>JAJOZX010000552.1:992500-1379223 GCA_023014485.1 Bathynomus jamesi | reverse complement strand
TTACAATCTATACATTACAATATATACACTTACGAAAAAAAGTGTAGGTGTGGCTGTAAAGACTGCACAGTAATGTAGAAATGTGTGTGCACCCATTTTGGGTCTCCCATTTAAAGGTGTTTGTGGGGAAAGTGAAGATCATGAGTTTTTCAATACCTCACAGTACTATTGGGGGCACCGCTCGGCAGAGGAATCTCTCTAAATGGGGTGTGTAAGGACAGAGAGTATCCCCTAACCCAAGACGCTGCCTCCCTATATCCCACAACACTTGTGTTGAGCTGTGGGATCTATCCCCAGAAAGCCTTAATTTTACTACCTTAAACTATACCCTTTCTATCAACATATGCGCCTAATCGATTTTTAAACATGTTTATAGACGTGCTACTAATTACTTCTACCGGCAAACTATTCCAGCTATTTACTATTCTATGCGTAAAAAAGTTTTTCGCAAGTGCTGTCTCGAACCTTCTACTTGTCAACTTACACCCGTTATTTCTAGTCCTATTATATTGAGATATTTCGAAAAAGCTATCTCTATCTACGTTATCGAACCCATTTATAATTTTGAAAACCTGGATTAGATCACCCCTTAACCTCCTAGTCTCGAGTGTTGTCAATTTTAACTCCTTAAGCCTATCCTAGTACGACTTTGACCTAAGCGACGGAATCATCTTAGTTGCTCGTCTTTGAACTCTTTCGATTTTGTCTATATCTTTGCGCATATGCGGATTCCAAAATTGGACCGCGTACTCCAAATGGGTTCTAATTAATGATTTATAAAGTGGAACTATAATATCGCGCGATTTGTACTCAAAATTTCGAGCTATAAAACCTAACACTTTGTTCGCCTTATTGACCGCTGCTGTACTTTGTTTCGCTACTTTTAAATCACCAGTGACTATAACTCCTAAATCTTTTTCCTGCTCTACGCTTGTTAACTCTTTCCCTGACATACTATACGCAAAATTACCGTTACGCGAACCTATATGCAAAATTTTGCACTTATCAACGTTAAATCTCATTTGCCATGTGACTGACCAATCAACGATTTTATTCAGATCTTCCTGAATTTTACCTCTATCTTCGTCATTAATCGCCCTACCACCCAGCTTCGTGTCATCCGCAAACTTTGAAACTGTACTGACTAGGCCGACATCTAAATCGTTAATATATATAAGAAAAAGCAAGGGGCCCAATACAGAACCCTGAGGAACGCCACTCGCTACATTAGCCCAGCACGACTCCGCTCCATCAACGACCACCCTCTGTTTCCTGCCTCGCAACCACTCTTCTAGCCAATTTATTACTACACCCCTGATTCCATGAGCCTTAGTTTTTTCAATGAGTCTTTTGTGCGGCACGGTGTCAACGCTTTTTGAAAATCTAAATACACTACATCAACGGCCCGATGTCTATCGTAAACGTCAACCACGCTTTGGAAAAATTCTAAAAGATTAGTTAAGCAAGATTTGTCTCGCCTAAATCCGTGCTGCGTATTTCTAACTAGCTTATGCACTTCTAAGTGTTCGACTATACGATCCCTAATTATTGATTCCAGTAGCTTACCTACAACAGACGTTAAACTGATTGGTCTATAATTTCCCGCCGCACCTTTATCGCCTTTCTTAAAGATAGGTGTTACGTTTGCTAACTTGAAATTATCTGGTACGCACCCCTCAGAAATAGACGCATTAAAAATCTTTGTTAGCGGCACAACAATGCTATCTTTTAATTCTTTTAGTTTTATGGGATATATGAAATCCGGCCCCGGTGATTTACGCGTTTTCATTTTATCAATATAGCGCGTTACCTCCCCTTCACTAACGACAATATTATCCAAAATATTACCATTATCAAACGGTATTATGTCCGTGACCGTAGGGATATTTGTTACATCTTCTATAGTAAAAACTGACGTAAAAAATTCGTTTAGCAAGGTAGCCATTTCCTTGTTTTCAGAAACTAGATCTCGGTTTAGATTTTTCAAAGGCCCCAAGACACTTTTTACTGGATTTCTATTATTGACGTATTGAAAGAATCGCTTGGGGTTTTCTTTACCGTTACGAGCTATGGAGATTTCAAATTCGCGCTTGGACTTTTTTATTACACTTTTCGCTTCACGCCTTAGAGATATGTAGTTGTTTCGTAACCACAAATTGTCTTTATCGCACTTATGTAGCCTATAAGCCCTATATCTACTCTTTATAATGTCTCCTACTCTAGAAGTAAACCACAAGGGCTTGTTGTTTACTTTCGCACGCTTAATTTTGTACGGTACACATTCCTCATTTATAGTCCTAAATACTGTTTCGAACGATTCCCACATTAGTTTTGCGTTGGAGTTCCCTATCACGTTTTCCCAATTGACGTGTGACAATTTATTTCGAAATTTACTAAAGTCTGCGTGCTGGAAGTTAATTTTCGTCGAGTTAGCTGGTTTCGAGTGACTTACTGAGAGGACAAACTCTACCATATTGTGATCGCTATTGCCCAACGGTTCTATTATTTGAAGATCAGTAATTAGCCTATCATCCGTAGTTATTACTAAATCTAAATACTGTCCAACCTCGTAGGTTCCCCAACCTTTTGAATAAGAAAGCTATCCTCGAGAAACTTAACTAAACGATTACCTTCCGCGTCTCCCTGCATTGTATCGTAATTTACGTTAGCGCAATTAAAGTCACCCATAACTAAAGCCTGCTCACTACCGATTATTCGCTTTAGTTCACGATATAACGCTTTGTCCGTATCAGCTGTTTGAGTAGGGGGCCTATATATAACCGCAACAACAAGTTTGAAATCGTTCAATTTAAGTTCTGCTATAGTCGAATCTATCGGTTCTGGAATTGTGTGCTTTACTTCTATAACGTTCGCTATATTATCTTTGATATATAAATTGTAGCACCGATAACCAAGAATTAACTGCTCTCCTAGATACAGGAGCACACGCGACGTTAATTAAGAAACAATGTGTAGATGATTTACTAGAGAGTACAAATTACAAATATGAACTTAAGGCACCATCCTGCCAACTCAGAGGAGTTACGGGCACACCCATACCCACATATGGAGAAATTGAGTTATATTTAGAAGTTGGAAACGCGGTATACCCCGCGAAATGTTGTATAGTGGACACAGTCGCCACCTTTCAGACAGACATCCTACTAGGTATGGATTTTTTTAACCGGAATCAATGGGAGATTTACCCAGCCGGAAAGTTAGTAAAGTGTCGAAATAGGACACACCATCTCCGCGAGAATGACAGACAACTTAATGCTAATAGACTTAGCTCAGTTCAGATTTCCGAAAGAAATAGGAAACCCCTTCCACTTGATAGCAGATCAAGTCAGCCGGTTGCATCCAGAGGGACAACCGCTCCAGAAATCAGACCCCAGGGTAATCAGTTCCAGTTGTTGAATCCAGTTCGATCAACACAGCCAGTTTCCAGTCAGCCAGTTTCCAGTCAGCCAGTTTCCAGTCAGCCAGCTTCAGTTCAGCCAATAAGGCAAATTTTAGTTGCCGAACCAGAATCAGATTCACAATTTTTCATATGCCCTACCGAGCATATAACAGTAGCACCTTATGAGAAGATTTGTTTCCTAGCAAAAGTAGTTAACAGTCAAGGAAAACTATTAGAGGCAGAGCGTACTCTGATTACAGAGAAAAGTAATTTCAAAAGAGATGTTCTTATTGCCCAAGTCCTTAGTCAGTCAGAATTCAGCTATCCCTGTTGTTTGTTTAAACAAAGGAGAAAGTCCTATAGAATTAACTTCAAATCAGAAAATAGGAACTGTTTCCACAGTAGAAGTAGATCAGATTTCCCCATCAGTATGATAAATCGTGTTTCCAGTTCCTTAGAATTAAAGCCCTCAATATTAAAAGAAGAATATAAGAAATGTCTGGAGCACTCCCTTCAGGAGTCACCAGCTTTACAGGATCCCAAACTAATGGAATCACTTCTCGATTTCCTGATAAGAAATAGAGATGTGATTGCCCTAAAAGGAGATCCTCTGGGCCGAACTAATTTGGTCCCTTTTGAAATCAAGTTGGAACCCAATTCCAAACCCATTTTCATTCCTCCCTATCGGGTTCCACATTCCCAGTTAGTCACTATTGAGGAACACATCAAGGACATGTTGGAGCAGGATGTCATTCAACCTTCAGCTAGTCCCTGGTCCGCTCCATGATTCTCGTCTCCAAAAAGGACGGAACATCTCGCCCTTGTATAGATTTTAGACGCCTGAACAACATTAACATCCCAGACCGTTTCCCGATTCCAAACATGCAGGAAACAATTCTGAACGTAGGGAAAGCGAACTTCTTTTCATCCCTCGATTTAGCATCGGGTTATTGGCAAATGGAGGTCAGTCCCGAATCTCGGGCATTGACTGCTTTCTCCACTAACCGAGGCCATTACGAATTCCAGGTTTTACCTTTCGGAGTCCGAAAATGGGCCTGCTAATTTCTCTAGGTTGATGAATATAGTCCTTTCCGACCTACTAGGTGTCGAAGCTCTCGTTTATCTTGACGATATTATCGTCTACAGTTCGGACATAAAAACACACTTTCAACGCCTTCAGAATGTGCTATCACACTTGAGAAAAGCACACCTTAAACTGAAGCTTGCAAAGTGCAATTTTTTACAAGAATCCCTGGTATCCTAGGATTCCTACTCTCGTCCACAGGAATTAAACCTGATCCAGCCAAACTCGAATCCCTGGAAAGGTACCCTGTACCCAAGACCATCGACGACGCCCGTGCATTTATTGGTTTTGTCGGATTCTATCGGAACTTTATCCCCCAATTTTCGAGTATTGCTAAACCCATTACTAATTTGTTATACAACATAACACCGCCTCCTCGCCTACCTATTCTGTTTTTAACAAAAAGTCTATAACCTTTAATTTGATACTCCCCTACAAAGTCACGAGTTACAGTGCTAAGCCACGATTCATTTATCGCAATTATATCATAGTCTTTACAAGCAATTAAAGAAAAAAATTCGTTTATTTTATTCGTAGGCTACGAGCATTTAAGGATAGAACCTTCAAATTGTTTGTAATTGCGACAATTTCGCGAGCGCAGTGGAAATTTATGGAATTTACGCTGGGACCGTTCGAGTTACGGCAGCCTGAAAAAAAAGAGACAGTATTATGAAATAGTCTTCCTAAACGCGCAGCTCCTACGTCATTAAGATGAAGTCCATCTCCGAGGAACAAGTCCCTCCTGCCGCAGAAACTGTTCCAAAAAATTCTCAAAATGCACTCCTTCCTGTTGGCAGAGAGACTTTAGGTTATTGTTAATATAGGTCGCCTTGCTGTAGAAATCGTTACGATGGATAATTCGAGGAAGTATACCTGTTAAAACAATCTTATTAGTTTTTTCCTTTAATCGCTCTAGTAAGTCCCTGTACCTAGCCAGCAGTTCTTCCGATCTAGAATTTAAAACGTTATTAGTACCGACATGAATAACATACGTTGTGTCCTCGGAGGGTACCATCTGTAAATTGGTCAACACTATTAGTTATATCCTCCACCCTTCCACCAGGGTAGCAGTAACGGCGCCTACGACGAGGGTTTCTCCCACAGAATTCCTCGAGCTGTCCTCGAACAATGGAATCGCCAACGAGTCGTATTTCCGGTTCATCATCATCTTCAAAACCTAAAACAGAAAACTTATTGTTTGTTATTACTGGTAGACATGTCTTATGTTTTCTCAATGGGGCTCCATTACGCACTCGAACGAAGGGTTGGGAATTAGGAGAAGAGAGAGGGCTATTAATACTATTTATATTATTAATAGAAACTGAGGCAGGAGGGGTCGCAACTGGAGTCTCAAGGGATTCTAATTTTGCCGTCAGGAGCATCACCCTTTCTTCAAGGCTTACTCTGGCCTCCTTCTCACGTTCTAACTCGTTCCTCAGCACTTCTAAGTTTGAGCACCACCTGCAAACTAACTGTTCATTATTATTAGCCATTGTAAACGCGTAAGCGGCAAATTTCCCTTCACAGCGACTGCAAATACTTGACGGGGGTGCCATGCTTTTAATTAGTTAAACAACAAGAAAAACTAAAAAACTAAAAAATACGAGCGTTTGGAAATTAATAAATTACAATGTAGGTCTACCGCGTTTTTGAAACGCAGAAACAGGTTCTTGTAACACAAATTTATACTAAATGCATGTAGAATTAAGCTACCGACAAAAGATCTGTAAAAGAAGAGTATTTATAACACTTATCTGTCCGCGATTTGACCCGAATTTTTCCCTTTTCTTCACACGGTGCGGGACCACACTCTAATTGACTCTCGAAGGAAGGAAAAATGAACCTTATGTCAGCACGTTTTTGATAGATTTGAAAAACAACACGGCAAGCCACGTTTGATCAAATAATATAGTATTGAATAACGTCAATAAATGAAATATATTCGTTAATGAATGATTAGTAGCACGAAGTAATTTAGTTATGAATGCACCGAACACTATTTTTTTAAAACACTTCAACGACAACCACTTATTCAATTGATAACAGGACACTCGATAAAACACGTCTGTTCACATATATATGTATAATTTAGTGTGGACCAAAAAAATGAAGGTTTAAAAATCTTTGTTCCACATGAGTAATGTTATTCCTTTTGCTTACCTTAATCAAATTACAAATTTGAAACCTCTACGTCAAGTTTTAGGGGTCCCGAGAAAATTGCACTTTTCCTTTTAATGCTGAAAAAATTAGTTTTTCCTCATTTTCATAAGTTCTGCTTTATTTTTTGTTGGAAATTCTTTACGATTCTTGAAAACTGTTTTGAGCAGGTATTGTTTGTCCTCTTCTTTAGTTGTCACTGCTTGATTAAATTTCAATCAATGCAACACCCCGCTCAGCTGTGTCATTTGTCACTCTAAGGGCACGAACTCTAGCACAGCCTCTTTGGTACTCAGGATCTATTCCCCATGTTGATGCAGAATTTTCAGTGAAGAGAGAATTGAGATGTAGAGCATCAAAAAGAGATTTAGTCCTTGAAGTAACAAAATCAGAAATCCTTTTTTCTTTAAAAGAAGCTAGGGTTACCTTTGCTTCTAAACGTTTCAGTCCCTTATTTCTTGGAGGCATTTTGATATTATTTCGCATTTGCTCCTTTTCTTCAAGGGATATGCTTTTGTCAAAGAAGCTTAATCCAACAAGTGTTTCTGAGAGGTACCACAGATGTCGTTTAATGGCATTTTGGGCTTGCTTGATAACACTTGATATCAAAGAATTTTCCTCCATTATTGCAAGATCTTGCAAAAATTTAAGATCAACATTTGGGGCTTCCTCTGGTTGAGAAGCTTTTGCCCAAGATTTTGCGTATACCAATGCAACAAATAAACAAATTTCTGTTATTGCATCAAGTTCTTTTTTAGTCATCTTAAATTGATTTTGGAGAAGAAAAAGCTTAAATGCATAAATTCCTTTTGCCATCCATCTTGCATGATGGTACGCTCCAGGTCTCTTCAAGGGAGTATTAGAAATGCTTTCTTCTCCAAAAACAAGAGAACAAGTTGAAAAAATTCTTTATAATCATCTCTTGGCTGTTTAGAGTTGAGTGCCTCCTTCATGATTAAGACTGTTTGATTTTTTAAATCTTGAACTCTTTCAATTATTCTGCAGCTTTGGGAATCAACAGCAGTTGTGATTTGAGAATGATCCATAAAATCCCATTGAGTTTTGAATCTTTTGAAGATTGGAATATCAGGTTCAGAGGAATGGCCCATAGAAGTCCGGAAGACTTGAGATAGGACAATCTCATAAATATGGTGTCTGCAGGCTAAATATAAAAGCTCTTTTCCAAGTTCTTGTTCAATTTTAGTGCAAGCTCCAGCATGGATTCCGGTATTGGATGCTGTTGTGTCAAATGACAGCCCAATAATTCTCTGGGTCATATCATGTTCTTGCAGGAGAGAAATGCAAACACGAGCCATCTCCGTACCCGTGCCAGCAGTGACTTTAGGAATTCCCAGCAATTTCTCTTCACCATTCCCACTGACTAACACTGCAATCCTTTCCGTTCTTCCTTTGCCTGCAAGAAAAAGTTAAAATATATAATTTAATAAATAATTATTATTAAATAATAATAAATTAAAATAAATTAAATAAAAATTAAAAAATAAACTAATAAAATTTATATATAATTTATATATATTTATTTTTAATATTTTATTTTATATATATTATATTATATATTTAATATTTTATTTTATATTTAATATATTTATATATATTGATGAATTTATATATATATAATATATATATAATATATAATTTTAAATTAAACTCGAGTTATTTTAAATTAAACTTGACTTATTTTAAATTAAACTTGACTTATTTTAAATTAAACTTGATTTATTTTAAATTAAACTTGATTTATTTTAATTTGAAGGTAAAATGGTGTAGATTGTGAAAACTAGCTTCAGACAGTGAAATGTAACCTAATTAAATAGAAATTTAGCTATCAAAATGTTTAATTAAAACCAACCAGATAATAACACATTGCCTAGGTGTGAAAACCAGACCCACAACTAAGTTTTTCACCTGAGAGATAAAATATAAATATGCTAAATTAATCAGACAAAAAAACTAACCTGATATCTCTGGGAGCATTTTTCCATCCCAATGAAGAACTAAAGGTTTTCCAGGACAAAATGCTTGCTCTTGATATTCTGTTGCTATTTCTTTGCGTAACTTTTGACGAGTTCGAAGCATAGTAGATTTTGACACTGTAATGTTTTCCAAATTATGGCCCAAAGACTGAGCAACAACAGCATAAGACATAGCTGCATCTCGATTGGAAAGATTCATTCTATCATAGGCTGCTACAACATTTTTGTCAATAGGCTTTGATTTTTAGGAGCCAACATTTTCTTTTTAAATTGCTCTTCAGAGGGACCTTGAAAATTCATTTCAAGGTTGTCGTCATTAGTTGATGGTGATGATGATGATGATGACGATGTGAAATCATCTCTATTGGCAGGCAAGAATGATCTTTTAGATCGCTTCTGCTCTTTGAGGGCTCTTTCACACACTAATTCTTCACGATGAAGCCTTCTTTTCTCTCTTTTTGCAAGAATTTGGTCTACTGTACCCATGCTACTTTGTGTAGGATATTCTTGCTGGCTTAAGTAGAAAAGCTTGTCTTCTTCATTTGACATCATCAAAAGGGCATTAGAGTGACCAATATCAAGAATTTCAGCCTTAATTTCATTTTAAACATAGCTTCTTCAATACGGCATTTTTCCTCGGGCCTTTTTCTGTTTTTCATCAATTTATCATAACAGCTTATTAAAGAGTCAATCTTTCGGATGGCACTGTCTCTACGCATTGTGGGAATCCTGGCTTTCTCCCAGTAGGTCATCACTTCATCTAAGCAAAGATTAATGGATCTTCTTCGTCCCAATTTTTCCTCTTTTTGATGGAAGAAATATGTTTGCAAAACTTGCAGTTTTGTAGGTAAGCGGCAACAAAGTATATCTTTATTTAAATGGCCAATGAGCCAAACTTTAGTTTTAGAACGAGTAGCCATTTTTAGTTTAAAAAATTAAATTTCTGAAATAGTAAAATAAACCAGTTAAATTAGGAGATAAAAAGGATAACTAAAAGGTTCAAGCCAATTAGGCAAAGCCTTTAATTTAGAGTTGACCAATTAAGGATAATATATTTTATCCAAAATTTTTGTTTTCCTTATAAATAATTTTCTCTGAAATAATGATCTAAGATTGTTTTTGTACTCTATTAACACCAAAAATTTCTTAAATAAGAAGAAATTTTTTCATAAGTTGCAACTCAAGAGTTGAGTTGATTATTGATGTTCTAAGCGCGCCTATTCATTGGAAAATTTTTATAAGTCATTAAATCTCGGGACCCCTAAATATTCTCATATTTGACCAAACGTTTGCTGACATGTCTATCTGGTCCAAAGGAACAAGGGCATTGATGTGGAACAAGGATTCTTCAACTTTATAATTTACCCCCTATTTTGGTCCACACTAACGAATATATTTCATTTATTGACGCTATTCAGTACTATATTATTGGATCAAACCAAGGCTACAGAACGTGGCTTGCCTTGTTTGGTTTTCAAATCAATCGTAAAACGTGCAGTCATAAGGTTGAAATTCCCTTGGTTTGTTTTTGTTGTTTTTCAAATCTATCCGAAACGTGGTTTTTTAAGGTTCAGATTTCCTTCACACACTACCTGACCTCCAAAAGGGTCACCTACCGTGGGAAAAAAAGGATTAAGTCAGTAAACAACGACCAGATAAGTTCCATTTAATACTTTTTCTTTAACATTTCTTTCGTCGGTAGCTTAATTCTATATTAATTTAGTAATAAATTTGTGTTACAAGATCCTGTTTCTGCGTTTCAAGAACGCAGGTGGACCTACGTTGTAATTTATTAATTTCCAAACGCTCGTTTTTGTTTTTTCTTTTTGTTTTTTGTTGTTTAACTAAGTAAAAGCATGGCACCCCCGTCAAGTACTTGCAGTCGCTGTGAAGAGAAATTTGCTGCTTACGCGTTTATAATGGCTAATAATAATGATCAGTTAGTTTGCAGGTGGTGCTCAAGCATGGAAGTGCTGAGGAACGAATTAGACCGTGAGAGGCAGGCCAGGGTGAGACTTGAAGAAAGCGTGATGCTCCTGACGGCAAAATTAGAATCCCTTGAGACTCCAGTTACGACCCCTCCTGCCTCAGTTTCTATTAATAATATAAATAGTACTAATAGCCCTCTCATTTCCCCTAGTTCCCAACCCTTCGTTCGAGTGCGAAATGGAGCCCCATTGAGAAAAGCAAAGCCTTGTCTACCAGTAATAACAAGCAATAAGTTTTCTGTTTTAGGGTTCGAAGATACTGATGAACCGCAAATACGACTCGTTGGTGATTCCATTGTTCGAGGGCAGCTCGAGGAATTCTGTGGGAGAAACCCTCGTCGTAGGCGCCGTTACTGCTACCCTGGTGCAAGGGTGGAGGATATAACCAGGGTTGTGGAGTCGGTCCAAAATTTTCCGACTCCGACTCCACACATTGTAAAAATTCGACTCCGACTCCGACTCCGACTCCACACATTGTAAAAAATCTAAAAATCCGACTCCGACTCCTCACATTTTAAATATACGACTCCGACTCCTCTAGTGTTTCACTCTATAATTATCATAATAATAAGACATTAAATCACCACCACATGAATGGTCAGGTTACTTTCTAGGATAAGGGAACATTCAAATATTAAGAAGGATATTGACTTGTAGATATTATCATATTAAGGGATTTTTATTTTTTCCAATAATATATATATATATATATATATATATATATATATATATATATATATATATATATATAAAAATGAAAAAGATTCTCTTAAACATAATTAAGGTCTAACCAGTAGTAGTCCTACTTAAAATTGAATAACCCTTCTTAACCTAGTGGCTATAACCAGGGTTGTGGAGTCGGTCCAAAATTTTCCGACTCCGACTCCAACATTGTAAAAATTCGACTCCGACTCCGACTCCGACTCCGCCCTGAAACGTGCGACTCCACGACTCCGACTCCGACTCCACAACCCTGGATATAACTAATAATGTTGACCATTTTACAGACAGTACCGCCGAGGACACAACGTATGTTATTCATGTCGGTACTAATAACGTTTTAAATTCTAGATCGGAAGAACTGCTGGCTAGGTACAGGGACTTATTAGAGCGATTAAAGGAGAAAACTAATAAGATTGTTTTAACAGGTATACTTCCTCGAATTATCCAACGAAGCGATTTCTACAGCAAGGCGACCTATATTAACAATAACCTAAAGTCTCTTTGCCAACAGGAAGGAGTGCATTTTGCTAATTTTTGGAAGTTTCTACGGCAGGAGGGACTTGTTCCTCGAAGATGGACTTCATCTTAATGAAGTTGGAGCTGCGCGTTTAGGAAGACTATTTCATAATACTGTCTCTTCTTTTCAGGCTGCCGTAAGCCGAACGGTCCCAGCGTAAATTCCACAAATTTCCCCCACGCTCGCGAAGGTGTCGCAATTACAAACAATTTGAAGGTTCTATCCTTAAATGCTCGTAGCCTACGAAATAAAATAAACGAATTTTTTTCTTTAATTGCTTGTAAAGACTATGATTTAATTGCGATAAATGAATCGTGGCTTAGCACTGAAACACGTGACTTTGTAGGGGAGTATCAAATTAAAGGTTATAGACTTTTTGTTAAAAACAGAATAGGTAGGCGAGGAGGCGGTGTTATGTTGAATATCAAAGATAATATTGCGAACGTTATAGAAGTAAAGCACTCAATTCCAGAACCGATAGATTCGACTATAGCAGAACTTAAATTGAACGATTTCAAACTTCTTGTTGCGGTTATATATAGGCCCCCAAATCAAACAGCTGCTACGGACGAAGCGTTATATCGTGAACTAAAGAGAATAATCGGTAGTGAGCAGGCTTTAGTTATGGGTGACTTTAATTGCGCCAACGTGAATTACGATACAATGCAGGGAGACGCGGAAGGTAATCGTTTAGTTAATTTTCTCGAGGATAGCTTTCTTATTCAAAAGGTTGGGGAACCTACGAGGTTAGACAGTATTTTAGATTTAGTAATAACTACGGATGATAGGCTAATTACTGATCTTCAAGTAATAGAACCGTTGAGCAATAGCGATCACAATATGGTAGAGTTTGTCCTCTCAGTAAGTCACTCGAAACCAACTAACTCGACTAAAATTCCTAGCTTCTAGCACGCAGACTTTAGTAAATTTCGAAATAAATTTTCACACGTCAATTGGGAAAACGTAATGGGGAACTCCAACGCAAAACTAATGTGGGAATCGTTCGTAACGGTATTTAGGACTATAAATGAGGAATGTGTACCGTACAAAATTAAGCGTGCGAAAGTAAACAACAAGCCCTTGTGGTTTACTTCTAGAGTAGGAGACATTATAAAGAGTAGAGAGAGGGCTTATAGGCTATACAAGTGCGATAAAGATAATCTGTTGTTACGAAACAACTACATATCTCTAAGGCGTGAAGCTAAAAGTGTAATAAAAAAGTCAAAACGCGAATTTGAAATCTCCATAGCTCGTGACGGTAAAGAAAACCCCAAGCGATTCTTTCAATACGTCAATAATAGAAATCCAGTAAAAAGTGTCTTAGGTCCATTAAAAAATGGAAATGGAGATCTAGTCTCTGAAAACAAGGAAATGGCTACCTTGCTAAACGAATTTTTTACGTCAGTTTTTACTATAGAAGATGTAACGAATATCCCTACGGTCATAGACATAATACCTTTTGATAATGGTAATATTTTGGATAATATTGTCGTTAGTGAAGGGGAAGTAATGCGCTATATTGATAAAATGAAAACGCGTAAATCACCGGGTCTGGATTCCATATATCCCAAACAACTAAAAGAATTAAAAGATAGCATTGTTGTGCCGCTAACAAAGATTTTTAATGCGTCTATTTCTGAGGGGTCCGTACCAGATAATTTCAAGTTAGCAAACGTAACACCTATCTTTAAGAAAGGCGATAAAGGTGCGGCGGGAAATTATAGGCCAATCAGTTTAACGTCTGTTGTAGGTAAGCTACTGGAATCAATAATTAGGGATCGTATAGTCCAGTGGTTCCCAACCTTTTTGGCGCCATGCCCCACCTCGACACCTCAAAAAATTTGATGCCCCCCATTAATATAAAAACAAATTTGGTGTTGAAAAGGTATTATTTAAAATTTACAATAATATGAGTACATTTAATATGAGTTACCTTACATTCAATATGAGTAAATAAACTTGAGGTTGAAGCTAACTAAATTATTACCTTGAAATAAAATTTCTCAGTTGAAAAGTTATAATTTTAAATTTCAATAATATAGTACATTCAATATGAGTTACATTAAATATGAGTCAAAAACTTGAGATTGAAGCTAACTATATTATTTCCTTGAAATAAAACTTCTCAGTTGAAAAGTTGCAATTTTAAATTCACAAAAAAGTAATTTAATCAATAATACCACTTTAAATTCACAATATTAGGTAAAAATAGAGCAAATTCAAAGTTTGATAATTTCAAGTTAGTGAGATCCTTGAGCTTGATGTTTACTACAAATGGTTTTGATTTCAGGCACTAACTTAGTTAGCTTCAGTCTTAAGTCTCCTCATTTTGTGATATCCAGTCGGTTTTTTTTTTCTGTAGTAAGTCACTTACAGCACTAAAACCACATTCCACCAAATATGAAGATGGGAATGGTAACAGTAGCTCTCTCGCCAAACGAGTTGAATTATTATGTATAAATTTAATTTTATTATTATGTATAAATTTCATTATTTTATAATTTTATTATTATGTATAAATTTCATTTTATTGTAGCATTTTCAAATTGCCCCCCTGTGGGGCGTGCGCCCCACGTTGGGAATCACTGGTATAGTCGAACACTTAGAAGTGCATAATCTGGTTAGAAATACGCAACACGGTTTTAGGCGAAACAAATCTTGCTTAAGTAATCTTTTAGAATTTTTCCAAAGCGTGGTTAACGTTTACGATAGACATCGGGCGGTTGATGTAGTGTATTTAGATTTTCAAAAAGCGTTTGACACCGTGCCGCACAAAAGACTGATTGAAAAAACTAAGGCTCATGGAATCAGGGGTGTAGTAATAAATTGGCTAGAAGAATGGTTGCGAGGCAGGAAACAGAGGGGGGTCGTTGATGGAGCGGAGTCGTGTTGGGCTAATGTAGCGAGTGGCGTTCCTCAGGGTTCTGTATTGGGCCCCTTGCTTTTTCTTATTATATTAACGATTTAGATGTCGGCCTAGTCAATACAGTTTCAAAGTTTGCGGATGACACGAAGCTGGGTGGTAGGGCGATTAATGACGAAGATAGAGGTAAAATTCAGGAAGATCTGAATAAAATCGTTGATTGGTCAGTCACATGGCAAATGAGATTTAACGTGGATAAGTGCAAAATTATGCATATAGGTTCGCGTAACGGTAATTTTGCGTATAGTATGTCAGGGAAAGATTTAACAAGCGTAGAGCAGGAAAAAGATTTAGGAGTTATAGTCACTGGTGATTTAAAAGTAGCGAAACAAAGTACAGCGGCGGTCAATAAGGCGAACAAAGTGTTAGGTTTTATAGCTCGAAATTTTGAGTACAAATCGCGCGATATTATAGTTCCTCTTTATAAATCATTAGTTAGACCCCATTTGGAGTACGCGGTCCAATTTTGGAATCCGCATATGCGCAAAGATATAAACAAAATCGAAGGAGTTCAAAGACGAGCAACTAAGATGATTCCGTCTCTTAGGTCAAAGTCGTACGAGGATAGGCTTAAAGAGTTAAAATTGACTACACTCGAGACTAGGAGGTTAAGGGGTGATCTAATCCAGGTTTTCAAAATTATGAATGGGTTTGATAACGTAGATAGAGATAGCTTTTTCGAAATATCTCAATATAATAGGACTAGAAATAACGGGTGTAAGTTGACAAGTAGAAGGTTCGAGACAGCAGTTGCGAAAAACTTTTTTACGCATAGAATAGTAAATAGCTGGAATAGTTTGCCAGTAGAAGTAATTAGTAGCACGTCTATAAACATGTTTAAGAATCGATTGGACGCGCATGTTGATAGAAAGGGTATAGTTTAAGGTAGTAAAATTAAGGCTTTGTGGGGATAGATCCCACAGCTCAACACAAGTGTTGTGGGATATAGGGAGGCAGCGTCTTGGGTTAGGGGATACTCTCTGTCCTTACACACCCCATTTAAAGAGATTCCTCTGCCGAGCGGTGCCCCCCATAGTACTGTGAGGTATTGAAAAACTCATGATCTTCACTTGCCCCACAAACACCTTTAAATGGGAGACCCATAATGGGTGCACACACATTTCTACATTACTGTACAGTCTTTACAGCCACACCTACACTTTTCCTCGTAAGTGTATATATTGTAATGTATATGGTTGTAAATTTGACTTGGTCCGCAATCGATATGAACCGTGACTTGATGGATACCGTAATGAAATTGACTGGATTCTTTGGATCTGATATATTTGCATGTCCGTTATATAATAGATATAGAGTGTAACATATTTGTGGATAGTAGTCTATTATGACTTGCTCCTCTGGACCGAGAGATTCTATCTTTAGTTTTAAACCAATAATTAATTATTTTTAAATTGATAATTATTTAGTTTCGTAAAAATTGGTCGTTGCCAATTTACCGGCAGTTTTTAAATAAGTTTCTTATGTTCTTGTGGTTCGGAATCCACGTAAAATTGTAGGTCCCCTCCGCCATCACGGAGGACATACACAATACACGATTAAGAACACAGTTAGGTAGACCAGCCATGAGTGGATCCTAGGGTCTTTGTTGGTCTGAAACATTATAAATTTGACTTGGTCCACAATCGATATGGGTAATTATTCGTTTTAGTGCTTTTCCTCCTTTCTGAACCAAAACACATTTTCCTGGTGTTTTGTGGTGTGATTTGTTCAAATCTGAACTTGGGAAATGAGCCGTTTTTGAGAAATTTTAAAATTGAAAATTTCTCAAAAACGGCTCATTTCCCAAAGAAGCGAAGTTCAGATTTGAGCAAATCACACCAGAAAAATGTGTTTTGGTTCAGACCTAACCTAAACTAACCTAACCTAAACTGACCTAACCTAACCTGACCTAACCTAAACTGACCTAACCTAACCTAATTGGGTTTTGTTGCCAGACCATAATATCCAGCTCTTCACGTCTTTCCAACAACACTCAATATTTTGAATGTGAACGGTGTCTTCCACGAACCGCTGTGAATGGTTGACTGTCCGGTGAATGTAGCCTAGATTTCCAAGTTGAGAACCAAAAAACACCAGAAAAATGTGTTTTGGTTCAGACCTAACCTAACCTAAACTGACCTAACCTAACCTAACCTAAACTGACCTAACCTAACCTAACCTAATTGGGTTTTGTTGCCAGACCGTAATATCCAGCTCTTCACGTCTTTCCAACAACACTCAATATTTTGAATGTGAACGGTGTCTTCCATGAACCGCTGTGAATGGTTGACTGTCCGGTGAATGTAGCCTAGATTTCCAAGTTGAGAATACGCACGCCACTCGTCGGAATAGATTGTAGTCCCAGGCCTAATATGTTGCTGGATCAGGCGAACAAGAGTTGTTGCGTCTCTCTGAGGAACCGCAAACAACAGTAGTTTTTTGGAACTGCGTTCCAAGGTACCAAAAACCCAGGCAATCGCAACCTCTGGCAAACCATAATGAAAACCAGACTAAAGCATTCTTGAATGAGTATGTATTATGAGAGATTCAAAATGTATGTCTCTGATTGGTCGGATAAGGTCACGTGAAACCAAAACGAGATGTAATTGGTTGTTTTGACCTATGTTTCCTAATTTTGCCACGAGATGTCTCCCCATAAAACTGGAGAGGGTGACGTTCATTAAAATTTTAACAGCGTTAAAAGCTAAATACTCGGTCAATAGCCTATAATGGCTGCTTTTTACGTCTAATTTTTTTTTTTTTTTTTCATAAGAAATAATTATTACATTTCCTTGATTTTTATCAGTTTCCCTGAGGTTTCAAGGTGTCCTGAATACGAATGTATATGTTAAATTATCATAGAATGTCTCCTTCTATCGAAAACGAACAAAGCATTAAAATGAATATTAACCTCGATATGGACCGTGACTTATTTTTCATGATAAGGTACTAGTATTGATGGATACTGTAATGAAATTGACTGGATTCTTTGGATCTGATATATTTGCATGTTGGTTATAAATAGATATAGAATGTAACATATTTGTGGATAGTAGTCTATTATGACTTGATCCTCTGGATCCAGAGATTCTATCTTTAGTTTTAAATCGATAATTAGTTTTGCTAAATTGGTCGTTGCCAATGTACAAATTGTAGAGGAAGTTATTACAAATTTTGGTTAATATTCGTTTTAATGCTTTGTTCGTTTTTGATAGAAGGAGACATTCTATGACAATTTAACATATAAATTCATATTCAGGACACCTTGAAACCTCAGGGAAACTGATAAAAATCAAGGAAATGTAATAATTATTTTTTATGGAAAAAAAAAAAATTTAAAAAAATTTAGACGTAAAAAGCAGCTATTATAGGCCATTGACCGAGTATTTAGCTTTTAACGCTGTTAAAATTTTAACGAACGTCGCCCTCTCCAGTTTTATGGGGAGACATCTCGTGGCAAAATTAGGAAACATAGGTCAAAACAACCAATTAAAAATCATTTTTGTTTCACGTGACCTTATCCGACCAATCAGAGACGTACATTTTTAATCTCTCATAATACATACTCATTTAAGAATGCTTTTTCAGTCTGGTTTTCATTTTGGTTTGGGGATGTTGTGATTGCCTGGGTTTTTCGTACCTTGGAACGCAGTTCCAAAAAACTACTGTTGTTTGCGGTTCCTCAGAGAGACGCAACAACTCTTGTTCGCCTGATCCAGCAACATATTAGGCCTGGGACTACAATCTATTCCGACGAGTGGCGTGCGTATTCTCAACTTGGAAATCTAGGCTACATTCACCGGACAGTCAACCATTCACAGCGGTTCGTGGAAGACACCATTCACATTCAAAATATTGAGCGTTGTTGGAAAGACGTGAAAAGCTAGATATTATGGTCTGGCAACAAAACCCAATCAGTTTAGGTCAGGTCAGGTCAGTTTAGGTTAGGTTAGGTCAGTTTAGGTTAGGTTAGGTCAGTTTAGGTTAGGTTAGGTCTTTAGGTTAGGTTAGGTCTGAACCAAAACACATTTTTCTGGTGTTTTTTGTGTGATTTGCTCAAATCTGAACTTCGTTTCTTTAGGAAATGAGCCGTTTTTGAGAAATTTTCAATTTTAAAATTTCTAAAAAATGGCTCATTTCCCAAAGAAACGAAGTTCAGATTTGAACAAATCACACCACAAAACACCAGGAAAATGTGTTTGGTTCAGAAAGGAGGAAAAGCACTAAAACGAATAATTACCTAAATTTCTTATGTTCTTGTGGTTCGGAACCCACGTAAAATTGTAGGTCCCCTCCGCCACCACGGAGGGCATACACAATTACAAACACAGTTAGGTAGACCAGCCATGAGTGGATCCTAGGGTCTTTGTTGGTCTGAAACATTATAACATTATAACATAACATTATATATATATATATTATATATATTTATATTATATATATATTATATATTATATATATATTATATATATTATATACATATTATATACATATTATACAGGGTGTCCCAGAATTAACTATCTATTTCAATGAAATCGGACAAATTTTTTAAAAACACTTTTATTTATGTTTATCATGTTTAATATGTGTTAAAAATATATAAATTTCTAAATTTTTTTCATAATTTTATTTTCATAATTTTTTCATTATCTGGTCCAATGAAAGACCGTCTGAAGTCATAGAATGGCAAAGAGACTCTCCAAAAGTTAACGTGTGGCTTGGAATGACCAAATCCAAAATTTATGGCCCATTCTTCTTTGCGGAAGCAAATGTAACAGGTACCGTCTACCTTGATATGCTTCAGCAGTTTCTCGAACCACAGCTTCTTGATGATGGCATTCTTGATAATGTTGTGTTTCAACAAGAAGTATTGATCTTTTGGCGATAAACCTTTGTTTTTATGAAACCCCATGCAAAGAAATCCAGGGGTGTCAAATCCGGAGAACGCGGAGGCCAAGGTTGAGGTCCTCCATGTCCAATCCACCGATTCGGAAGGCGTCTGTTGAGGTATTCTCGAACAATTAGAGCATAATGACATGGTGCTCCATCTTGTTGAAACACAACATTATCAAGAATGCCATCATCAAGAAGCTGTGGTTCGAGAAACTGCTGAAGCATATCAAGGTAGATGGTACCTGTTACAGTTGCTTCCGCAAACAAGAATGGGCCATAAATTTTGGATTTGTTCATTCCAAGCCACACGTTAACTTTTGGAGAGTCTCTCTGCCATTCTATGACTTCAGACGGTCTTTCATTGGACCAGATAATGAAAAAATTATGAAAATAAAATTATGAAAAAAATTTATACATTTATACATTTTTAACACATATTAAACATGATAAACATAAATAAAAGTGTTTTTAAAAAATTTGTCCGATTTCATTGAAATAAATAGTTAATTCTGGGACATCCTGTATATTATATATATATATATCTACAGGGTGGGCCAAAAGTCTGGATCCATAGGAAAATATTTATTTTAATACATAAATTACAACAAATGGTAAATACTTAAAATGAATATCAACTTTAACTCGTAAATGCGTATCTGTGATACTGTACAGTAGTTCGTACTCCAGTATAAATACTCAAATATTTTTTTTATTTCAGCCCAGAAATGGCTTCAAATCTAACAGAAGACCGGGTAGAACTTGTGCTCATGTACGCAAGACAGAGCGCTACACGCAGAGAAGTTGCTACTGAATTCAATAGAAATCATCCTGATAAGCATCCAGTAACACATGCGACTGTTGGCAAGTTGTTTAAACGTTTCAAAGAAACAGGAAGTGTACTGTACATGATCGACGGCATTCTGGTCATCCAAAAACTGCAACTGATGAAAATACCTCTGCAATGGTATGTGAAACTTTAACGAATAGTCCAGTAAAGTCAACAAGAAGATTATCAAATGAAACACGCATCTCGAGAACTTCAGTTCAAAGAATTATTAAAAATCATAAATTCCATCCCTAAGTGTCTCGATATCAGAGGCCACCAATTTGAGCATTTGTTATAATTTGTTGTTTATACTGGAGTACGAACCACTGTACAGTATGATGGATATGCATTTACGAGTTAAAGTTGATATTCATTTTAAGTATTTACCATTTGTTGTAATTTATGTATTAAAACAAATATTTTCCTATGGATCCAGACTTTCGGCCCACCCTGTGTATATATATATATAATATATATATATATATATATATAATATATATATATATATAATTACATTAATTAAAAAATCCTTATTATAATTAATGAATAGACTATAGGTCTAGTTACAATATAAAATTGGACATATTATTTACAAAGAAAAGTGCCACGTGTAGCAGTTGCAGGAAGAAAAAGTAAGGGTGAATGGAATGAAGTTTTAAGTGTAGGAGGAGGAAATAGAGTTATATGTAAGTATTGTAACACTGAAATAAGTGGTAAAATTGGTCGGATAAAAGCCCATTTAAATAAATGCCCTAAACGAGTTACATCATTAGGCTATGAAAACCCTTCACCTCAGCCTTCTGTGTCATCAAGCCATTTAGTTGAAGCGCATGAAGAATTGATGCTTTTTGACGATGAAACAAACATAAGTACAACATCAACTGCTTCAGTACTAGCATTCAAAACACCACAAAAAGAAAGCAAAGTCAGTTCAAGAATGGGTACATTGCCACCACAGAACTGTACAGCCAAAAATAAGAGATTTTTCAATTTTAACAACTCCAGTACAGCAAGAAGCAATAGACAAAGCAATTGCAAGATTTTTTTATGCTAGCAATCTTTCTTTCCTGACTGCTGAAGGGAAATATTTTAAAGAAATGATGAATATTGCAAGACCAGGTTATGAGACTCTATCACGCAAGGACCTAGCAGGGCATTTGTTGGATGAAGTTTACAATGATGTAGAGAATAGTCTGAAAGAACAGTTGAGTGCAGCCGATTGCACATTGACATTATGCATGGATGGATGGTCATCTGTGAAGAATAATCCTATATTAGCCTCATCAGTGCACACAGGTCAAACATCATTTCTACTTAAAGCCATTGATTCAGGATCTGCAAAGAAAACTTCAGAATATTGTCTGCAAGAAGTTAAATCAGCAGTGGAAGAAATCAAAGAAAAGTACAACAAAAAGGTGAGCTTTTACATAGATGTTGATTCCATAAACTGCACAATTTTATTTTGTCTTTGATTATTGAAAAAATAAGTTTTAATATACATCTGGGAACAGGAACTTGTGTAAAATACAATAGTTATCAATAATTAAATTGTAATTAATACTATTAATTATAAAAAAAATTTCTTCAATTATTCTTGAAACTGAAAACAATCATTGACGTCCTCACAAAATAATTTGAAATAAAATATTGCAAAATATTGTAATACTGGTACTGAATTTATTGTACACAGTCAGAGATTTGGTTCCTAGATATTGTATACAGCCATCCCCCGTTTAACGACTGGGTTCCATTCTGATGACCAGGTCGGTAAATGAAATGGTTGGTAAATGAAATCCTTGTTTTACAGCTTTGGTGCTTCTTCTTTTTCTTCTTTTCTTTCTTCTTCCTCCAAATGCTGTTGTTCTTCCAACTCTATCAGCTCTTCATTTGTCAGCTCTCCCTCTTGGTATTCCACTAAGTTTTCTACATCTTCCACTTCTACTTCTAAATTGAGGGTATTGGCGAGTAACACTATTTTTCTATTAATTTCATCGACATTTTCAAACTTATCGAAGCCTTCAAAATTACTCACAGATCGTTTTAGGCACTTCTTCCAAATGCCTTTCATACACTTCGCAGTAACATCCTCCCAATCAGTTGCAATGTTTTTTATACAATGCAAAACATTGTATGATTTCCAAAAATTGGTATGATCGGTCACGGTTGTATCTGTGGTTGGTCGATAAATGAGTAGGTCGTTAACCAGGGGATGGCTGTATAATGAAATATATAATTTAATCTGTTTTACTTTAACTAATTTTAAATGTTTTATATGTAAATTTTGGATTTTTTTAGAACATAACCAAGTCTCTGATGGTTATTCCTGTACTCAATCTGTAAATTGGTATAAAATGTTACAATAAAAATTTGTGTTCTACAACAGGTTTTTGCAATATGCACAGACAATGAGGCTAAAATGAAATGAATGAAGGAATTGATGAAAGAGGACGAACAAGTGGACCACATCATTGCATATGGCTGCTCAGCCCACTATCTTAATTTGCTGGAAAAAGTAGTTACACCTCAAACTGTTATGAAACATATATTGAAGTTCAAAATATTTTGGAAACCATCATCAGCCTCATGTATGTATCATGGTAGCTACAGTATTATGAAGTTTAATTAAAATTATCAAATTAGTTTGATAAAGTATCTATTTATTCTAATATGAAGCATGGCTCAAGTTTTAATTTTTACTTTCTTGTACAGTAGTAACTTGTATTGAAAGAATTATATCCTTATAAATTGGAATTAATATAACTTTTTTTGTATTCATATGGATAGCTCCAAGAAAAAGGAGTAATGATGCCACAAATACCTAATGACACTTGGTGGAATAGTCAAAAAGCTTGTACTGAAACATTCATAAACTTTTATAAATATGTTGAGATATCCAATGAACATAAGATCGATGACAATATAGCAAAAGTCTTGGCCAACACTCATCTGTACAAAGAGATAGTAGACCTTCAAAAGCAAATTACAGAAGTAGCTGAAGCTCTCAATATGGTAAATAAATAGAAATAAACATGTATTCTTCACATAATGTTACATGTACATATGTAGCACATTCACATCTATAAGTACTTTTATATATTACATAACCATAGAATATGAAAACAAAAAATTTTGTTACAACTCTAAAGTGATTCAGCAACATTGACCAACGCAACTGATGTTTGGATAAGGGTCATTCTCTGTCAGATCAACCAGTGCCTAACACCCTCATCTCTCAGATTTTGCTGAAATTTGGTTTATAGGAGTTTGTGGGCCCTGAATCCATTTCTGAAATTATAAGGTCAATCCGACCAACGGTTCAAGAGATATGACCTCGGGAAATTTGAGGTCACTTGCGAGGTCACTAACATTTGGCGACCCATAACTTGGGTAATAATGGTCACAATTATATAAAAGTATATATATTAGAATCAGAAAACGACAAGGAATCCAAATATGCAAGTTTTAGAACTCTAGGTTGAAAAATAAAAAAGTTACACTGTAACCAAAATTTGAGGTCACGATTTGACCTCTGGGGTATCAAATGAGAATTTTTTTTTAAATGTAAAAAATGAAGGCATAGGCATTGGCTATTAGAATCAGCAAAAAAAAGTTTGTTTATGTTAGTATTTTTCATGTAACTAACATATAAGTGAACACCATATTCATAAGTTGTGCGTCAATTCTACCTATTTTTTCACACTTAAGCTCATAATTTGACCTATAGAAATTAAAATTACATTTTTTTATAGATATAAAAACAAAGGCAAAAAATGTAAAATTGTATTTCACTGCTAATCTACACTGGCAATAATAGTTATAATAGTGAAAGGGGAAGACCTACTTAGAGGATTCATGTGCTAGCCTAATACAATTTTTGCATGCTCGATGCTCTCATCAATTTCTTTTTGTGGAAAAATGTATTGAATTCTGCTGCCTCCTCTTAGGGTAGGACAACTCATTACAGTTAATATATGATGTCCTGGCACTGCACATGAATCCTTGTTTGATGGATAATAATATGCACTTGATCCTGATGACCCAGAGGGATGTAGAAAGTTCACAGTGAAATCATCAAACTCTTCACAATATTCCTCCACAATTCCATACCAAACTTGCATGTCATAAATGCAGCCAACATACTCTCCTGGTTTGACACATTTTAGGTTACCAAGCATTGCAGGTTCATTAGTAAAATGACTTTTCCTATTTTCTTTTCTCCAATGCCACTTGAAATTCCTCCAATCCCATCACATGCATTTTTGCCATGGGATGTAGCAAAGAAGTGCCATTCACAAGACAGACCAAAATCCTCTTCATGGTAACAGAGATTTGTGAAGTTGTATCTGTTCTTATATTGGCCAGCACATCCATCTGAGAAATAGTGCACCTTCTTCAATTGTGGGCATCTGAATTTAACATATGTCATAAGCTTCAATATGAATGAGTAAACCATTATAGTGTTGTGTTTTAGTGATGCAGATAAGAAACAGACACTGAAATGGCTAAGTTCCTGGTCTGCAGATGATCTATAATAGATGACAAAAGGGTGAACTGTACACTGTGAATTGTCCCAGTGAAACCCTTGGGCAGCATCCTGGACAATGAAAGAATAATTCTCAGAGAAATCACCTACTATAACTACCTCACTCTGAGGTGGTAGTGTTTCTTTCAACTGCTTGAAGTACTGTGATTGTTGCTGAGCAACAAAGTGATGACGAACCATGCGGGATATTTTCATGCTTAGGGATGATAAGTATTCATGAAGTGGCTCCACCTTATCAACCATTGTACAACGGTCAACAGTCACCCATTGCTTGTAAGATATTTCATTTGGAGCTGATTTCACACTGTCAAGTAACTCAAGAAAATCCAGGACACCCTCTTCTCTTGGGCAATCATTGCAAAGTTGCATCATGCAAGTCTCTCTTTCTGTACTGCAGACACTGTAATCCATAAGATCCTTGTATGAAAGACCTCTCTCCCAATGCAGCCAGCTGCAATTTTGGATTTTGATGTATGTGCAGACACAGACAGAATGAGTCCCACCACTACCGGCAAGCACACAATATGATGGCCGTAATTTTGCAAATGTGGAAAATCCTATTTTGGGATTCTTTTCATCATTTTTATATAGTTCAAACATCTCTCTTAAATTCCCGAGGACCAATCGTTTTTGCACCTTCATTGCACCTTCATTGCACCTTCAGCACTGATAACTTTCACGCAATCCTTTTGGCCAGGACACATACGACTAACCTCTTCTGACTCATAGAATCTTCTAACTATATCTTTGTGTTCTTCAGATATCACTTTTCCTTTGCTCATTAGTGGAATCTTCGGAAGGATTCCATGTTCTGATTTAAGTGAATGGCTTCTTTTCACCATGTATGTTGTAGTTTGAAAGAAACTAGCTGTTTTTTCAATTGTGTATGGTGAGAGTGTCAATATTTGTAGTTTGTGATGGTGACATTTGCTCTCCAGGAATGACTGTTTCAATTCATTCATTAATTTGTCGATGTTTTTCAGATTTAGTTTCAGGTTTTGAAGTATCACTTACCTCCTCGGTAATTTGAACACCATAACTGAGTTCTAGCCTCTCCTTCAGGTGTTTCTGAGCAGATGATAGCTTACCACGAGCCTTGCGCTTTTTCTGGCTTAATGACAGCCCTTCTGAAAAGAACAGAAAAAAAGGTTTCACACACCTGAATATTAGTAATTAAATATTAATTATAGTACCTTAAATGCTATATAATTGGCTATATAGTAGATCAAACAGACCTTGTAGTAAAGTATAAGTTATTATATTAATTTATTACTTACTTTTTTTAACTGGTGTTTGGTCCAGAAATGCTAGAACTGGTTCAACTGAAGTTGAAGGATTTTCCTTTATCAAGCAATCACTGTCATTGTCCAGATCTTGAATTGAAGAGATGTTACTCAAGCCACTGATAGTAGATGATTCATTTGAATCCTGCTCAGACTCATTGTTTTCAGTGGTACTAAGTATAGTGGGTTTTTCATTATCAGTGTCCAGCAGTTCACACAACAATGAGTCTTTTTTCACTCTTCCAGCACATTTTTCAACAAGTACATCAGTCACTTTTCTAAGATTGATTGTTATGCGTTTCTTGTGTTTTTGAATAGGGTCCTGGTAGTATTTCAAGTGCCGAACCATTGTATTTTGATCTGTAAAGATATAGGATTTACAATTAGGTAATATATATTTTTTAGAAAATATATAGCTATACACACTTAATATTTTAGGCCTTGATAGTCTCTGAGGCTCATTAAAACACCATACCCACCAGCCACCCACAGTGCTGGCTGGAACTGTACTAACCTGTAGACAAGGAATTTTGCAACTATCTGTGTTGATTCTGCACTTAGACAAGTAGCAACATGTTTCAACAGGTTTGTTTAGGCTACATGTGAGCTTAGTCTTCCTCTTTCACTATTATAACTATTATTGCCAGTGTAGATTAGCAGTGAAATACAATTTTTATTAAATTCTTGGAGCTTGAGGTCAAATTGATAGCTAAGATATAAAAATTCCTTGAAATGACAAGCAATTTATAAATATGGTGTTCACTTATAAGTTAGTTACATGAAAAGTACCAACATAAACAAACTTTTTATGATTGTTTCTATTAGTCAAGAACTCTGACTTTGTTTTTTATATCTATAAAAAATGTAATTTTAATTTCTATAGGTCAAATTATGAGCTTAAGTATGAAAAAATAGGTAGAATTGACGCACAACTTATGAATATGGTGTTCACTTATATGTTAGTTACATGAAAAATACTAACATAAACAAACTTTTTTTTGCTGATTCTAATAGCCAATGCCTATGCCTTCATTTTTTACATTTAAAAAAAAAATTCTCATTTGATACCCCAGAGGTCACGATCCCCAGAGGTCAAATCGTGACCTCAAATTTTGGTTACAGTGTAACTTTTTTATTTTTCGACCTAGAGTTCTAAAACTTGCATATTTGGATTCCTTGTCGTTTTCTGATTCTAAATATATATACTTTTATATAATTATGACAATTATTACCCAAGTTATGGCTCGCCAAATGTTAGTAACCTCGCGAGTGACCTCAAATTGCCCGAGGTCATATCTCTTGAACCGTTGGTCGGATTGACCTTATAATTTCAGAAATGGATTCAGGGCTCACAAACTCCCTATAAACCAAATTTCAGCAAAATATGAGAGATGAGGGTGTTAATTTCAATTTTTTTTGGTTGATCTGACAGAGAATGACCCATAAGTCTACTTCAAAGTGAAGCACTGGAACCTTACAGATCAAGCATCAAGTCAAGAATGGATGAAGCAATTGAACCTTTCTTCTATATTGCCAACTTGATGGATCCTTCTGCATTAGGTATTTTTTTTTATTTACCCTATGCTAGATTAGACATGCACTGTGGTTGTATTTTGCTCAAGATTTTTAGTTCAAATAGGTGGTATGTAGTGTACATGTTAAAATATCTAGTAATGTACAATACTTAAATAGGTGTGTATATGGTCTTTAGCTAACTACTGTATAGTAGATGTTTTTTTTATTGAGCTGCTATAATATCTATTTAGAAATAAATAAAAATTAATCAATTATTCCTCCAGATTGACATTGTTCTCGTATTCATATTCTTGTGTTTATTTATGCAGGAGCAAAACTGAGTGCTGAGCAAGAAGATGAAGCAGAAGAGTGGATAACAACTCTCAAGCCTGAGTTTTTCTCACAGTTCATGGCTTTTAGGATTAAAGATGATGGAATATTTCCAGCTTCAATGTTTCAACCACAAGTTCTTGACATGTATAAAGATAGACCTGCAAAATGGTGGCAGCTTATGGAAAATTGCACAGCAAAAAAAAGAACACTGCCAGCTGATGTTTGTCAATATTTTAAACATTTGCTTAGTTGTTCCCTAAGTTCTGCATCCATTGAGAGAATATTCTCTACTTTTGGTTTGGTCTGGACAAAATTAAGAAACAGGCTAGGTGTAGATAAGGCCACAAAATTAGTTAAAATACACAGGTACTTGCACTTAACAACAACACCTCTAGAGGTAGATTCTGATTATATGGTCATGGAGACAATGGAGTAATTATAAAATGTTTATGAGCCATACACACTAGTTTTATAACAGTTTAATAGTTAAATACTGGAATTTGCTATTTGGTTTTGGATCATTTCACACATACTGTATTTTAATTTTGTTTTTCAATGAGTTTCATAACCTACTGTTTAATGCTGCAATACAAATGTAAACTTATTGACTAAACTTTTTAATATCCTACATAGATTGAATAACCTGTTTAGTTTATAGATCATTAGTTAGTAATTATAAGTAATATAACAAATGGTACTCCTATTTTAATGGAAAAATACAGATAAATATAAAAGAAATGGCAACTTTTGAAAAAACCCACCTGGGTGGGTAAAATAGTGGGGGTTTTCAAGTGGGTTTAAAAAAAAAAAAAACAGGTGAGGAAAAATGGGTTACCCACTTCTGTGCCAACCCTGACATCTGTAATAAAAATAAGCATAATTAACAAACATTTGAGAGAGTGCATGAATATGAGTTATCCATAGGATGTAAATATATCATTTGTAGTTCTCTATTTTAGTCTGCGTAAAAATGTAAAAATTTCAATGTACAAATGTCAATGTACATATTTTTTCAATAATTTTTAAAACATCTTTCACTTGATACCCACATTTTTTATTGTTTGTATCTGTTAACAATTAATGGAAGTTTAATAAATGAAATTTTTTTATTTTTTATTTCACTGTCTAGGGGGGGTGGGGGTAAAAAATAAAAAGGGGGGGGAATTTTTCATTATTGTTTTACACATTTGAATGTGGTATCATTTAATAGATACCTTCATGCTGATTCTAAAAATGTATAGTTTTATAGGTCTATGGTAAGATGTTTGGGAGTTATTGGCCATTAAAGTTAGGTGGTAAAGTGGGGCCCATATCTCAAAAACTATGGGTCATAGAACTTTTTTATTTTGACCAGTGAAATCAGTACCCAGAAGAACCCCATATGTCAATTTTCATTAAATCTGGGTTGGAGTGGTGACAAATTTTTTAATTTTTGGGTGATTTGTCCTGGAATGCCCCTTTTACCAGGTTTCAAGTAAGTGAAAGATAGGGGTTGAACTTGGTGGAAGTGTGTATCAGTGGGATGTGATTTCATTCAAGCCAATTAGGAATTCAAAATTTTCAGTTATTCCTAACAAAGTACTGGAGGACCTCGGCACTGATCAGTATTATGCTTACAGAATCTGTATGGCTGTTATGCTTGGCTGTGTTGATCCTGATCTTGAGCTCCTTGAAGTTGGACTGATCTGTCATTCAAGGTGGTTGACTCTGGCATATAGAATCCTCAAATTTTATACATTTCAAAGGATGCCTTCCAAAGTTCTGGTCACACTTGCAGAGTTTTGTATCTTCGTCTATTTTCCAAGTTGGTTCCAGATCAAGAAGAAGTATTGATGCACATGATATGCTCCAAAGGATCCTGAAATTTCCTCACAAGGAAGCCAGGGAGATAGCCCTAAAAACCCTCTACCAAAATGCATACTATGCTCACTAGGGTTATAACTTTGACTTTTTTTCAAATAAAAGATCTCCTGTATCATAAATTGATGAACTTTTGCTTAAAAACAATGAAAAAGACCCTAATTCCTCTGTTTTTAAAAAAGGTCACCCCCAAATCAAAAGTTTGAATCACCATAACCATATATTTACGTTACTACTCATAAGTATGTAAATATATTATTATTAGAGGGCGGACTTTTAGGTTTTAACCTAAAAAATATTTTTGAATTTTTCAGTACGCTAATATATCGTGAGATCGCCCGAAAAATCACTTCCGGTGCTCAAATTCGATGACTAATATCAATCCACCCATACAAGAAAATTCTAGAACACACAACATTGTTCTTCATGCACTCGCAAATTGTATAAAAGCATGAAATGAAATCAACCGAATCACTTGTGTCCAGTATTGCACAATAGTTACTCAACTGTTCAGTTCAACTCAACTTCAGGTAAGCTTTTATTATTTGTAATATGTTCGCTTAATTAAAAAACGTAGTGAAATGTGGAATTCGCTTCTGCACTCTTGAACATTCCAGAACATTTTTAAAATTTATTAACCATAATAATTTGTTGAATTTTTCTTCCATTTTAACACGTAAACAAAAGCGTATCCAGAATGTTTTGTAGAGGGGAGTCAAACTCAAAAAATATATAGAGCCCAAAATATTTGGTGATAAATATTTTTGTGAGACGTTCTATGGATGTTCTAAAAATATTTTCCAAAATTTTATCACCTAAAAAATAAATATTTGGTCATATTTTTTCACCTAAAAATCCGCCCTCTAATTATTATATTATTTCTATATATTATATTAATATTATATATATATAATATATATATAAACAAACAAACAAATCAACTTAATACCTTTTTATATCTGTTTCAGAAGCAATATAATGTCACACAAGAAAAGTGATACTACCATACAGAAGAACAAGGATATCTGGACCAATAATCTGGTGAGATTCCAGCAGTCACATAGAAGAAGAGGAAGTGTGCCTTTAGAAGAATCTTCACTAGAAGAAAAATGCAGAATGCCACTCCAAATCCAAATCATTGGACGGTACCAGTTTCTTGGAACAGAAATCAAAGGAAGAAAGGAGCGAATAGTGGAAATTTCCAAAGAAGTTACAAAATTATGGAAGAATAAATTGAATTTTCCGCATGTGTCAGATCAAGTAATACGAGCAAAGCTTGACAAGGTGATGAAGACTTATGATGAATGTGTCAGGAGGGGAAAATATGATGCCCTGAATGAACTTTTTGATATCACTAAAGTAAATGGCCAATGGTTATCCTCGGAAGACAAAACTGTACCACCTTCAAGTGGAAAGCAAAGGAGAAGTGGGGTACTCTACAGGTCAAGTTGCAAGTGAAGAAACGATTCACCCTTCAAAGAGACAAAAATTGCCTGCTGAATCAGCATCAACATCTTACAATCATGTATCTGGTGGTAGTGGTACTGAATCTGAAGAGAGTGAGCATGAAGATGAAGATGAGAGTATTACTCCACCAACCAGAAGACATAACAAAAGTAAAGTTGCAACCAACTTGGTGACATCCACAGGAGTATCAACAAGTAAAGCTGCTAAAATATGCAAACAGTTGTCACTTGATGGTATTGACATTCCAACACCAAGTCAAGCAGCAATTTACAAGTCAGCATACAAAGAGGCTGCTAAATTGAAGGAGGAAATGATTGAAAATTTACAGATGGAAGAGTGGTCTTTACATTTTGATGGAAAGCGCATTGAGGAAAATGAGTATCAAGTAGTGGTACTTAAAAATGAAAGAACCGAAGTAAAATTGGATGCATTGCGTCTGAAAGATGGCAAGGCTGAAACTATTACTGAAGGAATTGCAAAAGTTATTGATGAATACACCTTATGGAATGCAATAAAGATGATTGTTGCTGATACAACAAGTGTTAACACTGGGAAAAAGAGTGGAGTTGTTGTCAAATTGCAATGAATGTTCTCAGAGAAGGGTATCTGCAAACCACAATTTATCAGTTGTCAGCATCACATTCTGGACAGGATTCTCCGTTTGGTAATGGACGAAGATCTTGGTGCTAACACCAGTTCTCCAAACATCGAATATCCATTTGTATCCCAACTGGTGAAGAATTATGAGGAACTAAAGGCACAGTTTGTTAATGGAACAGAAGAGGTCCTCGAGAAATCAGGATGGAGAGATGATATTAAGTTTTTGTACCATCTAACACGGGTGTTTAGATTCTTTGAAGAAAATGGAATTTTCCTTTGATTAACTTTCAGAAAATTCCAAACATCAGCAATGCGAGGTGGCATTCAAGAGCCATTCTAGCTATCCTTGCATTTATTCTTATACCTACAACAAGGAAGACTTTGGAGAAGGTATGCAGATTCATTTCATACAACTGGGCAGAATATTGGTTTACTAATCAGATGTACAATGAAAATGACTTCAAGAACTTGTCAGAAATATTGAAACCTTACAAAAAAGCATTGAACTCATTGGAAAATCACTGGAAGCAGGAGCCATCCCCACTCAAGATACCAAGAAGTAATCAGTGTGCAGAACGTGCAATCAAAGTTATGCAGGAACTGTATGCTGCCTGCAGAAACAAAAACAAACTGCAACTTCGGTTTATTCTAAGTAATAAGCAGTAATATATGTACAAGTATTATAACGATTATGTTGTGAGTTCTTTTATTATATTACATGGAATATGCAAAAAAGTTACGTATGCAATAATCGATTTTTTGATTTCGGGGTGACCTTTTCTAAAAAGATATTAAAATGAAAGTTCATTTCTTTGTTTTTAGGCAAAAGTTCATCGAATTAAAGTACAGGAATATTATGTTGTAAAAAAGTTATAACCCTAATGCTCACCCTGAGAATGTATTAATTGCCATGCTTGCTGATTCAGAACCACAAATCCACAACATCGCAGTTAACAAGGTACTTTTGGTCAGAGGGAATGAATCAGTTGAAGCAGTGATAGACAATGACTTTGAAGGTGGTGACCTGATAATTGATTCAGATGAGGATATTGAAGTCCCAGAGTTACAGCCTGACTTGAGTGTTGTGAGAGATGGTAGTGTCAGAAGATTTGGTGTCTAAAATCGATAACAAAGCTCAAGGGTATCTCAAAATGATAAACTTAAATTCACCTGACATTCATGAGCCCCTTATCATAGCATCTCTAACCAATGAAAAACTTGTAAACATAAGAAAGGAAGCACTGAAACTTAACCAACCTTGTCATAATCAGGCTGTAGAGAAGCACATTAAACTTGTAACGGAGGCTTCCTCAACTGTGGTGGGATTTGAATGTTGTGATGGCAATATTCAACAAAAGATAAAATCAAGAAAACTGATGAAAGTGTTCAATACACAAATACAATATTTCGAAGCTGTTTAGATGATTATTTTTATTACTTTGTTTAATGAGTGATACTTTAGATTAATCTTAAGTTGATTTGTAACATTTTTAGTTGAAAATTGTACATATTTACCACAAATTTTCTAAAAAATTTGGAAAAAAAGGCTGAAAATGGCAATTTTTGACCAAAACTAATACAAATGTTAATTTTTTGATGCATTATTGAGCCTGTAGCCCTCTGCAAATGTTTTAACTTGCGTCAGAGGTAAAATACATCATAAACAGTTTTTAAATTCTTTCTATCATGTCTAGAACCTGAGATAGGTCACTGGGTTCAAATTTTGGTATGCACGCACATACAATTTGTATAAATTGGCCAGTAGCAGTCGGTTTTGTATGCAATTACTCAAAATTGGTTTTAAAGTTTAATCCTGGACAAAAGACAACTATCTAGACCCCCTCAATGTTGAGCCTGGCACTTTTGATTTTTTCACCCCACCCTAAATTGTGTGGTGTATTTTTTAAATATCCTGTCCAGTAACTAAACTGTACTGTATAAATTAATTGCAAAGTTTTTAAACTATTTCTTCATAATATTAATACTGTAGTAATATTGTAGTTTTATTACTGTAATACTGTACAGTATGTACAGTTGCCTGCATATGTAATGTTCCTTGCCTCACAGGTGACTCCGTACATGTGGCAATGCCACAGTGATAGTCAAGGTACCCCAATTGGGGGAAGGTAGGGTGGAGCATGGACAACTGAGTCCAACAACATATGTTGTTATAATACAGACATATATATCTAAAGGACAATTGAATGTGCAGTCATTGACATACAGGTAATTATAATGTAATGTGTGTGTTTATAAAGATAAACAATTAATATGATTGTAAACAGCATTGAACTCCATGTAGTTTACTACTAGTCTTATACAGTAATAAGGTTCCATTATGATTACTGCAAGTCTATATGTGTAGATTCTTAAGTTAGTAAAGGTTTAAAGCTGCACAGACTCTACAAACAGCTTTATTAGTATTGTTACATAATGATTTAATATACATGAGACTAGTGGGTGGGGAAGGGGAATGAGGGAGTGTGGGGGTTGGTTGTGTAATGTCTATTTTTGGTTCAAATTCACTAGTATATAAAAAGTTGTATTGTGATAGCTGTTCATATATATATATAGACTTGCAGTAATCATAATGGAACCTTATTACTGCATATGACTAGTAAACATGAAGTTTAACGTTGCTCACAATCATATTAAATGTTTATCTTTATGAACGCAGACATTACATTATAATTACCTGTACATGTCAATGTTATATGTCGTTGGACTTGGTTGTCCCCCCTCTACCTCCACCTTCCCCCAGTTGGGGTACCTTGACTAGCACTGTGGCATTGCCACATGTACAGAGTCACCTGTGAGGTAAGGAACATTACATATGCAGGCAACTGTACATTATTAATGTTTAGTTTAGTTATTGGTCTTATGATGCATCATAGTGGTGGTAACTATCTTATTCCGAATAGCCACACATTAATTTCAGATTCCAGGCATGAACACTAAACATCATGTGTAAGTATTTTTTTTAATATTTTACTGCAGATTGTTTTGTACATATTAGGAACTGTTAGAGATAAATACAGACTCTTCACCTTCAACTTCTGTAGGGTCACTTTCCAGGTAGATCTCTGGGAATATTCCTTGGATATTTCAAAGGGTTGAAGAAATGCATGAATTAACCCAAAGTATGAAATAATAGAGTGCAAATTAATGGGGTTCAAGTGTACGGTATGTGTGGTTTAAATATATTAAGTAGACTTTATTTTAGTTAAACTTAAATGTACAGATTACAGCATAGTCTTAATAATCTTTTTCAGCTTTTGTATTTCAGCTTGAAAATAGACAAATATATAGCCATTAAAATACTTGCTTACTGTAATAAAAACAAAAGAAATACGCATCATATGTGTGTAAAAAATATGAGAGTTTATATTGATCATTTAGGCCTAGGCCCTAGAGCAGTGGTTCCCAAACCGTGCGCCGCGAGATGTAATTAGGTGCGCCGCAAAAGAGCAAGATTATATTTCAAAATGTGAAAAATTCGTAATAATTCGTAATAAAGTATATGTATAAAAAATACCTCTTTTGAATAAATTTTCGAATTTATGTACAAAGTGCACCAAAATATTTGTACTTGTTCTAAAGTGCGCCGTGAGTACAAAAAGTTTGGGAACCACTGCTTTAGAGCAAGGATCATTGGGCTATATTATTTGTGACAAATTTAACTTATTAAACAAAGTTTGTTTTATATCACTTCATTTAGGTCAAATGAAAGATGGATCCTTTTACATTAGGAAAGGTTAGGATAGGCTAGTTGAACTCTCAGATCAATTTATAGAGCCCAAAATATGTAACACAATTCAAAGGTAGAGTATGGCCCAGAACAAAATGAAAAATGAACATCTTTTGGCATGAACAGTACCATCCACCACCATTTCTGTAACTCTACTAAGATCTGTTACCCACACTTTTTATTTATTTTTGTGTGTTTTTGTAATGTGGCTGTCATTATTTTATCAAAATCAACTCCGAATCACCACTTTCAATCTCCCAAATGAAAATGTATAAATCAGCTTAAGTATTAAACTAAACCTTAAATTGATTGTAAAATAACTAGTTACTGCTACATGAAACCTTTTTAATGAAACAAGAGTAAAACTTTCTCAGTAGAGATTATATAATTATAGCTTGCAATAATAAGGTAACATGAATCGACGTACCAAAAACAAGAGTCGCGTTCCAGGCAAAAATGCTGCTAAACATCATCAGAAAGGGAGAAGAGAACAATTCAATCAAAATTCAGGCTTTGAAGAAGCAGAAACAGTGGCTATTGCCAAACTTAATTTAAATGGTAAGATTAAAAATATTTGTAGTACTTATATAAAGCTGGAAAATATAAACTGTATTCTGCAATTAGATTGAAACAAACTTCAGAACCATTAAGTACTGTATGATACAATATGACAGGTTCCCATAGTTCAGTGGGTAACACTATTTCCCTGTAAGTGAAGTGAAGATGCTGGGGTTGGGTTCAACTCCCAATGGTAAACATTAATAATGATCTAGGAGTTAGTACAATGGGCCACATTAGTCTGTCTGGACCTTTTCACTGATTACTGTACTATTTTTATGGTACCATATGTGCAAGATTTAAATATTTAATTTTGCTCTCCTTAGAATCGGAATGTTCACAAAATAGCAGTGATGGACACAACACTTCAGATGATGAGATTGGAGAGAGAACTCAGAATTACTTAACAGAAGTGAGGCTGCAAACATTTTTTTTGCCACATATAAGGTGTTGGTTATATTTTGTCACGCTAAAAAAAATCATTACAGTATAAAATCTTAACTATTAGGTGTAGAAAAAAAACCCTAGGCTCAGTCCTTCCCTGTAACAGTTTTTGCTGCCCATTAATTTGGTGGGTAATGCAAGTTTGGTTGTCCCATGTTTGACTTGGCCAACAATGGGACCACATTATGTGCTAATTGGATTCTGTTAGATTGATCTTCCTCATTTGTAATTTTTAGATTTTTATTTGTAGGTTGATTTTCCTGTTGCAATGTGGGATCTGGGCCACTGTGACCCTCGAAGATGTAGTGGCCGCAAACTATCTCGCCAGAACTAATAAAAACCCTAAGGTTAGGTCAGAGATTTAATGGATTGTGCCTTATTCCTGTTGCTGAAAAGGTATTTTTATTTTTATTTTTTATTCTGTGTATTAAAAGGAAATTAACTACCATACCTTATTCAAGGCAGTCAGAACCAGAAGGGTGAGCTTGCCAAACGTACTTTGGTGAGTTTGCCCTTCTGGTTCTGACTGCCTCAATGTTTTAAAGCCCATAAAAAAATTGACTGTCAGAATGACAAGCAAAGACCTGATTCTTGCTCAAAACACATCTTTGTGATGCATGGGTATATGAAATTTCCAGAGGTGTGCAGTAATGAAGTAACTGCACTTGAGTAACTGCACTTGAGTAACTGCACTTGAGTAACTGCACTTGAGTAACTGCACTTGAGTAACTGCACTTGAGTAACTGCACTTGAGTAACTGCACTTGAGTAACTGCACTTGAGTAACTGCACTTGAGTAACTGCACTTGAGTAACTGCACTTGAGTAACTGCACTTGAGTAACTGCACTTGAGTAACTGCACTTGAGTAACTGCACTTGAGTAACTGCACTTGAGTAACTGCACTTGAGTAACTGCACTTGAGTAACTGCACTTGAGTAACTGCACTTGAGTAACTGCACTTGAGTAACTGCACTTGAGTAACTGCACTTGAGTAACTGCACTTGAGTAACTGCACTTGAGTAACTGCACTTGAGTAACTGCACTTGAGTAACTGCACTTGAGTAACTGCACTTGAGTAACTGCACTTGAGTAACTGCACTTGAGTAACTGCACTTGAGTAACTGCACTTGAGTAACTGCACTTGAGTAACTGCACTTGAGTAACTGCACTTGAGTAACTGCACTTGAGTAACTGCACTTGAGTAACTGCACTTGAGTAACTGCACTTGAGTAACTGCACTTGAGTAACTGCACTTGAGTAACTGCACTTGAGTAACTGCACTTGAGTAACTGCACTTGAGTAACTGCACTTGAGTAACTGCACTTGAGTAACTGCACTTGAGTAACTGCACTTGAGTAACTGCACTTGAGTAACTGCACTTGAGTAACTGCACTTGAGTAACTGCACTTGAGTAACATTTTTCAGGATGCACTTTCTAGAAAGTACAATTATTTTAAAATACTTTAAAATATTGTACTTTAACCTAAGTACATTTTTACTGATATCTGTAAAGTACAAAGTACTTTTCCTTAATGTTTCCATGATTAAATCAATCAATCTGAGGAGGCAGTCAGTATGGGAATTTAATGCAGTCAATCATGTGCCTTTCAGAACCAATTATTGTTAAAGCTAAATAAGAAGTTCTGCTTGTAATAAAGTTTGTTGGCCATACCTTTGGTAACCTTTGGTAACCTTTGGTTTGTTTCTGCCTGAATTGTTCATTCTGACAAAGGTCAAGCTTTTCACTCCACCTTAAACCTATAGTTTAACATGGAATCCCAACCACGCCCCACCAGCAAGCCAGCATCTTAACTGCTAGGCTACTCGGGGTACCCATTTATCTGCCAACCACTTTATTGTGTGGAAGGATGAACAGCTGGGTTTTTGCTGTGTGCCACCTGCCATCACTGGGTCTTGATCCTGGGGCTGATGGATTCATAGTCAGTGATGCTAACCATTGCACCACTGAGGCGCCCCCGCAAGGGGGTTCTAAGCTCGTGCTCTTGAGTGCTCTTTGTGCTCGTTTGTACGTGCTTGTTCCTGGAGGTTTCACGTGCGCCCTCCCGGCCCTAGCACCCAAGGATGATGGGGCTCAACCCTGCAGTCCTTGTCATCCTTGGTCTTTTTCCACTTCGACTGTCCCATCCACCCTTTCTTTTTCCTCTGTCTTTCCTCTCACTTTTTCTTTGTTTTTCCGCTGAGATATGCCCTTTAAATAGAGGTGAATCGGTTCTTCCTAAAAAAAAAAAAAAAAAAAAAAAAAAAAACACAGGCGCATATATATGTGTGTGTTTATTTATTCATTTCATTTCCTAATGAATATAAGTAGTATATAACTTAACATTGTTACAAGTTAATGATTACACAGGCCTATGAATGAGAACTTTGTAAGAGTTGTTTTCTTACTAACAACTGATTTTATATAATTCAACCACTGATTTCGAATAAGGTGTCCATTTTTTCTATCATGTAAGGATTTTCTGCAAAATGGAAGGGAAAAAACAACATAAATAAATAAATATTTATTTTAATTTACATTAGGTACTTATTTCACTTTGTTATACTAACGCAAACAACTTTAAAAAGAAAGAAGACTATTAACGTCAACTACATATTCATCTTTATTTGTCCTGAGTTTTCTTGTGAGATCTATGCCTTTTAGTCTTGAATGTACATGCTGTTCCTTTTCTTTTATGTAATAATTCTGGAGTATCCTGTTTAAACATCCAGTAGTAATCAGCCATCATGCTGATGTCCCACCTTCCCTGATGTCTTGGTGAAACTGTTCTCCTTATTCTTTGCTGAGTGCTCCGAGATTCTCAGGAAAGTAATCCAAGTGTGAATGTAAGAAATGTAATTTTAAACTCGTATTACAACCCAACTCTTTGAACTTATTTAGCATGTTCTTCACAATGTTTTGGCAATTTGGGTCCTTGTTGTTCCCCAAAGATTTGCTGATAACATCCTTAAAAGCAATCCTGCTTCTCTTCAGATTGGATGAACACTTTGAAAGAACAATGAACAAAGTCAGTTTTCTAATCTGGGGCCCAATGGAAATTTCTTCTTTCAATTTTGCTTCTGAAAGAGTTGGAATTTATCACACAGATACTTAAAACAATCTCCATCTTCATCCAAGACCTTAACAAATGCTTCATCAAGCCCAATTTTATGTGAAGTGGAGGTAAAAGGACTTACTCGTGTCAACCAAACTTTCACGTTGAATGCTTTTAGAACCAGGTGTCAGGTTGACTCTGCATGGCCATTCCTTTTTTATCCAGTGCTGAATTCTTGCTCAGCTCTCCCATTCACACAAAAAACACGGAAACTTCATATAACTGGTTGTTGACCTAACAACATACAAGTCACTTTTAAGTCTCCATAAAGTAGCCAATCGTGTTCTTTGTATTTAACCTTAGCTAGAGAGCAGCTCAAAGTTTTTGTATGTTTCCTTCAAGTGAACTGAATGAGCCACAGGAACAGATGCATACAAGTTACTGTTGTGAAGGAGGACACCTTTGAGACTTCTTTTGGAGGAATCACTGAAAAGTCTCCACTCATTTGGGTCATAGACTGCAGCGCCTAGCTTAAGCATTAGTTTTGAAACATTGTTGCAATATACCAGTGAATTTTCTTGAGAAAAATATTGAATGAATTTTTTATCTCAATTTCTGTACCAGTAAAATGATGTCCCGGGCGAAAGCAAGTTCTTTGCATGAAGTCTGAATCCCAACATATCTGAAGAATCCTTTGGGAGAGAGAAATCTCTTACCAAATCATTAAGTTCACTTTGTGTAAACAATTTAAACGATTGGGGTTCACCAGATGTTCTGGTTTGAAAACAGTCAATATCATTGTTTCCATCATCATCAGACAGAATCAGATGGTTATATCAAGAGTATTTGGTTTAATAGGTACAGGTATACCAGTATACCAGATCTATGAGCAACAGGTCTTATAGCTAAGAAGTTTCTTTTTTATTTTTAGTATTGTAGCCTTGCATGTTACATGAACAAAAATAGCAGTCTGCTGTGATTTCTAGGCTCACGCTAGACGATTGGAATCCCAAACGGTAAAGAATCCTTTTTACCTTTACTCCAGTCTTAAGTTGTTAAACACAAACACTGCAAATGATTTGCCTTGATCCCCAAGTTTCATTCCGAAGTACGCATAGTATGCTTTCTTGAGAAAGTCTGTAATATCTCGCTTTTGTTTTTTTCACAGTAAATTTTCCACAAATATAACAGAAAATGTTTGGGCTATTTACACACCCTCTGGTTGCCATATTGACAAATAAACAAATTTCAAGAGAGAGATATAGTCATGGCGCACCTTTGAATAATAATGAACTAAACCTTGCACACACTAGACAGACTGACTCATCTCATGGCTTGTCAACCACTTATATACTAGCAGTGCTTTTCTCGAATGTTCTAGATGCTATGACAACACTTCTGATCTGGAAGCATTTATAGGCAGTAGTTTTTAATCAAAATTTAATAGTCAATTTTAATGAAAATTACTTATATATGTAATACGAAATATGACATTTTGTGAAAAATCTGTACATGATGGTAAAAAATGAATATTATTTTTGGAATCAGCATGCAAAAATTACTATGTAATTGATAAAATATTTTGGACAACAAAACCATCACAGGCCTGTGTTATCAATGGTATGTTTGAGATGCTAATACTTTTTACTTTTTACTACTCGAGTATACTTTAAGCATGATACATTTTTACTCTTACTTAGGTACAAGTCACGAATTGTACTTGTACTTCACTTAAGTAAATTTTCATCAAATTACTTGTACTTTAACATAAGTAGCAAATTTCACTACTTTGCACACCTAGAAATTTCATCAGTTTATGTTGAACTGTTCGATTGATAGGATGCAGACAGAAAAAGCCTTTGATGCAAATGAGACATGACACATGATCTTATGATGATCCATATGTGTATGAACTATCCAGGGTGTCAAGTTCCTATTTTTCAAAAAAATTCCTATGTACTCCAATTTTTTGTAGAATTCCCTACTTTTCCTCTTTTATCAGCTACAGAATTTGGAAAAGATGAGAAACCACCAAAAGTTCCAATTACAGAAGAGTTCGTGTCTTGCTGACTAATGAACAAAAAAAAGGTGACAAAAGTGCAGCTTGAATTCTTAAAGAGCTTCTGACTAATTTCCAGAAGAGCAGCCCAACTGCATTCACTTACACTATGACAGTGTGTGTGAAACACACTCCTGAAGCTCCTGCTCAGGTTCATGAAGCCAGAAGCAGTGAAAAGAATATATGGTGTTAACCTATCATCAGTTACTATTTAACATCAAAATCTTCAGCTTGCTGATAAGGACCTGTCATCAGTGATGCCACAAGAAAGGCTCTATCTGCATTAAAGCCTGAGCAACAGAAGGTGCCTATTCTCGGAATGAGGTCATTCTTTAAAAATATTGACATTTTGCTCCAATTTTTAAAATTTTATTCCTATTTTTTCCTCTTTTTTTCAGATGCAAATTTCCTATTTTTCCTACTTTTTGAAAGGTACCGGGTGCTTGATGCCCTGACTATCATCAATGTGTGTTTTGTTCAAAAGTTATGGCTCAAACAAACACACGCATCTGATGGATAGATGGACAAGTACAATCCAGTATAAAAATACAAGGAACTCTTCTAGGAAAATTAAATCCACTATAGTCCAAATAAGTAATGGTAAGTGACAAACACTATAGTTTTTCTTTTTCATGATGTTAGCCTGACGTGGGCAATGGGTCACTCGCAAAGTGGATTTAATTTCCCTAGAAGAGTTCCTTGTTCCATGCATGGTCTGTGTGTATCATAAAAAAACCTCAGGGAACCATTCTGAGTTCATTCCCATCATGAAACGGACATGTTATGTGCCTTGAAAAGTGGACGCTCAATTCTGTCAGTTGAGGTTTAAGTTTTGGTTTTTGGCTAAAAATATAATAGTTACTCCTTTTTCTTTGATGTATTCAATCTGATGTGAAGGCAGAGAGTCTTTTGCTTATATTGAGGTTCTAAATGTAGCGGGGCTAGGCTGCTTTAAACCCTAGATCCTGTCCCAAAGCTGGATCCTATCTGCTTTGCAGATAGTTGGTGAGGGAAGCTATATTTTTGGGACCTCTTTGTGGGTGACCCCTTGCCCACGTCGGGCTAACATAAAGAAAAAACTATAGTGTTTGTCATTTACCATTACTTATTTGGACTATAGTGGATTTAATTTTCCTAGAAGAGTTCCTTGTTCCATGCACGGTCTGTGTGTATCATAAAAAACCTCAGGGAACCATTCTGAATTCATTCCCATATATATATATATATATATAGGTATATATATATAATTTTTTTATTTTTTTTAAGTTCGGGAAGAACCGATTTGCCTCTATTTAAAAGGGCATATCTCGGTGGAAAAACAAAGAAAAAGTGAGAGGAAAGACAGAGGAATAAGAAAGGGTGGAGGGGACAGTCGAAGTGGAAAAAGACCAAGGATGACAAGGACTGCAGGGTTGAGCCCCATCATCCTTGGGTGCTCGGGCCGGGAGGGCGCACGTGAAACCTCCAGGAACAAGCACGTACAAACGAGCACAAAGAGCACTCAAAAGCATGAGCTTAGAACCCCCTTGTGGGGATAGATATATATATATATATATATATATATATATATAGGAATCATATATATATATATATATCCCCGCAAGGGGGTTCTAAGCTCGTGCTCTTGAGTGCTCTTTGTCCTCGTTTGTATGTGCTTGTTCCAGGAGGTTTCACGTGCGCCCTCCCAGCCCTAGCACCCAATGATGGGCTCGACCCTGCAGTCCTTGTCATCCTTGGTCTTTTTCCACTTCGACTGTCCCCTCCACCCTTTCTTTTTCCTCTGTCTTTCCTCTCACTTTTTCTTTGTTTTCCGCCGAGATATGCCCTTTTAAATAGAGGCAAATCGGTTCTTCCCGAACTTAAAAAAAAAAAAATATATATATATATATATATATGCATATAACTGCAATGACTGCGCAGTATATAAATGAATAGAAACAACATAAGTGTTAAGGAACGCCTCTGCACACGAGGAGGAGAGATAACGAATAAATGAAAAATGAGGTGAACCACCCGGGAATCGAACCCAGGGCCTTCCAATTGCCGGTTGGACGCGCTACCATTATGCTATGGACCTCACTTAATCACAAATTGAAATTCTCCCACATAGGGCAGAAACCAATGCCCTGAGAGGGCACCCTCGCAAATCGTGAATATATATATATATATATATTATATATATATATATATATATATATACAGGGTGGGCGGAAAGTAGCTCCCTATTTTGGATTGGTAAAAAAATACGTATATTATCCATTTATTTCAGAAGAAATAATATGAAAAGGTAGGCATACATGGTAGGTTTTCTCTAAAATTCAATGTGGGCTCCAACTCTTTCCACCAGCTTCTGGAGCCGCCCAGGAATGGCGTCCACTGACTTTAGCAGGAACTCCGGCGGGATGGAGGACATGACTTCCCGATTCGGTCCTCCAGTTCTTCCAATGTCCTCGGTTTGGTGCGGTAGACTTCTTCCTTTACCCACCCCCAAAGAAAGAAGTCGCACGGTGTCAAGTCGGGGCTCCTGGCTGGCCATTGATGTGGACCACGACGACCCATCCAACGCCCAGGGAAGTGGGCATCCAGCCACTCACGGACAACAAGAGCGAAGTGCGGAGGGGCGCATCTTGCATAAATATCAGATCGTCGATGTTCTCCCATGTGCTGACAACCGGCCAGACCTCGTTTCGCAACATAGCAAGGTACCGCTCAGCACTTCGCTCTTGTTGTCCGTGAGTGGCTGGATGCCCACTTCCCTGGGCGTTGGATGGGTCGTCGTGGTCCACATCAATGGCCAGCCAGGAGCCCCGACTTGACACCGTGCGACTTCTTTCTTTGGGGGTGGGTAAAGGAAGAAGTCTACCGCACCAAACCGAGGACATTGGAAGAACTGGAGGACCGAATTCGGGAAGTCATGTCCTCCATCCCGCCGGAGTTCCTGCTAAAGTCAGTGGACGCCATTCCTGGGCGGCTCCAGAAGCTGGTGGAAAGAGTTGGAGCCCACATTGAATTTTAGAGAAAACCTACCATGTATGCCTACCTTTTCATATTATTTCTTCTGAAATAAATGGATAATATACGTATTTTTTTACCAATCCAAAATAGGGAGCTACTTTCCGCCCACCCTGTATATATATATATATATATATATATGAATCATATATATATATATATGAATCATATGTATATATATATATATATATATATATATATATATATATATATATATATAAATGTAAAGAACGACGCTTGTGTAGAAGAACGTAAGAACGTCTGCACAAGAAGAGGAGAAAGAATGAACAAGTGAAAAATTAGGTACCTCCCAGGAATCGAACCCGGGATCATCCAATTGCCGGTCGGACATGCTATCCACTATACCAATATGTCAATTTGGGAGGTGAAAATTAATTTTTGCCAATTCCTTCACTGAGGGGTTTTAAAAATATGTTTTTGGATGTGAAGAATTCAAATCTGCTATTATTTTTGTGATTGCTCAACACTTAGCTTGGTAAATCTACGTTTGATTAAAAAGCACATAAATTGCTCTCAGGAAAACAACATTTATTAATTTTAGCTTCTCAAAATGTCAGGTAATGCTATAAAAATTTTAGTTTCTCTGCATAAAACATATCCTAGTAATCATAAAACAACATTAGAAAGTAATGACATCAGTAAAAAAAATATTTAAACAAGTTTCATCAAGTCTTGCTTTGATTCGTTCTTGGACATCAGCCGCTGACTTGCTTCTTGGCCTCTGATATAGCCCTCACGTTTCTCATGTGTATACACCCTGCCTGCTGCCTCTGTGACTTGTTTCACACACCTCTCTATTGACTGAGCATGACAGGGCCACTGTGGAACTTGCATAGTCTTGTCAAAGAACTTCTTTACTTCCGCTGTAGTCAGTTTACATGTCAAAGGAGTTCAAATACCCCGTCAGACCAGTCTGTCAGCTCCAACACGGAAGAAACACTGGGGTTGATGGAAGGTGTCTTCCTGGGACGTACAGAAAGATCTCCAAGTGTGTCATCATCTCCACCCCTCATGTTGTTAATCTTTTGGACACCAGCTCTCCTCTCCTCACTGTCATCTGAGCACAAGAGTGTCTGGATTATCATTTCGCTGAATGCATACCATGCTGAGCGCTTGATGGTTGGCAAAACAGCATCCACTACAGCCTTCTTTTGCAGCCTAACTAGCCACAGCTGAAACAAGATGTGGCATGGGCCTTCCACCCAAGAGTGTTTTACTTTGATGTTGAACCAACAGGGGTAGTACACACCAACAATGTATTCCACTATCAGTCGTAAGTTGTTGAGGGTTTTGCCTTTAAGGCCATGTTTTGAAACCCATATGCAACAAAGCTTGTTTGCTGTTGTCAACCACCTTGAATGGCTCACTGGACCAATTTCAAGAAGGGCCAGATCTGTGGGAAGTTCTCCTGTCCTTATGGCCTGTGTGATCCTATACCCATATACTTGATCAGTAGAGAGATCCTTTACGACATTGTCACTCAGTGAAGTAAGAGGCTCTCCAATTGAGAGTTTGGTGAATGAAGGATCAATTTCAAGTTTGGTTGCAGTGTCTAGCATCTTGCCAATGTTACCTGTCCACTTGTTGTTAAACAAGGTCTTCCCATCCAGTGCTGTGATCAAGTGTCGCAGGGGTAACTCGTTAGTGTGGAGGGCACAAACCAACCAGATCAGCTTACGGTAAAGCTTGACCTCTACCCAATGCATGGAACCACCCTCCCAGCCAGTGTTAACATTTGTAGAATCACCTCCAATGGCCTGCAGGCTTTTATCAATGCCCTTCTTCTTCATGAAATCTACAAGATTATCAGCAATAACTTCAGCAGGTTTTTTTCTCGTTGAGCCTTTCTCAGGAGTGAAGTGGTAGAGATATCTTCCACCTGGCTCACTGCACACACAATAATGCTCTTTGATGATGCTGGGGAACTGACGATCTGAATTGTCTGCTTTCAGCATAACTTTAGTTGTATCTTGACGGCTGTCAAAGAAGATGCAGTCAATTTCATCCTTCTTACAAAGATCATCAAATACCTGATCTAGGGATCTCATAACTTTTTCTTGGGCCCTCTTGACTTTATTGTGATCAACTACAAGTCTCTTGTCTTCTTCAGTGATCAAGCCAGCATCCATAAAGGCAGCAGTGGTGATGGCAGCTGTGGCACACAGGCCAACACCATATCTGATGCTATGCATAGCAACATTAGGTATTTCTGATGTGTTGTACTCTGACTTTTTATTGGAAGTTGAAGACGTGCTTGGTATTTCTAATGTCACTTCATAACTTCCATCCTTTCCATCTTGAGCATCAGCTATTTGTTCTTCATTTTCATCATCAGAGAAAATTATTTCATTTGATGACATTGAAACATCCTGCCTACTTGTCTGCTTATATTCAGCAAGCCTTCTTCTTTCGTCGTCTTGCCGCTTCTGCTTTTTGACTTGTCTGTTGTGCTCAGGTTGATCTGGCAAGCCAATCTGATGTGGTCCAATAGAACCAGACTTGTCTCTCTGACCTTTAATGAAAGCAAGTTCCTTCACAGGGATCTTCATCTCCCTAGGGCATGTACAGTTAATGTGAGTCGTTTTTGCAACCAGCATCTGCAAGGCAGCCAAATTCAGAGCAGAGAACAATTTTACACTTGCAATTGAGGATGTCAAAAAGCTTGTCAAGTTTTGCAATGAAAGCCTCTTTGACATGTAGCTTTCCTCTCCCAAGAGATGTTTTTGGCCTGCTCCCAGCTCTCTTGGATCTTGTTTAAGATTGTGACTCATGAATTTACAACGGGGGCTACAAAAGAACTGTTTGCTCATTCCCACTTTTCAAGCACTTTAGGGTAAATGTCCTTTGCAAGACTGGCTGCTGGGTAGTTTCTCACATCCTCACCACTTTGTTCTCTTAGCAGTAGCCCATATTTCAGAACATCTCGCAGAGTTGGGAGTTCAGAGGGCAACAACTCTCTACCAGTTCCAATTAGGTTGCTCATATGTGTGAATGTCCCCAGTCTTGTCCTCCTTTTAAGAAGCCATTGTAGGTCAATTCCCACTGGTTAGGATGGTAGCACTGACGGACAAGTAATCTTCAGCACACTGATGAATATGTTTCAACCTGTGAAATAAGCAAAAACAGCAGTGCATTATATATACAGCATATATAATTATTAATATAATTATTATATAATTCCACAAAAAAGTCACTATTTTTATGTAGCTTCTTACCAAGAAAAACTAAATTATATTAAATTGACAAAAATATCTTTAAAATTCCTAAGTCATGCTGCACCTTTTTAGCACCCCTCATATTTGGAATTTGAAAGTTAAAAAATTCGACACACCCTACTACACCAAGGTCCTCGAACAATCAGAAGTTGTAATTCCCCTATATACGAGCGGAATCGAATGCCCTGAGGGGACACCTTCACATTTGTTCATTCTTTCTCTTCTTGTGTGGACACTTCTACAAAAGAGGGCATTGTTTCGAAAGAGAAAAAGAGTGACCACAAAATTAAGTAATTGTAAAGATGATAACATCAGAAAAATTGTAAATGATAAACTGCAAAGTATCGATGTCGTCATACAAGAACTAATCTCCAAGCTGCCATGATCCACGCCTCCGGTCTCGCTCGGCCGACTCGACCCCGCGGTCTCCGCGGAGATCGACAGGCCGACCGATTCCTTCTCTGGTGAACAGCAGATAGCCAGCCATACTCCTGACCCATCCTTCGCCTTCGCTAACCTCAAATCTACCTTCACACTCCAGCCACTTCGCACCTATACCTTTACCTATCCCCCATCATCAAATAATGGATCCCCCGAAAACTACAGTAGTACACTGGAACTGCAGAGGAATATTCGCGAATTATGAAGGCCTTAATTCCTTGATTGCCACTTCCCGTCCGGTGTGTGTCTGTCTCCAGGAACTTATCCTGGGGACCAGGCCCATGCCCTGCCCTACTGGTTATTCCTACATCACCACTCCATCTCCTACCTGCACTCGAAGGGGGGGGGGCTGCATTTTCACACACCACGCAGTCCCCTTCCACAATCTATACGATCCCCGTTACAGGTGAGTGCTACCTCGCTCTCCCTGGATAGACACTACACCGTCTGTTCAATATACCTCCCTCCCCACACTCGTCTCCCGCCATGACGAGGTAGTAAAACAACTCCCCAGGCCCTTTCTATTACTGGGCGATCTCAATAGTCGCCACCCCTTGTGGGGAAACACACACACACACACCACCTGTATGGCTCCGACCCTGATTACTATCATGACCGAGCTCTCCTTTGAGTGCCTCAATGATGGCTCTCCTACATTCTACCATGCCACCACCTGCACTTCATCCTGTATAGACCTGTCCTTCGTTTCGACCGATGCCCTCCTAGATTTCACATGGCAAGTCCTCCAAGAGGACTATGGAAGTGACCATTTCCCTGTTCCACTCACGTTCAATTGGCCCGACCAGACCGTTCGGGTACCGGAGAAATGAATTACTGCCAAAGCTAATTGGTCCCGCTTCCACGACGATACATATACAACCCTTACGACTGCCCACTTCCCATCCTCCGACAAGTGCATCGCATACTTCGAGTCATTCGTTGTAGCGGCTGCGTGCACTAACATCCCGCGATCCTCTGCCTACCCCCGCACCCAACTGGTACCTTGGTGGGCCCCCGAGTGCACGGAGGCCGTACGCGCCAAGAAGAAGGCTGCTCGACGCTTCTACCTTACACGACTCCCCATCCATCGCACGGAGATGCAGCGGGCCAGGGCCATCGCCCGCCGTACAATGAAGACAGCGCGCCGAGCTTCTTGGTGTGCCTTTGTATCCGGCGTCACCACCATCACACTTCGGCTATTTGGAAGCAGGTACGGGTGTCGACAGGCGACATGTCCCCTCCCGACCCCCGGTCCTCCGGACTAACGACGGACTTCTATATGAGCCCAAATCGGTGGCAAACCACCTACCTTTTTACTTCGCCGCCATTTCTTCCTCCGCAGTTAGTTCCCGCGTACCTGCCCTGAACAGTAGCTCTTCACCGTTCTTAGACAGCATCTACAACGGGTTGTTCACCATGCGCGAACTACAGGCGGCACTGGCCTCTCGACGATCCCTTGTCCCGGCCCGGACGGTATCCGTACAGTATGATCCAGCACATCCACCCTGCCTTACAAATTTTCCTACAAGACCTACACAACCGCATATGGATAGAGGGTGCCTTCCCCTCCCGGTGGAGGGAGGCCCACGTAATCCCTATCTCTAAACCCGGCAAAGCTTCCCTCGATCCCACAAAGTACAGACCAATCGCTCTAACGTGTTGTGCCTGCAAAATCTTCGAAAAAGTGGTCACTACACGACTATCGTTCTTCCTTGAAAATGGTAATTCCTTCCTGGCTACCCAGTCCGGCTTCAGACAATTTCGCTCCACCACTGATCCCCTCCTGCTCCTCAGCCGAGACATACCAAATGCCTTCGACGGTGGACAGTTCGTCCTATCAATTTTTTTTGACATCCCGAAGGCCTACGACACCACACGTCGGACAATAATCCTTAGTCAGCTCCAAAATCTAGGTCTCGTCGGAGCCATGCCGACCTCCATCAGGGGCTTCTTTTCCTCCCGAACCTTTGAAGTTCGGGTGGGCTCAATCCTGTCAGACACCTTCGTGCAGGAGGACGAGGTCCCACAGGGAAGCATCCTCAGTGTTCTATGCTTTTCCATCGTCATGAACAGTCTCAAAAGGCCTTCCACCCATCATCCGTTCTTCCATCTACGCAGATGATTGCGATCTACTTCGCAGGGCAGAAGCCGTCCGTCGTTCAACGGCAAATTCAGCTTCCCATCTACCGGGTGGAAAGGTGGGCGACGTTGGTGGGGTTCCGCCTCTCCACCCCTAAGTCCAAGTGTATGCTCTTCAGCAGAAGACTCGCAACCCTTCCGGTTCCCTCTTCTCACGTTACACGGCAATCCTCTTGAGGTGGTACCCTCCACGCGATTTCTTGGCGCGACTCTAGACCGACGGCTCAACTGGTTGGGTTCCCTATCTCAAACACCTGAGGCAATCCCTCCAACGTTCCCTCGCTCTCCTAGATCACCTCCCACACCACATCGGTCGCAGACCGACGCTCTTCCCTTCGCCTTTACACTTCCATGGTGCAGTCGAAGCTGGACTATGGCAGTGCCTCCGTATTTTGGACCCGGTCCTTAATAGGGGCCTACGCCTCGCCACCGGTGCCTTCCGCTCTTCCCCAGCCTCCAGCCTCCAAGTGGATTGCAAATGCCTCCCTCTCGACCTCCGACTGGGTCTGCTCCTCATGAGGACATACCTCCGTGCACAGAGACTACCCTCTTCGCTTCTATGCCCGGCGATTTCTGAACTCCCACCCCAGGGACTGAAGCGGTCCGCTCTTTCCTTGACCTTTCCAACATGCCCGCCCCCTCAGTTACCCCCATTTCATTTAGCATCTACCCCTTCCCCCCTGGCTCTTCACCCCTATCAAGTTTTTCAGGGACGTGTGCCCTACCAAAGACTACCACGATCGCTATTGTATACAGGTCACTCTTCTGAGAACACGCCACCCAACACCCGGACACATTCCCCATTTATACAGATGGTTCCGCTCGGAGGCTGGTACGACCGCCTCATCGGTAATATTTTCCCAGCCGCTTTCTCGAGGCGTCAGCCTGCCTGCCCCGCGAGGCCTCCGTTTTCTCAGCAGAACTTTTCGCGATTATGGAGGCCCTCGACATTGTGCGCACCCACTCTGCCAGCTCCTTCGTCATTTATTCAGATTCCCAAAGCGCACTTCTCTCCCTAGAGAGATTTAATTCCTCTCATCCGCTCTTCTGTACCATCCAGCAAACCTTCCACTTTTTAACAACCTTCCGACACAAGACAATCGCCTTCTGCTGGGTCCCGGCACATGTCGGCATCCAGGGTAACGAAGAGGCGGACCGTACGGCAAAGACGGTCTGCTTACTGCCGGCCTCCCTCCGGCCCCTCCCTTTCTCCGACTTCCCGACTCTCCGCTCCCACTTCCGCTCCATCTGGCAACGGGAATGGGATCAGGCCACACAAAACAAACTCCACAAGATCAAACCGCAACTAGGATACTGGGTAGGGTTGCCAAGTCTTTTATTTCAAAGGACAGTTCTTTATTTCAGCTCGTGTCCTTGTCCTTTGATAAACTTGGAAAGGATGCCATATGTCCTTTAATTCAGTAATTGACTCTAAAAATTTTATTCATCACTAAAAATTTGAGACGGAGATGTTTTCAAACTTAATTAATTCACTTTTATAGAAGTAGTGGAGAATTTTAAAATGATTGATAAACTGGGTTTGAACATGGATGATTTGTTTGATGAGCTTTCTATTCTCCAAACCAACTTTGAAGCTATTTCCAACACTGAAAGTTTTAAGAAACTGCTTAAGTACGGCAGGTAAATGGCACCTCATCTTAAAAAGCAATGGTTTTAAATGTATAAATATTTTCAAAGTGGTGTCCTATGCTTTGTCAGTGCCTGGAACATCAGCATATTGCGAAAGAATTTTCAGTGTAATGAATGCTAAGTGACGAGATGACAAACAGATGTTCAGTAGAATTAATAAAAAGTGAACTTTTGATTTATTTCAATTTAAAAGACAATTGTGCCGATTTTGCTGGCAAAATAAAAAATGATACAGCTTTACTGAAGGCTGGTCAAAGTCAAGATAAGTACAATTTTATAAATAAATAAAGGCTTCATTCATTATAATGATTTGTAAATATTTTCCTGTCTTTAATTCACAAAATATAATAAAGAAATTTAAAAATGTTTCATTTCAATACAGTAGTGTGATTTTACGAGTGTACGACTTTCTAGACATATTTTATCTATGAATATAATAAAGAAATTGTAAAAAATATTGCACAAGTAAATTTTTATCATGATAAGCAATGGAATATACGGTAGCGTGCAAGTGTCCTTTATTCAAGATCTGTTGACTTGGCAACTCTAATACTGGGCCTCCTCATTCCACCGGTCCCGCCATAAAGAAGTGATTCTGGCCCGTCTCCGCCTAGGACACACGCGCATTGCTCATGGTCACCTTACGGCTAAATCGCCAGCCCCTCTCTGTCCTACCTGTCATACCCCTATCACTGTAGTACATCTGGTCGAATGCCCAAACCTGTCCGCTCTTCGTCGCAGGTATTTCCCTCTCTTGCCCAAAATTCCCATACCCGAGCGTCTACAATCCATACTCGCCGAAGGCCCCGATTTTTCAGCGAAAGCGATTTTCCTTTTCCTCACTCATTCCCATCTGCTTTATCGTGTCTAAGACCATACCTCTCCTACCCACTATACAACAACTGAACCTTACTCACCCCATTAGTCTACCATCCCCAACTCAGTAACACCACCCACCCACTGCCTCGCCAAGATATTTACCATTTTAGTAAGGTACGAATCGGCGGCAAATTAAAGAAAAAAAAAAAATAATAATATGTATATATATATATATATATATATATATATATATATATATATATATATATTAGTGATGTAGGTCACATCCGCATCCGCACATTTTCTCGCATCCGCGTCCGCATCCGCACTTTCGACTGCGGATGTCGTGCGGATGTGGACCGTTGAGATAAAACGTCATTAATAAGCGGAAATTATCAAATTCTACTATATTAATACAACTAGTTCATTGTGCGCAAAAGTGATGCAAGCGACAAGACGAGAGGCTGTTCTTGTATGAAGTTACTCTCTTGCAACCTACTTAGATCCACGTTACAAAGCTAAGTTATTTTCACCTAGTACATTAGAACGAGTTAAATCATCACTTGGCAAAGCAGTTGAAGAGCTTCAATCTCTTGAATTTGTCGCTTCGCCACCCACCAAAAGAATAAAAGTTTCAGTGACAGAACCAACACCTTCAACAAGCAAATCTATCACAGAATCTGTCTCTCAGTTTCTTGAGTCAAGCAGCAATGACGAGACCTACGCGATGTCAAAAGATGTAGTAAAAATGATCGAGAGCTATCACCAAGAAAAACGCCTGGCTGCATGTGACAATCCTATTGGTGGAAAAATACGCATAATATCTATCCATACTTGAGTAAACTTGCAAGGAAACATTTAGCCTGTCCTCCAACAAACGTACCAAGCGAGAGATTATTTAGCAGTGCTGGATTAATATATGATGAAAAGAGAAACAGACTGGCAGCAGCAAAGGCAGAAAAATTAATGTTCCTAAAGCATAACCTTCCTATAATTAAGTTTGAACATTAAACGATGAACATCTTAGTTTACTTTATTTTAATTACTCATTTATAAATATGCCTAATAAAACTTTAAACTTAATATAAATAGTTATCAAGCTAATTAAAGATCTCTTTCTATAAGGGTGGAGGTTGGGGAAAGAGGTCGGTGGGGTGCATTTGAGTTGGGTTCACATCCCGCATCCTGGTAACACAATTATGGTTTCTAATTGTGGCTGAAACTCAACAAAATATAACGAATTTATTTGCAGACGAATTCACTAATTGATTTCTATATTAGTTAGATGCTTGATATTATTTTATATGTTCAGAGAAAAGTACAGCAATTATTGTACAATTAATCAATTATACTACATTATAGCTACAGCTCTCTCTATATAATAACTTATTATATACGTTAAACACAACAAATCTCGAATATATCCTAAAAAATAACGAAAATGTAGACATCCGCGGATGTTGAAATCAAACATCCGCATCCGCGGATGTGAAAAAAATGACATCCGCTACATCACTATATATATATATATATATATATATATATATATATATATATATATATATATATAATATATATATACAGGGTGTCCGAGAATTATCTGTACAATTTTTGGCTATTATTAAAAGTCAACCATGAAGTGTAGAAATTCCAGTGTTGTCCCATTTTACAGAGAATCTCATTAAGTTTTTTCTGATACCACGTTTTGACAAGTTTTTTAGAAATGTACGCGGGTGACAGACATTGATGATTTAAAAGCAAGAATCACAGCTGCTATTGAGCGAATTGATGTGGATATGCTGCAGCGTACATGGCAACATTTGGAGTATCGATTGGATGTTTTGCGAATCACTAATGGTGCACATATCGAGTGTTTGTAACAACGTTACTTTAATACAAGAAACTTTTGAAAATACAGATTCTAGATAATCTTGTTTAAGAATTTTACGTGTGTTATCAAGAATTTTATTAAAAGATGAAATTGTACAGATAATGTTCGGACACACTGGAATTTCTAAAAAACTTGTCAAAACTTGGTATCAGAAAAAACTTAATGAGATTCTCTGTAAAATGGGACAACACTGGAATTTCTACACTTCATGGTTGACTTTTAATAACAGCCAAAACTTGTACAGATAATTCTCGGACACCCTGTATATAGGGCGTCCCAAAAAAATGTATATACACTTTAACAGCTGATAGCTCAATTGATGTTTTTCTTTCCAAGTTAAACCCATTAGAATTAATAATGGCAGTCAGACTAAGCTTTGAACAAAGGAAATTCATTCTAAAATGCTACTGGAAGTGTGAAAACGCAGTTGAAGTGCAAAGACAGTTTAGGAGGGAGTTTCAAACAGATCCACCAACGCGACTTACCATCACTCGAATTAGAGATAAGTTTGAAGCCGATGGAACTGTTCAGAATGTCCACAAGAAGCGTTCCGGAAGACCACGGACATCGACAAGCCCCACAAAGCAAGAAAGAGTACTGGAAACGTATCACCAAAGTCCAAGAAAATCTGTGCGGCAAGCGAGTCTTGAGGTAGGAATTTCAGAATCGTCTGTCCAACGCATTTTGAAGCGCTGTCAATGGAAAAGTTACATTCCAAGATTAGTCCATGCTATAATGAAGATGATCCGGACTGAAGTGTGGAGTATTGCGAGTAGTACTTGGCACGATGTGGATGTGGATTGGACGAAGGGGTTTCGTAGAATACCCTCCGCCGTTCACCAGACCTCACACCACGACTTTTTTTATGGGGATACTTAAAAGACAAAGTCTACGCTATAAAACCTGCAACAGTCGCTGAATTGAGAGCAGCCATTGAACGAGAATGCACACAAATACCAAACGAAATGTTTCGTGATGTTTGCGATTCCATTGCTTCGCGTTATCAGCAGTGCCTGGACCAGAACGGACGTCAGTTTGAAAACAGGCGTTGACAAAAGAATTAAATAATGTCTGTAGATTCTATTACATTTTGAAAATGAAATGTATTTTAATAAACACTGCCTTTATAATTATTTAAAGTGTGTATACATTTTTTTGGGACGCCCTGTATATATATATATATATATATATATATATATATATATATATATATATATTATATTAGTACAAAATTAAGCGTGCGAAAGTAAATAACGAGCCCTTGTGGTTTACTTCTAGAGTAGGAGACATTATAAAGAGTAGAGATAGTGCTTATAGGCTACATAAGTGCGATAAAGACAATTTGTGGTTACGAAACAACTACATATCTCTAAGACGTGAAGCGAAAAGTGTAATAAAAAAGTCGAAGCGCGAATTTGAAATCTCCATTAGAAATCCAGTAAAAAGTGTCTTGGGGCCGTTGAAAAATGTTAACGGAGATCTAGTTTCTGAAACAAGGAAATGGCTACCTTGCTAAACGAATTCTTTACGTCAGTTTTTACTATAGAAGATGTAACGAATATCCCTACGATCATAGACAATACCCTTTGATAATGATAATATTTTGGATAATGTTGTGGTTAGTGAAGGGGAGGTAATGCGCTATATTTATAAAATGAAAACGCGTAAATCACCGGGTCCGGATTCCATATATCCCATACAACTAAAAGAATTAAAAGATAGCATTGTTGTGCTGCTGACAAAAATTTTTGATGCGTCTATTTCTGAGGGGTGCGTACCAGATAATTTCAAGTTAGCAAACGTAACACCTATCTTTAAGAAAGGCGATAAAGGTGCGGCGGGAAATTATAGGCCAATCAGTTTAACGTCTGTTGTAGGTAAGCTACTGAAATCAATAATTAGGGATCGTATAGTCGAACACTTAGAATTGCATAACTTAGTCAGAAATACGCAGCACGGTTTTAGGCGAAACAAATCTTGCTTAACTAATCTTTTAGAATTTTTTCAAAGCGTGGTTGACGTTTACGATAGTCATCGGGCGGTTGATGCAGTGTATTTAGATTTTCAAAAAGCGTTTGACACCGTACCGCACAAAAGACTCGTTGAGAAAACTAAAGCTCATGGAATCAGGGGTGTAGTAATAAATTGGTAAGAAGAGGGGTTGCGAGGTAGGAAACAGAGAGTGGTCGTTGATGGAGCGGAGTCGTGTTGGGCTAATGTAGCGAGTGTCGTTCCTCAGGGTTCTGTATTGTGCCCCTTGCTTTTTCTTATATATTAACGATTTAGATGTCGGCCTAGTCAGTACAGTTTCAAAGTTTGCGGATGACACGAAGCTTGGTGGTAGGGCGATTAATGACGAAGATAAAGGTAAAATCCAGAATGATCTAAATAAAATCGTTGATTGGTCAGTCACATGACAAATGAGATTTAACGTCGATAAGTGCAAAATTTTACATATAGGTTCGAGTAACGGTAATTTTGCGTATAGTATGTCAGGGAAAGAGTTATGAGTTATAGTCACTGGTGATTTAAAAGTAGCGAAACAAAGTACAGCGGCGGTCAATAAGGCGAACAAAGTGTTAGGTTTTATAGCTCGAAATTTTGAGTACAAATCGCGTGATATTATAGTTCCTCTTTATAAATCATTAGTTAGACCCCATTTGGAGTACGCGGTCCAATTTTGGAATCCGCATATGCGCAAAGATATAGACAAAATCGAAAGAGTTCAAAGACGAGCAACTAAGATGATTCCGTCGCTTAGGTCGAAGTCGTACGAGGATAAGCTTAGAGTTAAAATTGACTACACTTGAGACTAGGAGGCTAAGGGGTGATCTAATCCAGGTTTTCAAAATTATGAATGGGTTCGATAACGTAGATAGAGATAGCTTTTTCGAAATATCTCAATATAATAGGACTAGAAATAACGGGTGTAAGTTGACAAGTAGAAGGTTCGAGACAGCAGTTGCCAAAAACTTTTTTTACGCATAGAATAGTAAATAGGTGGAATAGTTTGCCGGTAGAAGTAATTAGTAGCACGTCTATAAACATGTTTAAAAATCGATTAGACGCATATGTTGATAGATTGGGTATAGTTTAAGGTAGTAAAATTAAGGGTGGATAAGATAGATTTTGATTCTCTTTTCTTGTGGGAAATAGGGAGGCAGCATTTTGGGTTAGGGGATACTCTCTGTCCTTACACACACCATTTAGAGAGATTCCTCTGCTGAGCGGTCCCCCCCCCGTAGTACTGTGAGGTATTGAAAAACTCATGATCTTCACTTGCCCCACAAACACCTTTAAATGGGAGACCCAAAATGGGTGCACACACATTTCTACATTACTGTACAGTCTTTACAGCCACACCTACACTTTTCCTCCTAAGTATATATATTGTAATGTATATGGTTGTAAATTGTGACTTGGTCCACAATTGATATGGACCGTGACTTATTTTTGGTTGGCAAGGTACTGGTATTGATGGATACCGTAATGAAATTGACTGGATTCTTTGGATCTGATATATTTGCATGTCGGTTATAAATAGATATAGAGTGTAACACATTTGTGGATAGTAGTCCATTATGACTTGATCCTCTGGATCCAGAGATTCTATCTTTAGTTTTAAATTGATAATTATTTTGTTTTGTAAAAATTGGTTGTTGCCAATGTACAGGCAGTTTTTACATAGTGGAGCCGCCTCGATGGGCCGACGTGGCCCCTAGTGTGCTCACTATAAAAATTTCTTACGTTCTTATGTTCCTTGTGATTCGGAACCCACGTAAAATTGTAGGTCCCCTCTGCCACCACGGAGGACATGCACAATACACAATTACGAACACAGTTAGGTAGACCAGCCATGAGTGGATCCTAGGGTCTTTGTTGGTCTGAAACATTATAACATATATATATAATATACTATGTGTATATATATATGTTATCTCCCTCCATTTCCAGTTCACAAGGAACGCTTTATTTCATTTAAACCAGACAACGCCCGAGGCTGTAGAATTTAAAGTCAAGTTCATAGCCACAACCCATGCAAACAAAGGGTTTATTTAATTTTATATAATTGACGTACTTTGTGTACCTAAATACGTTCCTAAAACGGAACTGCGAACAAAGGGTTTAGATTAATTTAATAATTATATTATTCATTTAGTATTGCCTCTCAAACGGAAGTCACACGCTAAGTGACCTAAGCACCTCGCTTTGGTGAATCCCTTCTAACAAACGGATATCATGCGGAAATGACGTGTCCACCTCATGCGAATGTCGTCGAGGACTTCCGTTTTTTCTAATATAAAAGAAGTCGCTTCACTCCCAAAAATTCAGATTCCGATAAGCCAGATTTCTGCACACGGCGGAGATGCGGATCTCCGGATCGGGGCAGCGAAGGCCCAAATCCGTATAGAGAGATTAACTCGGATTCCGACACCGCGCGATTAATTTCGGAGCGCCGGGTTGCGGCAGCAAGGCCCAATTCGAGAGAAGTGAACAGACAAGATTATCTTAAGCAACGTTACACTAGCCCTGGGTTTGAGAAAGAGGGCTCAAATCGCAATAAGAAGTCTCGGATAAAATCTAACAGCAGTGAAGTAATTTTGATTTAAAGTCGAACCAAAACGACTAGACATTCAATTAATTTCAACTATTAAGGCACTCTGATTCGAGTAAATTAAAAGAAAATTTTGCCAGACATTTTCTTGTCCCCATCGATCCCTTAAACTACAAGCGCACTCGAATATAAGTGCCTGATGAAATAAGAGTTGATACGACGTCTTCAGGTCATCATCATCGAGAGTACTTTTCTGTTACACGGGAGCAAACCCCGAAGAAGAGTGTAACATATATATATATATATATATATATATATATATATATATATATATATATATATATATATGGGAATGAACTCAGAATGGTCCCCTGAGTTTTTTATGATACACACAGACAGTGCATGGAACAAGGAACTCTTCTGGGATAATTAAATCCACTATAGTCCGAATAAGTAATGGTAAATGACAAATACCATAGTTTTTCTTTTTCATGATGCTAGCCCGACGTGGGCAACGGGTCACTCGCAAAGAGGTCCCATAAATATAGCTTCCCTCACCAGCTATCTGCAAAGCAGACAGGATCCAGCTTTGGGACATGGATCTAGGGTTTAAAGCACCTAGCCATGCTATATTTAGAACCTCAATATAAGCAAAAGACTCGCTGCCTTCACGTCAGATTGAATGCATCAAAGAAAAAGAAAAAGAAAAAGGGGTAACTATTATATTTTTAGCCAAAAACCAAAACTTAAACCTCAACTGGCAGAATTGAGCGTCCACTTTTCAAGGCACATAACATGTCCGTTTGAAGATGGGACATGTTATGTGCCTTGAAAAGTGGACGCTCAATTCTGCCAGTTGAGGTTTAAGTTTTGGTTTTTGGCTAAAAATATAATAGTTACCCCTTTTTCTTTTTCTTTGATGCATTCAATCTGACGTGAAGGCAGCGAGTCTTTTGCTTATATTGAGGTTCTAAATATAGCATGGCTAGGTGCTTTAAACCCTAGATCCATGTCCCAAAGCTGGATCCTGTCTGCTTTGCAGATAGCTGGTGAGGGAAGCTATATTTATGGGACCTCTTTGCGAGTGACCCGTTGCCCACGTCGGGCTAGCATCATGAAAAAGAAAAACTATGGTATTTGTCATTTACCATTACTTATTCGGACTATAGTGGATTTAATTATCCCAGAAGAGTTCCTTGTTCCATGCACTGTCTGTGTGTATCATATATATATATATATATATATATATATATATATACACACACACAGGGTGTACATAAAGTCAGGATATTTTTTGTGAAGCACTTGGAAATTATATGGAATTCAATCATAAATGATAAAGTGGTAACATTTATTAAATAATTAAGAGTAGGATTCGACGTGACGCCCATCAGTATCCCTGCACAGCTCAAATCGTTCCGCAGCATTTCTAAACACATTCTGGAGCATTTGCGGGTTATGTTATCTGCAGCAGTTCGTGTACGTAAGTTTTCGAGACTCGTAATCTTCGTCTGATAGACGTGCGATTTGATAAAGCCCCATGCAAAGAAATCTAAAGGGGTTAAATCTGGTGATCTCGCTGGCCAAGGTCTGTTGCTTCCGCGTCCGATCCAGCGATTTGGAAACGTCCATTTAGATAATCCTGAACAATTTTGGCATAGTGACAAGGAGCACCATCATGTTGATAGACGACGGGGATAGGATTGTTAGTACCGTCGTCTATCAACATGATGGTGCTCCTTGTCACTATGCCAAATTGTTCAGGATTATCTAAATGAACGTTTTCCAAATCGCTGGATCGGACGCCGAAGCAACAGACCTTGGCCAGCGAGATCACCAGATTTAACCCCTTTAGATTTCTTTACATGGAGCTTTATCAAATCGCACGTCTATTAGACGAAGATTACGAGTCTTGAAAACTTACGTACACGTATATGAACTGCTGCAGATAACATAACCCCGCAAATGCTTCAGAATGTGTTTAGAAATGCTGCGGAACGATTTGAGCTGTGCAGGGATACTGATGGGCGTCACGTCGAATCCTACTCTTAATTATTTAATAAATGTTACCACTTTATCATTTTATGATTGAATTCCATATAATTTCCAAGTGCTTCACAAAAATAGATCCTGACTTTATGTACACCCTGTATATGAGGAAAAGGCGGTAGAAGCAATAAAAGAAAATCCAAAATATTTCTACAGCTATGCGAAAAGGAAAACAAACACGTGCTACTATCGGGCCCTTAACCCTTTAACGACGGATGGTACCTTAAGGTCCACCAGAAATAACAATATAAATTGTACTACAATGCCTCGTTTCTATAAATGTTTCTACATGCCTATATAGATATCATTTAATTGTCGAGAAAGGAACCCAAAATGTGTATCATTTCAGTGACTAGTTACTAAAATATTTAGTTTTGAATAACAATAAAACCTATACGTTCTGGTAACAAGAGTGACTGCATATGCTGCGGACTCGTCCTTAACCCTTTAAGGACGAGTCCGCAGCGTATGCGGCCACTCTTGTTACCAGAACGTATAGGTTTTATTGTTTCAAACTAAATATTTTAGTAACTAGTCACTGAAATGATACATATTTTGGGTTCCTTTCCCGACAAGTAAATGATATCTATATATAAAATGTAGAAACATTTATAGAAAAAGCATTGTAGTACAATTTATATTATTATTTCTGGTGGACCTTAAGGTACCATCCGTCGTTAAAGGGTTAAGGAAAGGGATTAATGAACTAAACGATATAAAAGAAATATCTGAAACATTGAGAACTCACTATGAATCGGTCTTCAGTACCCCAAAGGGTGACAAATCGATACCTGACATAGATGCATTCTTCAAAGAGAAATTGCAGGGAGAATGTATAACAGACTTGATTTTACCCCAGAAGATGTAGCGAGAGCTATAGGACAAATGAAATCACATTCAGCTGCAGGTCCGGACAAATCGAACGCAATATTAATTAAAAACTGTAAAAATTAAATAGCTACACCCTTATACTGGATATGGAGAAGATCCCTAGATACGGGGGAAATACCGAGCATCTTGAAAAGAGCAAACATTGTTCCAGTATATAAAGGCGGGAATGGATCTCAAGCAAAGAACTACAGGGTGGGCACGGGAACCAAGTGTTTTTGGAATAATCAGGAAAATGATATTTATTTTTGTAAAGAAAATATATTGGTAGAACAACATTCGTAAGAACATAGCATTTCATGTCATAATAATCATGTACCGAAAATTATATCTGGCATATGATGTCCTTGGCCGTCGACGCATTGTTGAAGGCGTTTACGAAAATTGGCCTCCACTCTTCCCAGCAGGTCTCTGTTGATTTGGATGATTTTGACGGATCGCTTCCTTCAATGCATCTAATGTACGGGGCTTGTCCTCGTAGACACGTGACTTGAGGTACCCCCATAGAAAGAAGTCACATGTGGACAAGTCAGGGGACCGAGGGGGCCATGCAATGTCACCAAATCTCGAAATGAGATGGTTGGGAAACAGGGGCGAAGAACAGCCATTGACGCTCTGGCGGTGTGTGGCGTGGCCCCATCTTGCTGAAACCACAAATGTCGACGAGCAATACGCCTTCTTCGTAACTCAGGGATGAAAAAGGTGTTCACCATCTCAATGTAACGCCCAGATGTTATGGTAACGGTAACCCCATTTTGTTCGAAGAAATAGGGACCGATGACGCCAAACTTTCCCACCGCGCACCAAACTGTAACCTTAGGGCTATGCAGCGGTTTTTCATGGAGTTGTCGCGGATTTTCAGCAGCCCAATACCGACAGTTTTGATTGTTGACGGCCCCATTAAGGTGGAAATGGGCTTCATCACTCATTACCACCATCATGTTTTCATTCTGCTCATAAAGTGCAAGCATTTCCTGTGCAAAATTCAGTCGTTGGGGGCAATCGTTTACATTCAATTCCTGCACCATCGCTAACTTGTATGGGTGAAAATGTAATTCTTCATGCAAAATCCGTCTAACAGTACGATTGCTGATTCCGAGTGCAGCTGAATGTCTCCGAGCAGAGCGGCCTGGGCTTTGCAACATCGCTTGTCTGACCCTTTCAACGTTCTCTGGAGTACGCACAGTGCGTTGCGGCCCCTTCGGTTTTGTTTTCATTATTGAGCCTCCTGTTCGAAGATTGTTAACCCAACGTAAGATTGTGTCACGAGCGGGAACAGAGTCATTTCGATGAATGTTGAATCTGCGGCGAAACGCACGCTGAACTGCTGTCACTGACTCGCCACTCCTAACAAAATGATCATACGCGAACATGCGGTGTTCTAACGTCCACTGCTCCATGATGGCACCTGAAAGATAAAGGTGAGTGTTAGTTAAAGTTAAATGCTATGAACCCAGGAATGGAATACTACCTACCGCACGCCCCTCCCATTCCTAATGGCCGATTACTAGCTATTCAAAACACTTGATTCCCGTGCCCCACCCTATATATATGGACCAGTGTCATTGACGTCCCACCTCACGAAAATATTTGAAAGAATAGTCAGGGAGAAAAATCTATGACATCTTAGAGACACTGGAAAGATTCAACGAAAATCAGCACGGATTCCGATCGGATCGGAAGGATCATGCTTATCGCAACTTATAGAGCATTATGACAATATCTTAGATGCACTGGAAGGAAATGAAAACTATCATATATATGGATTTTGCTAAAGCTTTCGACAAGTGCGGTCATGGTATAATAACACATAAAATGAAACATATGGGAATAACAAGTAAAGTGGGAAAATGGATCTATAACTTCCTCAGAGAACGACTACAGGTCGTCAAAATTTCAACGTGTATCAGAATCAGAAGTACGCAGCTCAGTGCCACAAGGTACAGTGCTGGCCCCACTCCTGTTCATTATCATGCTAACAGACATAGACAGGGGAGTTAACAGCAACAGTATAGTAACATCATTTGCGGACGATACAAAGATCAGCAGAAAACTCAGCGAGGCAAATGAAGTGGAGGCCTTGCAGAGGGACACGAACAAAATATACAAATGGTTAGAAGACAACAATATGACATTTAACACCGAGAAATTTCAGCTCTTGAGATATGGTAGAAATGAGGAAATTAAAAAGACTGCATATTATGCTCCAGATAGACAAGAAATTCAGAGAAGCACGAAAGCAGTTGACTTGGGGGGTAATAATGACCGATGATGCCGAACTCGAGAGAGAAAAATCAGATAGCAATAAACAAAGCAAAAGAGTCGTGGGACAGGTACTAAGAACATTCAAAACGAGGGACAAAACGGTAATGATTCCCCTGCTGAGAACACTGATCATACCAAAACTTCAATACTGCTCAGTTTTGACGTCCCCATATAAAAAGGAAGAAATTAATAAACTAGAAGAAACGCAGAGACATTTCACAGCTAAGAGTGATAGCTGCAAAGAACTCTACTGGGAAAGACTACGCAAACTAAATCTGTACTCCCTGGAAAGACTACGCAAACTAAATCTGTACTCCCTGGAAAGAAAACGAGAGGGGTATACCATAATCTACATATGGAAAATGATCGAAAAACTGGTACCAAACCTCAAACTAAACCCAATTACCATCCAAACAACGCTGCACAATAGGAAAAGCAGAATATGTAGTGTTCCCAAACTAAAGGTCCGACAAGGGATCTCCTCAACACTGAAGGAAAATAGCTTGGTTGTCAGGGGGCCAAGACTTTTTAACCAGCTTCCAAAGGACCTCAGAAACGTTAAACTAACTAACCATTTAGGTAGCCTATAGGTTACGGAGCCTATTGAGCTGACAATAGGCCTCATGGGATTATTAACTTTGTGGTTTTTTACTAAACCGTACAAATATGGTAGTGACGGATTGATAGTAAGAAACTGCTTAGAAAGCCCATTATATTTATTTTTTAATATTTCTCTTAATTTTATGTTAAACATTTTATTAACATCCTCCAGTGGGTCTCTGTTTAGAGGTTTGTACGTATCGCGGTCACTCAATAAAGTATTCATCTCTTCATGGACAAAAACAGTTACATTGAAAAGATGTGTATTCAATCGGATGCACTCATTGTAACTATATATATATATATATATATAATTATATATATATATATAATAATATATATATATATATATTATAATTGCAAACACGCAGTATAATTAACGTAAAGAACGACGCTTTGTATAGGAGAATTATCCGCTCAAGATGAGAGCGAAAGAACGAAACAAATGAAAAAATGAGGTACCCACCCGGGAATCGAACCCGGGATCTTCCGATTGACGGTCAGATATGGTAACCATTACACCACAGGCTCACCCAAAACAATGTCGTAATTCCTCTGGGTGTGGTGTATGGTTATTATATCTGACCGGCAATCGGAAGATCCCGGGTTCGATTCCCGGGTGGGTACCTCATTTTTTCATTTGTTTCGTTCTTTCGCTCTCATCTTGCGCGGAAATTCTCCTATACAAAGCGTCGTTCTTTACGTTAATATACTGCGTGTTTGCAGTTATAATGTATATAATGTTACGGCATGCGGGAGGTGCCCCTTTGGGGCATTGGTTTCTGCGCGTATGTAGAGGAATTACGACATTTGTTTGGGTGAGGCCTGTGGTGTAGTGGTTATCATATCTGACCGGCAATCGGAAGATCCCGGGTTCGATTCCCGGGTGGGTACCTCATTTTTTCATTTGTTTCGTTCTTTCGCTCTCAACTTGCGCGGGTAATTCTCCTATACAAAGCGTCGTTCTTATATATATATATATATATATATATATATAGGGCAAACATGTAAAACGTTAGATATTAGGGTAAAACAGCAAATAATTCTAATGCATTGTTTAACCCTTTAAGGACGAGTCCGCAGCGTATGGGGCCACTCTTGTTACCAGAACGTATAGGTTTTATTGTTATTCAAAACTAAATATTTTAGTAACTAGTCCCTGAAATGATACACATTTTGGGTTCCTTTCACGACAACTAAATGACATCTATATATAAACATGTAGAAACATTTATAGAAAAAGCATTGTAGTACAATTTATATTATTATTTCTGGTGGACCTTAAGGTACCATCCGTCGTTAAAGGGTTAACCATATGTATAGATGTAATCAGTGGCGGTTCCTCATATGGGCAATATGGGCAGCCGCACAGGGCGGCATTTGTGGAGGGCGGCATGAGCGCCTGCAAAAAAAATAAAAATAAGAATAAATAAATAAAGAAATAAATAAAAATAAAATAAAATAAAATAAATAATAAAAGATCAATGACTTTGCATCAAGGAAGGTAAGAAGAGTCAGGCTTTAGATGGCAGTTGTGCTGTGGTGCAATTTATTTTGTTTCTTGTTCAAAGTGTAGCATAATAATTACCCTCCTTAAGTGTCTTATTCTATTTATGTGATAGAGCATTTGTACAATTTAGAAATTTGATTCTCTAGTTTATTTATGGCAGTTGTGCAATTTAATTTGTATTTTTCCTGTTCATAGTATCATAATTACATTCTCTTAAGTGAGTTATTCTATTTACGTGATGAAGGATTTGTAAAATTCAGAAATTTGAGTCTTTGTTTTGGTTCTGAAGTTCCAACAATTAGTCCAATAAAAAGTTATTTTGTGAAAGAGTTATGTCTGTCCTTTATTTTGGGGGGATTCGAATGTGTGTGTGTTGGCGAACAGGGGGGGGGGGCGCTGAAGGTGAGGTTCGTCCAGGGCGTCATGTAAGCTAGGACCGCCACTGGATGTAATCATAGTATCAAGTGAGAGTTCTAAAGCGCTCGTTAAAAAGAGATATATAATTGAAAGGAATATTCTAGAACAGTGGTGGCGAACCTATGGCACGTGTGCCCATTTGGGCACGCGATCCAATTTGTCTGGCACGCCTGAGCATAGAAAGTGTTATCTAAGAAAGGCGTATAAAATAATAGACTTAATGTTTATAATTTGGTGTAATATATATAAACTTTGGTGGGCACGCGAATTTTTTTTTATGGTTTATATGGTTTTTTTTGGCACGCGACTGTAAAAAGGTTCGCCACCCCTGTTCCAGAATGTGCATTCATCCATTTTAAAAATAATTTCAATAATAGTGCGGGAATGTATAAAATTGACAATATCCTGTTAAAATACCTTTCGCCTCTAATTAACTTTTGTTAATCAGGTGCTAATCTTTTTATTTTTCCGTCCCATTGTACATATGTATATATTGTCATCTCACCTTCTCCCTTCATTCCCTGACGAGATGTACTTTGAATACACGAAAGGCCTTGGAATAGTTTTTTTTTTTCTTGTGGTTTGCATCAGTCAGTCATTTCATGTGGGCCAAGGAGAGATACGAAATCAAGATGTCCAAGGCTTAACGATACTTTTTTTTATATATATAAATTTTGAAAAGATTACGTAGTGCAGCAGTGGTGGGCACCGTTAACCAAAAAGTTAACTTCGATAACGATAATCCGTTAACCCCAATTTTTAACTCTGATAACGATAATCCGATAATTTTACTACAAAGTTAACGGAAATTAACGATAATCCGTTAACGATAACTATTTCTTTACTAACATTTAAAAAAATCAAGGAAAAAAGCTTTAAAACCCATAGAAAATGTTTATTTATGCAAAATCCAACAATAAATAGGTATTTAACTGTATTTTTATCAAGTTCTGGTCAGACTGAGACTCAGAAGTGCCTGAGACAGAGGCGATCTCAATGTCGAGAACTACTTCTTGGTGCTCCATGGTTGAAGTTTAAAAGTTGTAGAGAATGCTTGGTAAGAGAGAACTGAACGCTGTCTAGTTGACGATAATACAGAAGAACCTAAAAAAAAGTAAAATAGCATCGTATAAAATATGTAACTAAACTAATAAAATATAATTCAAACAAAATAGCAAAATAATAATAATAATAATAATATTATTATTATATATAATATATAATATTACGTTATATAAAATATTTTATTTTACTTCAACCTTTTTCTGTGAATTTTCAATAGAAGTAATTTTTCTCTGTAATTATTTTATCTATGAATTATTTAGTCTATAAAATAAAAATACTTTGTCCATGAATTATTTTGTCTATAAAATATTTTGTCTATGTAATATACGCAATTGTTATTTAATTCGACGAAATATTACAATCAGTGAATAAAAACTATTATTCAAATTTTACCTACTATATATACTTTTTTAGAGATTTACTAACGCAGTGTAAAAATACTTATTCATTAGTCATTACTATAAATTATTTTTTCTCAACCGTACATTTTACCATATGTATCTCCATACGTATGTATATATATATATATATATATATATATATATATATATATATGACACACACAGTGCATGGAACAAGGAACTCTTCTGGGATAATTAAATCCACTATAGTCCGAATAAGTAATGGTAAATGACAAATACCATAGTTTTTCTTTTTCATGATGCTAGCCCGACGCGGGCAACGGGTCACTCGCAAAGAGGTCCCATAAATATAGCTTCCCTCACCAGCTATCTGCAAAGCAGACAGGATCCAGCTTTGGGACATGGATCTAGGGTTTAAAGCAGCCTAGCCCTGCTACATTTAGAACCTCAATATAAGCAAAAGACTCGCTGCCTTCACGTCAGATTGAATACATAAAAGAAAAGGGGGTAACTATTATATTTTTAGCCAAAAACCAAAACTTAAACCTCAACTGGTAGAATTGAGCGTCCACTTTTCAAGGCACATAACATGTCCGTTTCAAGATGGGAATGAACTCAGAATGGTCCCCTGAGTTTTTTATGATACACACAGACAGTGCATGGAACAAGGAACTCTTCTGGGATAATTAAATCCACTATAGTCCGAATAAGTAATGGTAAATGACAAATACCATAGTTTTTCTTTTTCATGATGCTAGCCCGACGCGGGCAACGGGTCACTCGCAAAGAGGTCCCATAAATATAGCTTCCCTCACCAGCTATCTGCAAAGCAGACAGGATCCAGCTTTGGGACATGGATCTAGGGTTTAAAGCAGCCTAGCCCTGCTACATTTAGAACCTCAATATAAGCAAAAGACTCGCTGCCCGCGTCGGGCTAGCATCATGAAAAAGAAAAACTATGGTATTTGTTATTTACCATTACTTATTCGGACTATAGTGGATTTAATTATCCCAGAAGAGTTCCTTGTTCCATGCACTGTCTGTGTGTATCATAAAAAACTCAGGGACCATTCTGAGTTCATTCCCATCTTGAAACGGACATGTTATGTGCCTTGAAAAGTGGACGCTCAATTCTACCAGTTGAGGTTTAAGTTTTGGTTTTTGGCTAAAAATAAATAGTTACCCCCTTTTTCTTTTATGTATTCAATCTGACGTGAAGGCAGCGAGTCTTTTGCTTATATGAGGTTCTAAATGTAGCAGGGCTAGGCTGCTTTAAACCCTAGATCCATGTCCCAAAGCTGGATCCTGTCTGCTTTGCAGATAGCTGGTGAGGGAAGCTATGTTTATGGGACCTCTTTGCGAGTGACCCGTTGCCCGCGTCGGGCTAGCATCATGAAAAAGAAAAACTATGGTATTTGTCATTTACCATTACTTATTCGGACTATAGTGGATTTAATTATCCCAGAAGAGTTCCTTGTTCCATGCACTGTCTGTGTGTATCATAAAAAACTCAGGGGACCATTCTGAGTTCATTCCCATATATATATATATAATATTATAGGACTTTCACTAACGTTAAAAGAACCTTCTTACCTTCAATAAAAAGCGCACAACCTACCCTTGCGAGATCTGGAAGCAGACTGAAGTTATGGCGGTTTGAATTCATTCGCGGAGCGGTGATCTTCCGTGAATGACTCCTCGCAGTTAACGGACTTTAACAGACTAAATATCGAGTTATCGGAAGTTAACTGGTCCGATAACGATAAATGGAAATTAACTTCCGTTAATAGTCCGTTAAAAAAAGTTAACTTCGTTAATTAACTGTTATCGGATTAACGCTTTAGTGCCCAACACTGTAGTGCAGGAATAGAGGGAGAAGTGTGTGTTTGATAGCATGGTGGATTGCTCACAGGGTAGATGAGACACGGGGAAAAGATCAGCTAAGGACAGTGAAGAGTGAAACGGGAGTTCCAGCATTCTCTTGTCTCCTGCCTGACGTTCTCCCCAGAGTACTTTCTGATCGATTGGTGTCTACAATCTCCTCCTCTAGAAGGAGGCCTATGTATATTCTTATTTGAAATAAAAAGAAGCGGATAGTAGTTATTAATTAAGCTTATGTTGTTGTTGTTGCTGCCTTTAGGTCTAAGTTTAATTAAAAAAAAAAACTTTGGGGACATCAGTATTTTGACAAGTCGAGAAATTTGTTACAAGGATCCTGATTGGCAGAGAGTTGGTAATATGGGAAATAACTAACCAACCAAAAACAACCATCTAACCTAATGTAACCTGGATGCAAGACTCGCCCTGATTGGTTTGATGGCTGAAATGAGTGGGTCACCAAAATCTGGTTTCCCAAAAACTTATCAGAATAATAGCTTTACATACAGAATATTCTTTTGTTTTTCCAACATATGACATTTAATTTGCTGAAACTGTATATTTATTTTCTGTTGTGGAAAAAAAATCGCCACATATGGGTCATTACGAAACAATGAGAATAAGGTCCTTGTATCAAAGGTTAAGGTCACAAAGGTCCACGCCATAACTTTTGAATTGCTCAATGTAAATTAATGAAACTTCCTACACGCATGAATCATCACAAGACGACGTTGTAAACTTGTCTTTTCCTCAAAGGTCAAGGGCACAAATACAGGCAGAGGCATTGTTGTTCTGATATAGTTCTTGTTTAATTTCAGGTCTTTTGGAAATGGTAAGTTTAATTGAGAGTAAAATCTTTTGGAACTTCAGTCTACTGTTGTTACTTTTGAATTAATAGCTATACATCATTCTTTAGTTTACGTGAAAGTTGGACTGTTTGTAGACTACAGGTCATTCGGTTCTATGAATATTTGGTGCGAAATAGCACAATAGCTGAAAGGCTCGTGGTAAATGTCGCGTAAGCAGTAACGAGTGAACAAACTCGGCATACTAGTATAGCCTAGCTGTCAAATTAAGCCAAATATAAGGTCATATCTTTAATTCTACATGAACAAAGTAATGATAACTAGTTAGCTTTCATATCGTGAATTATTTTTTATATTGTAGTGGGTTATATAACTAGATCTTTTAATATGCATAACTCATTCAGAAAAAAGTTAGTAGTTTAGTACTCTCGTTCACCGACTTCTTTACCTCATTAGAATTACTGTAGACTTTTGCATAGGAGGATATTTTTTTTGTAATAGAACTTTCGTGGCTAGGTTGATAAGGCTGAGTTTAACTCCCACCTTTTGCTGTGGTTTGAGTGAGGCTGGCCACCTACTCTGCGATTGCTGAGGCCTATGTGAAATTCGTAGGTTCATGCCCACCCACTTCCAGATGTCACCCTTTCACCTATTACTAAAGCAAATTGTGTCCATTCCAAGTGTATTTCCAAAGAGGATGCCCCAGTAATGAAGGATCATGGGATTGCTGTAGTTGACTGTTCATGGGCTCGGCTCGCTGACACTCCTTTCAACAAAACAAAATCTTCCTATCCAAGACTTTTGCCATATTTAATTGCTGCAAATCCTATTAATTATGGCAAACCTTCTAAGTTATCATGCGTCGAAGCAATTGCTGCTGCTATGTACATATGTGGTAAGAAATATTTTACTTAATATGATACTACTACTGTACGTGTCTTTTGATGGGGGGTTAAGTCGCAACACTGCTTCCTATTAGATCAGCGAGGTTAATTGATATTGGGTCTGAGTAGTAGTCAGATGAATGACCATCCTCTGCATTCAGATGTAGTAACCAGGGCTGTGGAGTCGGAGTCGGAAGTAAATTCATTGCTAGAGGAGTCGGAGTCGGTAAAAATGGACCGACTCCGACTCCGAATGCGAATGGCTAAAAAGGAACCTTTAGATGTAAAGTTTAAAGTTAGAGAAATTCAAACAAGAATTCTATACAGCAATTAAACAGATAGAGAAATATGATCGTTCATGTAAAATACCATTGCAAGAACTTATCCCAATCTACCCTGAAATGACAAGAGATGCAGCTATGACAGTAACAGCCATTCCTCCAACTCAGGTCAGTGTGGAAAGACTGTTTTCTGCTCTGAAATTAATCAAATCGGATCTCAGGGCTTCCATGAAAGAAGATCTTGCTGAAGCAATATTATTCCTCAGAACCATTAAATAATTTAATTTTTTAGGCTTTCCATTGTTTATGCTAAAGGGTTTTGATTTTTGAGTATCATATATTAGGTTTTGTATACTTATTAAAACCTTAATAGCTTTTAATTTACAATTGCTCAATGCGTTTTGGTTGTAAACATGTACCAACATGTTTTGATTAGTTATATTTATTTGTGTAATGGAATTTTTATTCTTTTTGTCATGCAGCTATTTAAGTTTTCACTTTGATATATATATATATATATATATATATATATATATATATATATATATATATATCTCTCTCTCTCCTCTCAAGTTATACAATAGTAGATTTTTACTTTCGTTAATGTAGACTGTAAGTAATGTTTTTGGTTTAATAATTTTTTTTCCTTAAATAAAAACGCCATAATGGCATAGCTACAACCATTAAGATTTAAATTTAGAGAAATTGAGCTTAAAAAGTAGCCTGATGATTCACTTGGTAGTGATGAAATGCCATTCTGGGTTATAATCAAAGTATATTTTATATTGTTATTTAGAGGCAGGAGTCGGAGTCGGCCCTTCTAAAATTCTAGGAGTCGGAGTCGGAGGCTTGGTCTACCGACTCCACAGCCCTGGTAGTAACGAGTGGTTCAGATTCCACAAAGCTGTAGGTTCCTTCTCTCATGACTGCTGTTAGAAGTTAACCCTTAACTGGTGACCACGCGACAATATTTCACGTGGTCCCCTACACCACACCTTGGTTAAGGGTTGAAGAACCCCGATGTATTATTCATTGGCGTCTTTCGAATGCATTTTTTATACGGCTTCATTGTATAAGTACATGCCATACAGACAATTCTTTTAAAACTACTACTTTATTTTAAAGAAAAATAAATGGGTTCATCTGGTAATATTGTTACTATGTTTGTGTTCTTATCTTCCCTGTGGAAGGTGAAAAAGGAGGAGCTGAACTATATTTATCAAAATTCAAATGGGGTAGAGGATTTTTAACTCTAAATGAAGTACTTTTGGAACGATACAGTTTATGTGAAACTTCGCAAGACTTAATCAAAGCCCAGAATGATTATTTAGAAGAAATTAAATTAGAAGCAGGAAAGAACAGAGGTAAATAAATAGTTGCAAATGTATATTATGGTATTTCTATATTTTGTAGCGTAAATTTGAAATCCTTAAGACGATGACTATGCTTATTAGCTCAAAGTTTGTGTTGGAATTAAATCTGGAAATTTTTTTTACAGGCGAAATCGATCTCCCTCCTTCTGACTCAAGTAGCGAATATGAAGTTTCTGAAAGCGAAAAAGAATGAATGCCCTTTAATTACTTAAATTTTGTTCAGACCACGGCTTTCTTTCCAACCTTGGGGTCACGAACGATCTCATAAATTTTATTTTCAATTCTTTTCCTACGGCCGTCTGACAAGACATTTCTCAATCATGAAAGTAGTTGCATTTAACTACTACACCACCGAGGAGTGGTTCAGAGGGTGTCCCCAACTTCTTTTCCCTGGTCCAACCTCCTCATATCATTATACTTGTGGCTCTAAGTAAGTAAATAGCAATTATTTTCCATTTGCTGAAAATTTCGGACCCCCAAGGCCTACAAAACCAAATTTCCCCTTTTCTGTATCAAAAATTGTCGTTTTTGGAAGTCTTTCGGTTATATATTTCTTGCATTTTATTATAACCTCATTCGATGCACATTTTTTGATAAAAAAATTAAAATAGCTATCGATTAATACCTAATTTACTCTGCTTTTATACTAAAATAGAAAATTAAAAGGCAAAAATGTCTATTTTTTAACATTTTCTTCTACATTTCGTCTTGAATGGGATTTAGAGAATAGGTGTTACCCACCTGTGACATCATCCCAATGCAGCTTCGCGACAATGGGCCTTGGAATATATTTGAGACTCGCAATATTTCCAAGGTGGGAACAACTCAGGAGATTCAACATTTCATGCCAGCTCTTGAGCCCCATCGGTTCTTTTTATTCAACAAACATACAATACCTTGAACAGAAAAATTACTTAGTAAAACAAATGAATGTACGAAATAAAATGTGAATAATGATTGAAGCTATTCTAGCAGTTGAACTAAGGAACTCTTTTTAAAAGATGGCAACAAACTTCTCTGATATTCCACAACTTGCAGTTGTTGTTGTCTTTGTTCATCATCTGTTGTGATGCAATTTGCGAAATCTTCAATTAATTGTACTCCACGCTCGGCCGCATCATTAACAATCTTAAACACTGTGTATAAATAAAATTGGAGATTTTAATAAAATCTCTGTCCTCTTTCCATGTTTTAACAGGTTTATTTAACCATTCTCCATTGCTATGTAGAACATCAAAGAAAAACCAAGATTTTGGTCCAGCTAGGGAAGCTAGTTTGGTTGATTTATTGATCACAGGAAATACTGGTTTGCCACTTTGGACATACGAGCTGTTTTTATCATTTCTATGTAATCTAATAATTTCTGTAGCAATGTTTCTTTTCTCTTCATCAGATATATGTAAAGAAAATAATGAAAATGGAATAAGCTCCCCAGTCAGGTACCAACAATGGCCTTCGAATATCTTGATTGTACGATGAGCTACATTTCTGTCCACTGTCACCATATATGTGAAGGTCACTATAGAAAGTCAAATCATTGATTGCTGATTGATTGTGTTATTTAAACAGTTTCGAGATAAATGGAAGACATTAGACGTCACAAAATCTTGTACAACTTTGAAAATTACAATTACAGTTGTTCTCCAAATTCTTGGACATATATCACCTAACGGAGTTTGTTGGCTCCGTCCCGGAGCAATTCATAATGCTCGCTGGATGGCAACTATTCTCTATTCTGCTAAAATGCTGGCATTCAGCAAACAAATGGATTATTTTGAAGAATATGTGAAACACTTAGAGGAGTTCTGCTTATTCACTGCTTTATATATCCAACCATGGCTCAAAGCACCAAAAGCATCGGATGCAGCAATCGATGATTTGACTTTCTATAGTGACCATCACATATATGGTGACCAGACATGGGATAATAGTAATAGACTATTACAGGATTTTTCAAGTAATAGTAACAGATCATAATTTTTTGGCTGTAGCAGTAATAGAAGGCAAAGTAATAGATAATAAATGCAAAAAACCACTTTTCAACGTGAAGGTCAAAATATGATGATAAAACCCACTCTAATAGACAGTTTATTTCCACAACAGTTTCGATGCCCACTGGCATCCTCCGGGTGGATACAGAAGAGGATGCCAGTGGGCATCGAAACTGTTGTGGAAATAAACTCTGTCTATTAGAGTGGGTTTTTATCATCATAATAGATAATAGTCTATTACTTTTGTATGACAGTGGCAATGGACATAGTGTAAACAAAGAACTGAAAAAATGAACTAAATCTACTCTAAACTAAAATAAACATGTGAACTAATATTGTGGCAAATTTTTCCTTCAATAAAGTAAAATTTATCAAGACCTACAGTCTCTGAAATTGAATGATTTGGTTGAAAGAAATATTTGTTAACACACTGCTTCTATTGCATTTAAATAGACATAAAGATCCTTTTCAAATGAGTGAAGTACCCCACATACAAAAGTAATAGTAATAATAGAAGAAATCAATAGTAATAGAAACCCAGTAATAGACCGCACGTCTGATGGTGACACAGTGGACAGAAATGTAGCTCATCGTACAGTCAAGATATTCGAAGGCCATTGTTGGTACCTGACTGGGGAGCTTATTCCATTTTCATTATTTTCTTTACGTATATCTGATGAAGAGAAAAGAAACATTGCTACAGAAATTATTAGATTACAGAGAAATGATAAAAACAGCTCGTATGTCCAAAGTGACAAACCAATATTTCCTGTGATCAATAAATCAACCAAACTAGCTTCCCTAGCTGGACCAAAATCTTGGTTTTTCTTTGATGTTCTACATAGCAATGGAAAATGGTTAAATAAACCTGTTAAAACATGGAAAGAGGACAAAGAGGACAGAGATTTTATTAAAATCTCCAATTTTATTTATACACAGTGTTTAAGATTGTTAATGATGCGGCCGAGCGTGGAGTACAATTAATTGAAGATTTCGCAAATTGCATCACAACAGATGATGAACAAAGACAACAACAACTGCAAGTTGTGGAATATCAGAGAAGTTTGTTGCCATCTTTTAAAAAGAGTTCCTTAGTTCAACTGCTAGAATAGCTTCAATCATTATCAGTATTCACATTTTATTTCGTACATTCATTTGTTTTACTAAGTAATTTTTCTGTTCAAGGTATTGTATGTTTGTTGAATAAAAAGAACCGATGGGGCTCAAGAGCTGGCATGAAATGTTGAATCTCTTGTTGTTCCCACCTTGGAAATATTGCGAGTCTCAAATATATTCCAAGGCCCATTGTCGCGAAACTGCATTGGGATGATGCTTCACAGGTGGCGGTAACACCTATTCTCTAAATCCCATTCAAGACAAAATGTAGAAGAAAATGTTAAAAAATAGACATTTTTGCCTTTTAATTTTCTATTTTAGTATAAAAGCAAAGTAAATTAGGTATTAATCGATAGCTATTTTAATTTTCTATCCAAAAATGTACATCGAATGGTTATAATAAAATGCAAGAAATATATATTCGAAAGACTTCCAAAAATCGACAATTTTTGATAAAGAAAAGGGGAAAATTGGTTTTGTAGGCCTAGGGGGTCCGAAATTTTCACCAAATGGAAAATAATTGCTATTTTCTTTCTTAGAGCGGCAGGCATAATGATATTAGGAGGTTGGACCAGAGAAAAAAAAAAGTTGTTCAAAAATGGGACACCCTAATGTATATATATCGGTGGTGTAGTGGTTAGTGTCGCTGACTACGAATCCATCGGCCCCGGGATCGAGACCCAGCTGTTCATCCTTCTATACAATAACGAAAGTGGTTGGTAGATTCATGGGTAGCACAGTGGTTAAGACGCTGGGTTGCTGGTGGGGCGTGGTTCGGATTCCACGTTAAACTAAGTCTAAGGGGAGTGAAAAGCTTGACCTTCGTTAAAATGAACAATTCGGACGGCAGTAAAACAAAGGGGTGTGTGTGTGTGCGCGTGCGCACACCCCTCTTCCACCGCAGTGAGGTCGCGTCAGGAAGTACCTCAATCGATCACATTCACTTTTAGCTGTCATGACAATAATGCCTCGGGGCAACATTATCCACAGGTTACTCCACGATTCATCCAGACTTCAGCATATTAACAGCCCGTCGCCCCCGATATACCACATCACTCCACTTTTTTCTATTTAGCACGCGTCTTTCACCCTCCAGACGAGCAGGCCCAGCTGAGAGTTTATCGAACTTTGACCAGTGTTTGGGGTCATGAATTGTGTGAACATGATTTTCGGGGTCACATGATAATGGTAAAAACCCGTTTAGGCTACACTGCATTAGAAAGAAACTGACTCATCAGTACCTAAATTATAGTCAGTCCCGTTACTATTTCCCAACTTTTTATGAAATATACTCGTTTCACTAAACATTAAAACTTTCATGCTTTTCAATATGCATACCGTTTAACATTAATAAACACAGCTATTCTTCGTGTACCACCAAGAAAAAATACTAAAATTGAGTAGTTTCCTTTATAAAATGAATGTCTCTTTAAAACTTGGTCATTCCATATGAGGCGTCGAGTGGCACAATGACGAATCGACCAACGGCCAAAAATTCCGTTTCCTATAACTTTAAAAGCTTCTGTTCATAACTTTAAAAAATAAAAAAAAAAAAAGTCGAATTGCATTTATCTTAATAAAGTTAGTCTTTCACAAACTTTAAAGCCGTTTTCCTCAAAACTTTGCTTTAGCACATTCGTCATTGTGCTTCGCGATGCCTCGTATATAAATCCAATTCTCAAAAATTTCATAAAGATATCACAAAGGAAAATCTAATAAGAGAAAATTCCGAATCAACATTTAGAAAAAAATAATCGAGACAAAAAATTAAGATATGAGCAGGTGCTACTTGTCCCATGATAGAAGAATTTGAAACTATGAATGCGCATCAAGCTTAGGCCTACGTTGTAATGTTTGTAATAACGAGAAAAGGCGTTGGATGTGACCTAACATTTAGTTAATCACCATGGACATGTTTCTATTGAAGAACAGTGACCTCAACATTCTCCTCTGAGAGTTGCTGCCAATATACTTTGATGCATTGTTGGAGCTTCTGCGATGTTTTGAATAGTGTCTAATGGTATGCATAATCTTTTTCTTGTAGTTTTGAGCAGGCGTCTCACACATGCGGCCCCAAAAGTTTCTGGTGTGCCAGCATGAAAATAGATGAACTGTATTCCACATAACGGCGACTCTTGAATTAGTAGTCAAATTTATGACGACATATTTCGCGTGCATTTGTTTTCTTAACTTCTGAAACACTTTACCTGCAAGATGCCTGCTTTTTCCTTTGCATTTGGCATTCGGTATAGTTTAATACTATTGTATGGTGTGCCACCTCTTGATTGTGGTGGAGTGCAAAAGTTAGTTACGTAGCCGATAACACCGTCTTTTTAAATTCACATTTGTATATTCGAGAATACTTGTGTATAATGACCGACGACGCGAATTAATGAATGAATACCAGTGCTTCACCGGCGCTTCGACTGCCGAAGTCATATCGCGCCGAAACTAAAGTAGAGAGAGAACGCTGGAGGAGCGATAGCTATAGGAAGAACGTGAGAAAGAAGAGAGAAGGAACTATGAACAGCAAAGTGGAGGAAGAAATTATACCTGAGCCACACTAAATAGAGGAGGAGGAGGAGGAGGCTAATCTGAAGAAGAAAGGAAAAAAATGTGTCCTTCGGTACAGGCGTAGAGTCGCCCAACAAGAGTAAGAGGTGCCTGAAAGGGAAGAACTGTGAGCGAGTAACGGCAAAGGCAGGACTGTAAATGTGAAACGGAGAGATGAATACGCAAAGGGAGAAAGGAAGCCACGTGTGAGGCGAGTATGACCAGAGCGGTTTCAAAACACCGATCACGCTGACAGACAGAAGGAAGGTGTATAGTGCGTGGATATAAGGTGAGGAAATAGAGAACCAGATTTACGCTTTATTCTGTACCCATGAAATCAAAATTAATTAGATTGTTAAGGAAATAATCAAAGCTGGGCACAAACCGTTAATCCGTTAATCGTTAATTAACGAAGTTAACTTTTTCGTTAACGATTTAACTTTTAAGTTAACTTTGAAAATCATTATCGGACTAATTAACTTCCGTTAACTCAAGTCCGTTAACCCAAAAAATTCATAAATAAACGTTTAAAAGTTTCTATTATTTTCAGTGCTGAGGAGGTGCGCAATTAATCCGCCACTGTTAATAGTGATGAACGAATTTCCATTTCCGCAGTGCAAAATCAGGCGATATATTTGTTTCCGTCGCCACAATTTGTGTCTTACCAAATATGGTAGTTATTTATGGCATTGGTTTGAGCAAAACATGGTCGACTGTAAAATCAGGCGGAAAGATTTGCCATTTGAGTTGAATGTTTCAACTTCTTTCAAGAAATATCACGAGCATTTTAAGGCACTTTCAATAATATATATGTAACAATTACAACAAATAACTACATTCGTTTCATTTGCAGTCTGTCTCTTGCGCAACATGTTTGTGCTAGTGAATATTTAAAAATAATCGTTGTCAAGTAAGTCATGTATATTTATAATGTCTGTGAGTACCTTATTAGTAGTCTCCTTGATACATTTCAAGAACCATAAAACTGATCAGGTAAGATTTCAATTCTCATGTCACTTTGATGACATAAATTAAGTCAATTGATGTCTTACAATGGGAGCGTTTTCACTTTAACCCTTTATGTCCTGGCGGTACTTCTAGGTACCACATCTTTAAAATGGAGAACGAGAAGAAGAGGGAAAATTAAATTATATATATATTGTGTTTTTCATTTTTTTATAATAAAAGTTAACGTTAACGGTTTATCGGTAACTTCCGTTACATGTTTAACGGATTAACGGGTAACGAAGTTAACTTTTTGGTTAACGGATTAGCGGTTAACGAAGTTAACTTTTTGGTTAACGGTGCCCACCACTGGAAATAATTATTATAAATAATGATAATGACATATTATATAAAATATAAATTAAACAGTTAACATTTACTTAGACTAATTATATTATTAATCATAATATACAATGATTATCATCATTTTAATAAATTGTTTAGGGTAACTAATGTATGAGCGCAAAACGTCTCATAAATAACTCAGCAACAACAACAGCTTTTATTGCATTTAGCAACCCATGCTGTATGGGTAACTAAATATAAATTTATTTTATTTTTCAATCGAATCATTTTGCAACTTAAATCTATATTGGTAATATTATATCTAAGAATTATATTTACGCAAACTTATTTATTATCTATTCAAATATAATCTAAATTTAATAGAACCATATCACATAATATGAGGATTTTAGAGATAACTATTCTATTTTATTACTAACAATCTATACATGGCTATACTACAACTTCAGTATGCTGAAAATTATAGAAGTAATGATAAACGTATCTAAATTTAATTCACAAATTTTTTTTTAAAAAAAGTAAAATATGAGCACGTGTTGTCTGTCCTGTGGGTAAAAGGAAGGTTTTGGTCATGGTTAAGCTGCAAGCTTTATGAGCAAGCAAGCTTTATGCAAATGCTAGTGAAAAGTGATCTTACTGTTATCAAGACGCGTTTCGAAGGGATGGTGTAGTAAAAACATTATTCGTAATTCTCACGTTAATTGTAATGTTAATCGTGTGATTACACCACCCTTTTCACACACGCATCCTCAACATAACTAAATTCCACGCCCGAGTGGCCCCTTCATACGTCATGCATGGTGGCGCTTTCAGGATTCGTGAAGCAGTTACGTGGGCGACTCAGGCAGGCGTGGCACCCATGTCTGAGGCCATCATTGCCCTTCGCGGGGGATGAAAGAGGGAAGGATGGGCCCCCACTCAATTTTCTCCAGTATTGCAAAAGACTTGGAGCTAACTGCACCTTGCGGCAGGTGACTGGATTGCCCCCCCCCCATACATATTCAAATCATCTTAGAATGAGAACAACTCAATTCCAAGGTTTTTATTTTCTTACAGGACAGTGCCGCTTCACACATGCGATTGTTACTCAGCAGTATTTCTCTGAAAATGGTTTCCACATTTATCAGATTTAAATCCTCTAGACCAGGGGTTTCAAACTCATTTTGGATGCAGGCAACATATACAACTTGGAGGATTGCCTACGGGGTAAGATTAAAAATAATTAGCAACTAGTAACTGACGTACACTTAAAACAGTTACCAATTTTGCGAGGTACAACTGTCAAAATAGCCTGCCTCCCACATTGGCTCATACATAGAGACTGTTTCCAGCTCTACAAAAATCCCTGGACCATTTTGAAGAATTGACAAAAGTTTATTATAAACACAACATGAACTATACGAAGGTAGTTTGTTCAGTGTTTTCAAGATGAATAGCCACTTGACTAGCACAGTGTCACGACACATGTTGACCTTAAAAATAAGTTGTACTTAAATACGGCACAATTGCCTAATGATCCAGATTCGTTGCACTATAAACTGTCAGCAGTTACAAACAGCCCAGATATACAGGGGTTAGACAAAATAATATGAACACCGCCGATTTCACCGGTTATCTTTACGGACTGCTCAGACACAAAGTAAACGGTCAAATGACTGGCAAACCTATTTAAATGCGTAACAGAGAGTGTATACGTCATGTTATAACCCTCACGTTGTTTTTACAGATCTGAGTGAATTATGAATTAGCAGTTATGAAAGACCTGTCAGACTTCCAAAGAGGGCAAATTGTCGGAGCGCGGATGGCTGGTGCATCGGTGACGAAAACCGCTCAGATGTTCAATGTATCCAGAGGAACTGTCTCTATGGTCATGTCTGCATACCAAAACCATGGAAAGACAAGCACCGACAAATGCAATAGTGGACGCAAGAAGAAACTGTGTGATCGAGACCGCCGGGTGCTAAAGCGCATTGTGACAAAGAACCATAAGACCACAGCTCCAAAAGTGACTGCAGAGCTTAACCAGCAGCTTGCAAGCCCGGTATCGACCAGAACTGTACGTCGCGAGCTCCATGGAGCTGGATACCATGGGAGGGCTGCAATTGCCAAACCCTTCCTTTCGCACATCAACATTGAGCGGCGCAGAAAATGGTGTAATGACCATAAGAATTGGTCAATGGACCGGTGGAAGAATGTAGTCTACTCCGACGAATCCTCCTTTACGCTATTTCCATGTTCCGGTCGAGTTTACGTCTGGAGACAGCCTAAAGATGCTTATGACCCCGACTGCCTGACCCCAACCGTTAAGCATGGAGGCGGATCTGTGATGGTTTGGGCAGCAATATCGTGGAATACTCTTGGCCCAGCTGTAGTACTGCATGGTAGGGTTAACGCCCAGGTCTATCTGTCAATATTGGCTGACCAGGTCCATCCCATGGTCCAAACGCTGTTTCCCAATGGCGGCGCCGTCTTCCAGGATGATAATGCACCAATCCACACCGCTGGGGTCGTTAAAAACTGTCCAAAAGCTGTATGAATCAATTCCCCGACGCATTGCAGCTGTTATTGCCGCTAAAGGAGGACCAACTCCAATTAAGAATAAAAACCGCCATTTATCAAGGTGTTCATATTATTTTGTCCAACCCCTGTACCTCACCCTACAACAATACATGTGTTACGTGTGGTAATTCCTCACTTCACTGTGGTCGGGCTTGTTGCCCCCTCCTCGAATTGGTTTCTTAAGCTCTCCATTTTCCATAGCCAAGTATCCAGCCTTCTGAAGACTTCCACATCGACATCATTCGTTTTCCAAAGTTCCTTGGGCAGCTGGTTAAATAGTCTTGGCTCTCTAACAAAGTTGTTTTCCTTCAGGGTTGAGGATGTTCCAATGTAGCCTTCAGTTTGGGAACATGACACATTCTTCTTTTCCTATTTTCCATTGTTGTTTGAATGGTTATAGGGTTCAAACTGAGATTAAGAGCCAATTTATTATTTTCTTTGTATAAATAATGGTGTACCTCTGTTCTTCTCAGCGAGTATAAATTTAATTCACATATTCTTTCTCAGCGAGTATAAATTTAATTCACATATTCTTTCTCAGTAATTTAGTTCTTTGCATCCACTGATGTTGGTGTGACTAATGTCTTCTTTTTTATATGGGGTTGTTAAGACTGAGCAGTACTCCAGCTTGGGTATGGTCAGTGCTTTGAAAGAGGAATGTTATGTTCTCGTCCCTTCTCCTAAAGGTCCTTAGTGTCTGTCCAGTTATTCTTTGATTTGTTTATTGCTATTTTAATTTGTCTCTTAAGTTTGGCGTCGTCTACTGTACTGTACCGAAGTCATAGTTCCACCCTTTCGCCCTTCGACAATTATTTCTATTCCATTCCGATTCTCTCTCTGTGTTCACTGACGGCTCTCGCTCGCCACTTGGAGTCGGTTGCGCGGCAGCCTTCCCATCGGTAATTAAATCGCTATCCCTCCCCGCCAGCAGCTTGCATCTTTACGGCGGAACTCTCGGCTATTCTCTTGCTCCTTCGATTTCTTTCTTACGGTTTTTGTTATTTATTCCTACTCCCGTAACGCTGTCTTCTCTCGTCTTCCGGTAACCACTAGTGCAACAGTTCCAGGACTAGCTTGTCTTTCTTTCATCAGGCCGGAAGTTAGTCACCTTTTGTTCGGTACCCTCCCACATCGGTGTTGTGGGCAACAAATGCGTGGATGCTGCGGCGAGGGAGGTGTCCTCCCTGCCCTTCGACCATAATACACCTCTCCCGGCGTCGGACTTCGTGGGTTTTCCGGGATGCACTCCTCCGGCGGTGGCAGCGCCAGTGGGAAGATGTGTCTGGGAATTTCCTTAGGACCTGTAGTATAGCCATGTATAGATTGTTAGTAATAAAATAGAATAGTTTCTCTAAAATCCTCATATTATATGTGTCCTGGAATACATAAATTAATAGTTATTTATTCTGGGCATATTATGTGATATGGTTCTATTAAATTTAGATTATACTTGATAGATAATAAATTATAAATAAGTTTGTGTAAATATAATTCTTAGATATATTACCAATATAGATTTAAGTTGCAAAATGATTCGATTGAAAAATAAAATAAATTTATATTTAGTTACCCATACAGCGTGGGTTGTTAAATGCAATACAAGCTGCTGTTGTTGCTGAGTTATTTATGAGACGTTTTGCGCTCATACATTAGTTACCCTAAACAATTTATTAAAATTATATTAATCATTGTATATTATGATTAATAATTAGTCTTTAAGTAAATGCTAACTGTTTAATTTATATTTTATATAATATGTCATTATCACTATTTATAATAATTATTTCCTTAACATAATCTAATTAATTTTGATTTCAAGGACACAGAATAAAGCGTAAATCTGGTTCTCTCTTTATTTCCTCACCTTATACCCACGCACTATAAAGTAAATGTAAGTAGAATGACAGCGTTTAAAATAGAATATGTGTATGTTGTGGCACTAAGTACATAAAATCCTGCCAGCCTTTTATTTTTAGTAACCAAAAGAATAAATAACGGACATAGCCCGCTTATTTATATTAATGGAAAGCTTTATCTCCTCTAAAATTCAAAGGCAAAAATTAATTTGAAACTTACTTTTATAATGTTGCTGCCAGTACAGCTACTTTCTACTCATGTTGCTATTATGTTTGAGAAAATTTTTCCATTTCTTCTTTATTCATTCTAAACAGGTGCCAGTCTTCTTTTGCTGTTAGATCAAAGGCGCCCCTTTTCTTGTAAAATTCAATACTTGGAGTATTCCAGCCAAGAACAGAAAAATCAGTCCGACAACATCCTTTTTTTAACCCCTCCTAATTAAAGATTAAACTTTACTCTATAAACAATGTACATAGTTTTAACTAGTGTATATATATATATATTATATATATATATATATATATATATATATATAAATGGGGAATTTATTGGTTTTTATCATCAAATAAAAACAATGGAAAACCGAAGGGTTGTCTCTGTCTCGTTTTTTTTCTTATTAAATTTGGAATTACAATTTGGTATTTCACAACAGAGTAATTGGGGAAAAATAGTGAAAAGTGTGTTCAAAATATGCCAACCTGTGATAAAAGCAGAAAAGAGGATTGTTTTTATGAAAAGACACTACTGCCATAAGTTATTGTAGTATTATAGAGCAAAAACGTTACATAATTTCCATTAAGATAAGTTCCTGTTTATGTTCATTTACGACAGTGAACCTCGCTAATACCACCCGTGTTTTATTTTTCCCCATTGTACAAAGGAATACAAAGGACACCAAACAGCAACACGCCAGCTGGTCCCTACGACGCTGTCTGTTTAACACATTCACCGTCAGCATTTTTTTGCAAGTTTTTACCCAACTACAGGGCCTCACCAAAAATGTAAACAAAAATTAAAACTAAAGACATCTCTAAACAAAATACAATGTATACATTCAAGATGAGATTTCTCGTCTTTGGTGGAGAATGTGTTAAGAAGGAAGTTTAAAAGATGCAAGAAAATTTAAAGATAGGTGAAAGTTTTAAAGCAAAGCAGAGAAAAGAGGTTGAAAGGAAAGAAAAATGTTTTAAAGATAGTGAAAATTTTGAAGTACAGAGGAGGGAATCCGAGTGAAAATTCTACAATACTTTTATGCGCTAACAAATACTTCTAACTAGAGGTTTAAGGCAAGGTAAGCATCTAGTCTCTCTTTAAAGGATTCGACCGAATTACTTTGAACTTCGCTGGCTGGCAATCCACTCCACAAATTAACTATACGATTGAAGAAACAATATTTAGTTTCATTAGAATTAAAATGTTTACCCACTAATTTAAGACCAATACCGTGAGTTCTGTCTGCATTTCTGAAGGCGAAATATTTCTTGGCATTGACATTATCAAAACCTTTAATCATTTTAAACACTTTGATTAACTCTCCTCGGATACGCCTTTTCGCGAGGCAGCGTATGATTTGATCAGGGATTCAAGGATGAGAACAGGGCCAAGGAAAAAACGAGAGTCTCAGGGCCGGTGGGTATGGGGGCCGCTGGGCTCCCATTGGGGTCCTGCGGGCATGCCTGGTGGGGTTTCAACTCGGAAGCTGAACAGTTACATATATATGGAATGCATTCTGAGCTACTTCCGGGAACATTTTGGTCATAATTCATTTTATATAAACTATTTCTAATCCCTCAACTAAATTTGAGTACAGTACAATGAACATGCAACTTTTCAGGTGAGCAAGTTTACTGAACTTTAAGACCTTAGTCCATGGTATACACACACACACACACACACATATATATATATATATATTATATATATATATATATATACACACCGCTTCCCGGAGATCAGCGAAGTTAGGCGACATTGGGTCTGGGTAGTAGTTGGATGGGAGACCGTCCTCTGCGCCCAGATTATGTAGCGACCCGTGGTTGGTTCGGATCCCACGTAAAGCTGTAGGTCTCCTCCGTCATATGACCTTAGATGTTGCGAAGGAGGTTAAACAACCCCAATTTAAAAAAAAATATATAGAGGGTGGGCGGAAAGTAGCTCCCTATTTTGGATTGGTAAAAAAATACGTATATTATCCATTTATTTCAGAAGAAATAATATGAAAAGGTAGGCATACATGGTAGGTTTTCTCTAAAATTCAATGTGGGCTCCAACTCTTTCCACCAGCTTCTGGAGCCGCCAGGAATGGCGTCCACTGACTTTAGCAGGAACTCCGGCGGGATGGAGGACATGACTTCCCGAATTCGGTCCTCCAGTTCTTCCAATGTCCTCGGTTTGGTGCGGTAGACTTCTTCCTTTACCCACCCCCAAAGAAAGAAGTCGCACGGTGTCAAGTCGGGGCTCCTGTGCTGGCCATTGATGTGGACCACGACGACCCATCCAACGCCCAGGGAAGTGGGCATCCAGCCACTCACGGACAACAAGAGCGAAGTGCGGAGGGGCGCCATCTTGCATAAATATCAGATCGTCGATGTTCTCCCATGTGCTGACAACCGGCCAGACCTCGTTTCGCAACATAGCAAGGTACCGCTCAGCATTCATGGTGTTGCGCAGAAGGAACGGGCCCACAACCTGATCTGAGGTCATACCACACCACACCGTTACACTGAACCGATTCTGCCGTTTTTCAGCGGTAACCGTGCGACTTCTTTCTTTGGGGGTGGGTAAAGGAAGAAGTCTACCGCACCAAACCGAGGACATTGGAAGAACTGGAGGACCGAATTCGGGAAGTCATGTCCTCCATCCCGCCGGAGTTCCTGCTAAAGTCAGTGGACGCCATTCCTGGGCGGCTCCAGAAGCTGGTGGAAAGAGTTGGAGCCCACATTGAATTTTAGAGAAAACCTACCATGTATGCCTACCTTTTCATATTATTTTTTCTGAAATAAATGGATAATATACGTATTTTTTTACCAATCCAAAATAGGGAGCTACTTTCCGCCCACCCTGTATATATAAAAAACAATTGCAAATTGTTTCATATAGACAGAGAATACATGTTTGGTACTGGCTGACTACCCTAATACTTTTTTATTCAAAGCTCAAAGTATACAAAGTATGTTCACTGAGCGAATTCCGGAAACCGACTGACCCTGCCTCCTTCCCGAGCTCTCCTCATATAGAGAGTCGGAGACCTCGGGAGGAAGGCCTATGTATATCATGGGGCTAAAGGCTCCTGGAGGCGGCATCAGCCGGGTTCCACTTAGTATTAACTTAAGCAATAGTAAACAAACTAGCAAAAGGTTGGCTACGCGCCGATTTTGCTAGATCTGCGGTGCTTCGGCTGAATTGTGGGCCTACGGCGTATTTTATTTTGAACATCAGTAGCCCTTTATCTGCATATCATTCCTATTCCTCTCACCTCGGGCCTCAGTAATTGGGGTGCCTGCGGCCTTCCAGTTACTGGCAAACCAATTATTCATTCAATAAAATTACAGAAAAGAACGCAGCCATGAAAATCTAAAGCTTCACAAATCTTAATACAATGAGCTCGGATTTGAAGGCTAAGGTTTTCATGACTGCGTTCATTTCTATAGTTTTATTGACCAAATAACTGAACCGACAGTAATTGGGGGCCCTGCGGCCCGCCAAATCATAGTTTCGAGTGCATCAATAATATTGTTATGGTGTTCCATTAGTTGTGATGAGCATGATCTTCCTGACCGGAATCAATGTTGATTATCATTTTTTTTTCTGAGTTTCCCCATTAACCCCACCCCCTCCCCCATTACCCCACCCCTCTCCCCCATTTACCCCACCAATTTTTTTTCTGAGTTTCCCCATTAACCCCACCCCTATCCCCCATTACCCCCAAGGGGGGAAGGGGGCTGGCACCTTGCAAAGGATTTACTTTAATTTTTATTTGGTTACATATACAGGGGTTAGACAAAATAATATGAACACCCGCCGATCTCACCGGTTATCTTTACGGACTGCTCAGACACAAAGTAAACGGTCAAATGACTGGCAAACCTATTTAAATGCGTAACAGAGAGTGTATACGTCATGTTATAACCCTCACGTTGTTTTTACAGATCTGAGTGAATTATGAATTAGCAGTTATGAAAGACCTGTCAGACTTCCAAAGAGGGCAAATTGTCGGAGCGCGGATGGCTGGTGCATCGGTGACGAAAACCGCTCAGATGTTCAATGTATCCAGAGGAACTGTCTCTATGGTCATGTCTGCATACCAAAACCATGGAAAGACAAGCACCGACAAATGCAATAGTGGACGCAAGAAGAAACTGTGTGATCGAGACCGCCGGGTGCTAAAGCGCATTGTGACAAAGAACCATAAGACCACAGCTCCAAAAGTGACTGCAGAGCTTAACCAGCATCTTGCAAGCCCGGTATCGACCAGAACTGTACGTCGCGAGCTCCATGGAGCTGGATACCATGGGAGGGGTGCAATTGTCAAACCCTTCCTTTCGCACATCAACATTGAGCGGCGCAGAAAATGGTGTAATGACCATAAGAATTGGTCAATGGACCGGTGGAAGAATGTAGTCTACTCCGACGAATCCTCCTTTACGCTATTTCCATGTTCCGGTCGAGTTTACGTCTGGAGACAGCCTAAAGATGCTTATGACGCCGACTGCCTGACCCCAACCGTTAAGCATGGAGGCGGATCTGTGATGGTTTGGGCAGCAATATCGTGGAATACTCTTGGCCCAGCTGTAGTACTGCATGGTAGGGTTAACGCCCAGGTCTATCTGTCAATATTGGCTGACCAGGTCCATCCCATGGTCCAAACGCTGTTTCCCAATGGCGGCGCCGTCTTCCAGGATGAATGCACCAATCCACACCGCTGGGGTCGTTAAAAACTGGTTTGAAGAGCATGTTAGTGAAGTAGAACGCTTGGATTGGCCTCCACAATCCCCGGATCTTAACATTATCGAGCATCTGTGGTGTCAGTTGGAGCAGCAGGTCAGAAGCCGATTGCCACCGCCGGCGTCTTTGGAGGAACTGGAGCAGGGTTTGCTCGAAGAATGGCTCAGGATTCCTCTAGCCACTGTCCAAAAGCTGTATGAATCAATTCCCCGACGCATTGCAGCTGTTATTGCCGCTAAAGGAGGACCAACTCCATATTAAGAATAAAAACCGCCATTTATCAAGGTGTTCATATTATTTTGTCCAACCGCTGTATATATCGCATCTATTTTTCTGAGTTTCCCCATTAACCCCACCCATCCCCATTACCCCACCCATCCCCCATTTTGTGCCAAAATTATGATTAAAAATGAAGAAATGGGAAGAACTGTACCCCTAAAAGGGGGGCAGGATTTATGTTAGGGAATTTTTTTTTAACATGGGCACTGCACAATAAAAGACGCATCGAATGGTGAAAACCGCATTGTTCTACACCAATTGTATCGATCTGTAGGTGTGCGCAAAAAAACTGTTACATATATATTATATATATATATATATATATATATATATATATATATATATATATATATATATATATATATATATATATATAAGGCTTCATTTCTGAAATAGTATATTAGATACAGAAAAATGTAATTAAAAATATAAACTGGGGAAGAATGTTCCCCTCCTTAAAAACTAATAGTGGCAGTATTCACAATAAATTTGCGCACCAGGTACAATGTTAGGGTGGTCCAAAAAAAATGAAAATGAAAAATATATTTCTCCTGAGATTTGCCCATATTCCAAGAACACGAAAAATGTAGGAAATAAAACTCTGGATCAATTCGTGTATATTTAGAGGTGGTGCAACTCGAAGCCTTAGTATCATTATACTGTACATTTTGGGGTAGCAAATTTCTGCAAACTTGTGCAACCCTTAAATATTAATGGATTTAGCTCAAAATCCGGTCTGAGGTCTTTTTCCATATAAGGAATGAAAAATGCATCGGGAGCTCTTATTTGTGCATTTTATTTTCTACCATTAAAATGCACAAATAAGAGCTCCCGATCACGAAAGCGCTTGGACTTAGTGTTTTATTTTCCGTTTCCCTGTGGTTCCTTGCTTATATATATTTTTTTTTTTTTATTCAGATCTTCCTGGATTTTACTTCTATCTTCGTCATTAATCGCCCTACCACCCAACTTCGTGTCATCCACAAACTTTGAAACTGTACTGACTAGGCTGACATCTAAGTCGTTAATACAGGGTGGGGCACGGGAACCAAGTGTTTTTGGAATAATCAGGAAAATGATATTTATTTTTGTAAAGAAAATATATTGGTAGAACAACATTCGTAAGAACATAGCATTTCATGTCATAATAATCATGTACCGAAAATTATATCTGGCATATGATGTCCTTGGCCGTCGACGCATTGTTGAAGGCGTTTACGAAAATTGGCCTCCACTCTTCCCAGCAGGTCTCTGTTGATTTGGATGATTTGTTGACGGATCGCTTCCTTCAATGCATCTAATGTACGGGGCTTGTCCTCGTAGACACGTGACTTGAGGTACCCCCATAGAAAGAAGTCACATGTGGACAAGTCAGGGGACCGAGGGGGCCATGCAATGTCACCAAATCTCGAAATGAGATGGTTGGGAAACAGGGGGCGAAGAACAGCCATTGACGCTCTGGCGGTGTGTGGCGTGGCCCCATCTTGCTGAAACCACAAATGTCGACGAGCAATACGCCTTCTTCGTAACTCAGGGATGAAAAAGGTGTTCACCATCTCAATGTAACGCCCAGATGTTATGGTAACGGTAACCCCATTTTGTTCGAAGAAATAGGGACCGATGACGCCAAACTTTCCCACCGCGCACCAAACTGTAACCTTAGGGCTATGCAGCGGTTTTTCATGGAGTTGTCGCGGATTTTCAGCAGCCCAATACCGACAGTTTTGATTGTTGACGGCATTTGTGCATTTTATTTTCTACCATTAAAATGCACAAATAAGAGCTCCCGATCACGAAAGCGCTTGGACTTAGTGTTTTATTTTCCGTTTCCCTGTGGTTCCTTGCTTATATATATATTTTTTTTTTTTATTCAGATCTTCCTGGATTTTACTTCTATCTTCGTCATTAATCGCCCTACCACCCAACTTCGTGTCATCCACAAACTTTGAAACTGTACTGACTAGGCTGACATCTAAGTCGTTAATACAGGGTGGGGCACGGGAACCAAGTGTTTTTGGAATAATCAGGAAAATGATATTTATTTTGTAAAGAAAATATATTGGTAGAACAACATTCGTAAGAACATAGCATTTCATGTCATAATAATCATGTACCGAAAATTATATCTGGCATATGATGTCCTTGGCCGTCGACGCATTGTTGAAGGCGTTTACGAAAATTGGCCTCCACTCTTCCCAGCAGGTCTCTGTTGATTTGGATGATTTGTTGACGGATCGCTTCCTTCAATGCATCTAATGTACGGGGCTTGTCCTCGTAGACACGTGACTTGAGGTACCCCCATAGAAAGAAGTCACATGTGGACAAGTCAGGGGACCGAGGGGGCCATGCAATGTCACCAAATCTCGAAATGAGATGGTTGGGAAACAGGGGCGAAGAACAGCCATTGACGCTCTGGCGGTGTGTGGCGTGGCCCCATCTTGCTGAAACCACAAATGTCGACGAGCAATACGCCTTCTTCGTAACTCAGGGATGAAAAAGGTGTTCACCATCTCAATGTAACGCCCAGATGTTATGGTAACGGTAACCCCATTTTGTTCGAAGAAATAGGGACCGATGACGCCAAACTTTCCCACCGCGCACCAAACTGTAACCTTAGGGCTATGCAGCGGTTTTTCATGGAGTTGTCGCGGATTTTCAGCAGCCCAATACCGACAGTTTTGATTGTTGACGGCATTTGTGCATTTTATTTTCTACCATTAAAATGCACAAATAAGAGCTCCCGATCACGAAAGCGCTTGGACTTAGTGTTTTATTTTCCGTTTCCCTGTGGTTCCTTGCTTATATATATTTTTTTTTTTTATTCAGATCTTCCTGGATTTTACTTCTATCTTCGTCATTAATCGCCCTACCACCCAACTTCGTGTCATCCACAAACTTTGAAACTGTACTGACTAGGCTGACATCTAAGTCGTTAATGCACGGGAACCAAGTGTTTTTGGAATAATCAGGAAAATGATATTTATTTTTGTAAAGAAAATATATTGGTAGAACAACATTCGTAAGAACATAGCATTTCATGTCATAAGAATCATGTACCGAAAATTATATCTGGCATATGATGTCCTTGGCCGTCGACGCATTGTTGAAGGCGTTTACGAAAATTGGCCTCCACTCTTCCCAGCAGGTCTCTGTTGATTTGGATGATTTGTTGACGGATGGCTTCCTTCAATGCATCTAATGTACGGGGCTTGTCCTCGTAGACACGTGACTTGAGGTACCCCCATAGAAAGAAGTCACATGTGGACAAGTCAGGGGACCGAGGGGGCCATGCAATGTCACCAAATCTCGAAATGAGATGGTTGGGAAACAGGGGGCGAAGAACAGCCATTGACGCTCTGGCGGTGTGTGGCGTGGCCCCATCTTGCTGAAACCACAAATGTCGACGAGCAATACGCCTTCTTCGTAACTCAGGGATGAAAAAGGTGTTCACCATCTCAATGTAACGCCCAGATGTTATGGTAACGGTAACCCCATTTTGTTCGAAGAAATAGGGACCGATGACGCCAAACTTTCCCACCGCGCACCAAACTGTAACCTTAGGGCTATGCAGCGGTTTTTCATGGAGTTGTCGCGGATTTTCAGCAGCCCAATACCGACAGTTTTGATTGTTGACGGCCCCATTAAGGTGGAAATGGGCTTCATCACTCATTACCACCATCATGTTTTCATTCTGCTCATAAAGTGCAAGCATTTCCTGTGCAAAATTCAGTCGTTGGGGGCAATCGTTTACATTCAATTCCTGCACCATCGCTAACTTGTATGGGTGAAAATGTAATTCTTCATGCAAAATCCGTCTAACATACGATTGCTGATTCCGAGTGCAGCTGAATGTCTCCGAGCAGAGCGGCCTGGCTTTGCAACATCGCTTGTCTGACCCTTCAACGTTCTCTGGAGTACGCACAGTGCGTTGCGGCCCCTTCGGTTTTGTTTTCATTATTGAGCCTCCTGTTCGAAGATTGTTAACCCAACGTAAGATTGTGTCACGAGCGGGAACAGAGTCATTTCGATGAATGTTGAATCTGCGGCGAAACGCACGCTGAACTGCTGTCACTGACTCGCCACTCCTAACAAAATGATCATACGCGAACATGCGGTGTTCTAACGTCCACTGCTCCATGATGGCACCTGAAAGATAAAGGTGAGTGTTAGTTAAAGTTAAATGCTATGAACCCAGGAATGGAATGCTACCTACCGCATGCCCCTCCCATTCCTAATGGCCGATTACTAGCTATTCAAAAAACACTTGATTCCCGTGCCCCACCCTATATATATATATATATATATATAACTGCAACACGCAGTATAATTAACGTAAAGAACGACGCTTGTATAGGAGATATTCCGCGCAAGATGAGAGAGAGAACGAAACAAATGAAAAATGAGGTAACCACCCGGGAATCGAACCGGGATCTTCCGATTGCCGGTCAGATATGATAACCATTACACCATGGGCCTCACTCATTGAAATGTCGTAATTCCTCTACATACGCGCAGAAACCAATGCCCCAAGGGGGCATTGGTTTTCTGCGCGTATGTAGAGGAATTACGACATATGAATGAGTGAGGCCCATAGTGTAATGGTTATCATATTTGACCGGCAATCGGAAGATGCCGGGTTTGATTCCCGGGTGGTTACCTCATTTTTTCATTTGTTTCGTTCTCTCTCTCTCATCTTGCGCGGAATATCTCCTATAAAAGCGTCGTTCTTTACGTTAATTATACTGCGTGTTTGCAGTTAAATGTACATAATGTTACGGCATGCGGGAGGTGCCCCCTTGGGGCATTGGTTTCTGCGCGTATGTAGAGGAATTACGACATATGAATGAGTGAGGCCCATAGTGTAATGGTTATCATATTTGACCGGCAATCGGAAGATCCCGGGTTCGATTCCCGGTGGTCACCTCATTTTTTCATGTTTCGTTCTCTCTCTCTCTCATCTTGCGCGGAATATCTCCTATACAAGCGTCGTTCTTTACGATATATATATATATATAATATATATATATAAGAAAAAGCAAGGGACTCAATACAGAACCCTGAGGAACGCCGCTCACTACATTAGCAACACGACTCCGCTCCATCAACGACCACCCTCTGTTTCCTACCTCGCAACCACTCTTCTATCCAATTTATTACTACACCCCCTGATTCCATGAGCCTTAGTTTTTTCAATGAGTCCTTTGTGCGGTATGGTGTCAAACGCTTTTTGAAAATCTAAATACACTACATCAGCAGCCCGATGACTATCATAAACTTCAACCACGCTTTGGAGAAATTCTAAAAGATTAGTTAAGCAAGATTTGTTTCGCCTAAAACCGTGCTGCGTATTTCTAACTAGTTTATGCACTTCTAAGTGTTCGACTATACAATCCTTAATTATTGATTCCAGTAGTTTACCTACAACAGACGGTAAACTGATTGGCCTATAATTTCCCGCCGCACCTTCATCATCTTTCTTAAAGATAGGCGTTACATTTGCTAACTTGAAATTATCTGGTACGCACCCCTCAGAAATAGATGCATTAAAAATCTTTGTTAGCCACACCACAATGCTTTCTTTTAATTCTTTTAGTTGTATGGGATATATGGAATCCGGCCCCGGTGATTTACGCATTTTCATTTTATCAATATAGCGCATTACCTCCCTTTCACTAACTACAACATTATCAAAAATATTACCATTATCAAAAGGTATTATGTCTTTGTCCATAGGGATATTCGTTACATCTTCTATAGTAAAAACTGACGTAAAAAATTCGTTTAGCAAGGTAGCCATTTCCTTGTTTTCAGAAACTAGCTCTCCGTTGACACTTTCCAGCGGCTCCGACACACATTTTACTGGATTTCTATTGTTGGCGTATTGAAAGAATCGCTTGGAGTTTTCTTTACCGTCACGAGCTATGGAGATTTCAATCGCGCTTGGACCTTTTTATTACACTTTTCGCTTCACGCCTTAGAGATATGTAGTTGTTTCGTAACCACAAATTGTCTTTATCAAACTTATGTAGCCAATAACCCCTATCTCTACTCTTTATATCATCATCTACTCTAGAAGTAAACCACAAGGGTTTGTTGTTTACTTTTGCACGCTTAATCTTGTACGGTACACATTCTTCATTTATACTCCTAAATACTGTTTCAAACGATTCCCACATTACTTTTGAGTTGGAGATCCCCATTACGTTTTCCCAATTGACGTGTGCCAATTCATTTCTAAATTTACAAAAGTCTGCGTGCTGGAAGTTAGGAATTTTAGTCGAGTTAGCTGGTTTCGAGTGACTTACTGAGAGGACAAACTCAACCATATTGTGATCGCTATTGCTTAACGGTTCTCTTACTTGAAGACCCGTGATTAGCCTATAAAATGTAGTATTACTAAATCTAAAATACGGTCCAACCTCGTAGGTTCCCCAACCTTTTAAATAAGACAGCTATCCTCGAGAAAATTAACTAAATGATTACCTTCCGCGTCTCACTGCATTGTATCGTAATTCACATTGGCGCAATTAAAGTCACCCATAACTAAGGCCTGCTCACTACCTATTGTTCTCTTTAGTTCACGATATAACGCTTCATCCGTATCAGCTGTTTGATTTGTGGGGCCTATATATAACTGCAACAAGAAGTTTGAAATCGTTCAATTTAAGTTCTGCTATAGTCAAATCTATCGGTTCTGGAATTGTGTGCTTTACTTCTATAACGTTCGGAATATTATCTTTGATATACAACATAACACTGCCTCCTCGCCTACCTATTCTGTTTTTAACTAAAAGTCTATAACCTCTAATTTGATACTCCCCTACAAAGTCGCGTGTTTCAGTGCTAAGCCACGATTCATTTATCGCAATTAAATCATAGTCTTTACAAGCAATTAAAGAAAAAAAATTGTTTATTTTATTTCGTAGGCTACGAGCATTTAAGGATAGAACCTTCAAATTGTTTGTAATTGTGACATCTTCGCGAGCGCAGGGGAAATTTGAGGAAATTGCGCCGGGACCGTTCAAGTTACGGCAGCCTGAAAATGCACTCCTTCCTGTTGGCAAAGAGACACTAGGTTATTGTTGATATAGGTCGCCTTGCTGTAGAAATCGCTACGTTGGATAATTCGAGGAAGTATACCTGTTAAAACAATCTTATTAGTTTTTTCCTTTAGTCGCTCCAGTAAATACCTGTACCAAGCCAGCAGCTCTTCCGATCTAAAATTTAAAAAGTTATTACTACCGACATGAATAAATAACATACGTTGTGTCCTCAGAGGCTCCGCTCCGTCTGTAAAATGGTCAACACTATTAGTTATATCCTCCACCCTTGCACCAGGGTAGCAGTAACGGCGCCTACGACGAGGGTTTCTTCCACAGAATTCCTCGAGCTGCCTTCGAATAATGGAATTGCCAACGAGTCGTATTTGTTCATCAGCATCTTCGAAACCTAAAACAGAAAACTTATTGTTTGTTATTACTGGTAGACAAGTCTTAGGTGTTCTCAATGGGGCTCCATTACGCACTTGAAGGGTTGGGAACTAAGGGAAGAGAGGGGGCTATTAGTACATTTATATTATTAGTAGAAACTGAGGCAGGAGGGGTCTTAACTGGAGTCTCAAGGGATTCTAATTTTGCCATCAGGAAAATCACGCTTTCTTCAAGCCTCACTCTGGCCTCCCTCTCACGTTCTAACTCGTTCCTCAGCACTTCCATGCTTGAGCACCACCTGCAAACTAACTGTTCATTATTATTAGCCAATGTTAACGCGTAAGCGGCAAATTTCCCTTCACAGCGACTGCAAGTACTTGACGGGGGTGACATGCTTTAAAAAAAAAAAAAAAAAAAAAAAAGTTTGGAAATTAATAAATTAGAAAGTAGGTCTACCGCGTGCTTATTGTGGCGTCACCTGCGCAAGCCCGCAAAAATGTTCTTGAAACGCAGAAACAGGTTCTTGTAACAAATTTATACTAAATGAATATATACTTAAGCTACTGACGAAAGATCTGCAAAACAAAAAGTATTAATAAAACATCTGTCCACTATTCGACCGACTTTTTTCTTCCCTTTTTTCCTTTTTCTCACGGTGGGTGACCACACTCAACTTGATCCCCGTAGCAAGGGAAAATGAACCTTATGAAACCTCGTTTTCTAATAGATTTGAAAAACAAAAACAGCAAACAAGGGAAGTTCAACCTTATGAAACCTCATTTTCTGATAGATTCGGAAAACAAACAAGGCAAACCACGTGCACTAGCTTTGGATAACTCAAATAATATAGTAATGAATAAAGTCATTAAGTGAAATATATTCGTTAATGAATGATTAGTAACACGAAGTAATTTAGTTAAGAATGCACTAAACACTTTTTTTAAAGACACTTCAAAGAAAACCACTTATTCAATTGGTAACACTGGACACTCGATAAAACATGTCTGTTCACAAGGAAAGACTGATATTATACAGTGGTGGGCACCATTAACCAAAAAGTTAACTTCGTTAACCGCTAATCCATTAACCAAAAAGTTAACTTCGTTAACCGTTAATCATAACGGAAGTTACCGATAAACCATTAACGTTAACTTTTATTATAAAAAAAATGAAAAACACAATATATATATAATTTAATTTTCCCTCTTCTTCTCGTTCTCCATTTTGTCCATGAGATGCATGTTGCCCTTCATGAAAATTAGCATATCAAAGTTTTCATCAGACAGGGATGATCTCTTGGCCCTCAGGATGTCCTTGCCCATAGAGAACAAACGCTCCACTGCAGCACTGGAGGGGATGGCTGTGTTGAACTTGATGAACAAGTCCACCAACACTTGCTCACCCAAGAAGGCAGCATCTGTCAGCAAGTCCTTGGAGTTGGTCTCCAGCCAGGTCTTGACCAAGTTCTGGGCCTTGCCCTTGAGTGACCTGTGGCTTCTGCTGCTCTCTTTTGTCTGGATGACAGCACTGAAGAAGTCATCCTCCTCCTCCTCCTCCTCCTCCTCCTCCTCCTCCTCCTCCTCCTCCTCCTCCTCCTCCTCATTGTTGCTGCCCACTTCGTTGGACTGCTGCTTCATGGCCTCCTCGACTGTACCCTCCATGCTTTTCCTCATTCTGGCGACCTTGGTGTTGTCATACTTGTCCAACCAGATGAGGTGAAAACGCTCCCATTGTAAGACATCAATTGACTTAATTTATGTCATCAAAGTGACATGAGAATTGAAATCTTACATCAGTTTTATGGTTCTTGAAATGTATCAAGGAGACTACTAATAAGGTACTCACAGACATATTATAAATATACATGACTTACTTGACAACGATTATTTTTAAATATTCACTAGCACAAACATGTTACGCAAGAGACAGACTGCAAATGAAACGAATGTAGTTATTTGTTGTAATTGTTACATATATATTATTGAAAGTGCCTTAAAATGCTCATGATATTTCTTGAAAGAAGTTGAAACATTCAACTCAAATGGCAAATCTTTCCGCCTGATTTTACAGTCGACCATGTTTTGCTCAAACAAATGCCATAAATAACTACCATGCCTATCACAACTAACAGAGCACTACAACAATATCCTAGATGCATTGGAAGGCAATGACAACTACGATGTTATATACACAGATTTTGCTAAAGCTTTCGATAAATGTGACCATGGTATAATAGGACAAAATTAGACATGGGAATAACAGGCAAAGTGGGAAAATGGATCTACAACTTCCTTAGTGATCGTCTGCAGGTCGTCAAAATTCAAGGTACTGTATATCATCATCAGAATCGGAAGTACGCAGCTCAGTACCACAAGGGACAGTACTGGCCCCACTCCTGTTCATTATCATGCTAACAGACATAGACAGCGAAGTAAAAAGCAATAGTATAGTAACATCCTTTGCAGACAATACAAAGATCAGCAGAAAAATCAGCGATGTACAGGACGTGGAGGCCTTGCAGAGGGACACGAACAAAATATACAAATGGTCAGAAGACAACAACATGTCATTCAACGCCGAGAAATTTCAGCTCTTGAGATATGGTAGAAAAGAACAACTTAGACTGCATATTATGCTCCAGATAGACAGGAAATTCAGAGAAGCATGAAAGCGATTGATCTCGGGATAATAATGACAGATGATGCGAAATTCGAAACACAAAATCAGATAGCGATAAATAAAGCAAAAAGAGTCGCCGGACAGGTTCTAAGAACATTCAAGAGAAGGGACAGGACAGTAATGATTCCCTTGCTAAAAACACTGATTATACCAAAACTTGAATACTGCTCAGTTTTGACATCCCCATATAAAAAGGAAGAAACTAATAAACTAGAAGAAACACAAAGGCATTTCACAGCCAAGATTGATGGCTGCAAAGAACTCAACTACTGGGAAAGACTACGTAAACTAAATCTGTACTCACTGGAAAGAAGAAGAGAGGTACATCATAATCTACATATGGAAAATGATTGAAAAACTGGTACTAAACCCAATTACCATTCAAACAACACTGGAAAATAGGAAAGGCAGAATGTGTAGTGTTCCCAAATTAAAAGCACGACAGGGGACCTCCTCAACCCTGAAGGAAAATAGCTTGGTTGTCAGGGGGCCAAGACTTTTCAACCAGCTTCCTAAGGACCTCAGAAACGTAACAGGGGTCAAAGTTGAAGTCTTCAAGAAAAGACTGGATGCCTGGCTCAGGACAGTACCAGATGAGCCGGGCGTGCCTGGCTATGTACAGTGGAGAGCGCAAGAAAGTAACTCGCTCCTCCACCAGGCCAGACCTAGAGGCGGGGCCACCAGCTTGACCTCCGTGTGAAGAGAGACCAACACACGAAACAACATAAGGTTCATATTTGGTAAGACACAAATTGTGGCGACGGAAACAAATATATCGCCTGATTTTGCACTGCGGAAATGGAAATTCGTTCATCACTATTAACCATTTCCATAAAAAACAGCCTCGTCACTGAACAGAATGGTGGACGGGAAATTGGCATCCTGTGCATATTGTTCCGTAGCCCATTCACAAAATTCCATCCGCTGGTCGGGATCATCTTCGCTTAATTTCTGTAGGAACTGAAGTTTATATGGATGCCATTTGTGAGCCTGAAGAATGCGATGAATGCTACTTTTCGACACTCCCCAAAGAGACTTATTGGGACTTCTGTTAAAATGAGCCAGGATAGCAGTCGCTGTATGATCGTCAGTGGACCTCCTTGAAGGTCCACTGCGTGGTTTATCTTCTATGGATCCTGTTTCCTTAAACTTTGCAACAAGTCTGCTAACACAACTCTGTGTTATTGGCTCACGGTCTGGATGCAGTCTGTTAAATTCAGCAGCAGCCTCTCTTTGACACCAATTTCCTATGAGTAGAATTATCTGGATTCATTGTTCCTTGCTCACAGACATTATGGCCTGTAAAAGAGAAAAATATGAATTATGGTTTGTAGAAATAGAAAAATATGAATTTCTCCTATGATGCCGGACTTATGGGACACCCTGTATATAATAAATAAATATATATATATATATATATATATATATATATATATATATATAGGCCCCCTAATCAAACAGCTGATACAGACGAAGCGTTAAATCGTGAACTAAAGAGAATAATAGGTTGTGAGCAGGCTTTAGTTATGGGTGACTTTAATTGCGCCAACGTGAATTATGATACAATGCAGGGTGACGCGGAAGGCAATCATTTAGTTAATTTTCTTGAGGAGAGCTTTCTTATTCAAAAGGTTGGGGAACCTACGGGATTGGACAGTATTTTAGATTTAGTAGCAACTACGGATGATAGGCTAATCATGGATCTCCAAGTAATAGAACCGTTAAGCAATAGCGATCACAATATGGTAGAGTTTGTCCTCTCAGTAAGTCACTCGAAACCAGCTAACTCGACTAAAATTCCTAACTTCCAGCACGCAGACTTTTCTAAATTTAGAAATGAATTGGCAAACGTAAATTGGGAAAATTTAATGGGATCTCCAACGCAAAACTAATGTGGAATCGTTTGAAACAGTATTTAGGACTATAAATGAAGGATGTGTACAGTACAAGATTAAGCGTGCGAGTAGGATATATTATAAAGAAAAGAGTAGATATAGGGCTTATAGGCTTGATAAGTGCGATAAAGACAATTTGTGGTTACGAAACAACTACATATCTCTAAGGCGTGAACGAATCCAGGAAAAATTATCTTGGGGCCGTTGAAAATTTTTAATTGAGATCTAGTTTCTGAAAACAAGCAAATGGCTACCTTCTTAAACGATTTTTTTACATCACTTTTTACTATAGAAGATGTAACGAATATCCCTACGGTCATGGCATAACACATTTTGATGATGGTAATACTTTTGATAATATTGTGGTTAGTGAAAGGGAGGTACAGCGCTATATTGATAAAATGAAAATGCGTAAATCACCAGTGCCGGATTCCATATATCCCATACAACAAAGAATTAAAAGAAAGCATTGTGGTACAGCTAACAAAGATTTTTAATGCATCTATTTCTGAGGTGCGTACCAGATAATTTCAAGTTAGCAAACGTAACATCTATCTTTAAGAAAGGCGATAAAGGTGCAGCGGGAAATTATAGGCCAATCAGTTTAACTTCTGTTGTAGGTAAGTTACTGGAATCAATAATTAGGGATCGTATAGTCGAACACTTAGAATTGCATGACTTGGTTAGAAATACGCAGCACGGTTTTAGGCGAAACAAATCTTGCTTAACTAATCTTTTAGAATTTTTTCAAAGCGTGGTTGAAGTTTATGATAGTCATCGGGCGGTTGATGTAGTGTGTTTAGATTTTCAAAAAGCGTTTGACACCGTACCGCAGAAAAGACTCATTGAAAAAACTAATCCTCATGGAATCTGGGGTACAGTAATAAATTGGATAAAAGTGGTTGCGAGGTAGGAAACAGAGAGTGGTCGATGGTGGAGCGGAGTCGTGTTGGACTAATATAGCGAGCAGCGTCCCTCAGGGTTCTGTATTGGGCCCCTTGCTTTTCCTTATATATAGTAACGATTTAGATGTTGGCCTAGTCAGTACAGTTTCAAAGTTTGCGGATGACACGAAGCTGGGTGGTAGGGGGATTAATGATGAAGATAAAAGTAAAATCCAGAAAGATCTGAATAAAATCGTTGATTGGTCAGTCAAATGGCAAATGAGATTTAACGTCGATAAATGCAAAATTTTACATATAGGTTCGCGTAATGGTAATTTTGCATATAGTATGTCAGGGAAGGAATTAGCAAGTGAAAAGAGTTTGAAAAAGATTTAAGAATTATAGTCACTAGTGATTTAAAAGTAGCGAATCAAAGTATAGCAGCGGTAAATAAAGCGAACAAAGTGCTAGGTTTTATAGCTCGGAATTTTCAGTACAAATCACGATATTATTGTTCCTCTTTATAAATCATTAGTTAGACCCCATTTGGAGTACGCGATCCAATTTTGGAATCTGCATATGCGAAAAGATATAGACAAAATCGAAAGTGTTCAAAGACGAGCAACAAAGATGATTCCGTCGCTTAGGTCGAAGTCATATGAGGATAGGCTTAAGGAGTTAAAATTGACTACACTCGAAACTAGGAGGCTAAGGGGTGATCTAATACATGTTTTCAAAATTATGAATGGGTTCCATAACATTGATAGAGATAGCTTTTTCAAAATATCTCAATATAATAGGACTAGAAATAACGGGTGTAAGTTGATAGTAGTATGATGGCAAAATGGGAGGAATTTGGGGTGCTTTGAATCCTGCCCCTGGAGGGGTCCCCTGAAGGCCTTCGCCTTCGTTATGAGGGGGGCCCCCCTTACTTAAGTTCCAACCCATTTATGGGAATCTGACCATCCTTAATGAAGGGCAGTTGCCCCTTGAGGGGCCCCTATGGGGCCCCCTCCTCCTTGGGAAAAAAAGGTCTCGTCATCACCTTCCTTCAAAGAAAAGAAAAAAATCCTCACCTTCCTTCATGAGGAAAAAAAAAAAAAACACCTTGGTCTTTCATGAGACGGACAAAATCAAACAAGCAAAAACAGACGAAACCAACAAACAAATACAGACAATGACAGAGTTTGACACTTGATTTTCAACTTATACCCTTAAACATTAGAAATGAAAACTTAAGATATCTGAAAAAGGGTTTAATAAACATAACGAGTGTAAACAGCCTCAAAACATATCATATTTTAATACCACATTACCTACTCAAATGTAATTCTATTTTTGTACGTTAACAAACTGCAAACATTACAAGAAACAAAATCAGGTTAAACATATTTTAATTCAAAAGCAGATTCTTTATTAATATTTGTATTATGAAAAATAAAATGAAGGTTTATTATTTTAATTTAAATAAATTAATTTCTCTCTTTTTTAAGGGAAACTGACATATTTTCAGCCACTCTGAATCAAATACAAGAATTTTTTATACATTCATAATACTGTATATACTTATTCGCTTATTTACTTTTAAATATATAGTTTTCTGTTGTTTACATCGCTATATATCAACACATTCACATGACAACTTCTGGTTTCTGAACTATTAATTTTACTGCACATCAAATTTGTTATAAAATTGCGTGTGCTAAAAGAACATCAAGCTACGTAATGTGGCTTTAAAACTAAAACATCAAAGCTGTTTTCCTCCTCTAAACACCCACTTAAATATTATTACTAATATTGATTTATTGTTATTATTACATATACATGTACACGTGCTAAGAGTATTTAAATTAAATATATTGATTTCAATTCCCTTCGTAATAAAAGCATCTGGCAACTCTACCCCAATCTTGCTATATTTTTCTCACAGTAACTGTTTTCAGAGTAGTAGTTAAGTTTAACTTTCTTTCAATGACTATTAGTTGCTACTAATCTTCTTAATATTATTATTATCAGTTTTATTTATATATATATATATTTATATATATATATATATATATATAACATCCAAATAAGAAGGTTCAGGTAAAAAAAACTTTCTTAATAGGTGAAATTAAAGAAAACAGGATGTCGAATTTGTGGGGGTTGGCATTTTTAAATAGATTCAGTGGGAAACAGGTACTGAAAGTTGAGAGATTTTTCATAAAGAACCTTTCTAGTTGCAGTCTTAGTTAGCTCCTATTCACATTACTTTAATTATCATTTCTCTAATTTATCGACTGTTCACAATTCCTCATAATTCTCATAATGAACGTATTTGTTTTTACTTTTCTTTCACACCAGTCAGTCACAGTATTTACATCAATCACACAGCCTCAGGGCACACAAACCAAAGCATGCAGCTGTTCTGTATATGATTTAGTCTAAAAGCTGCTTTTCTGACCTCATCCTTGCTTTCTTGTGCATTTCAACACCTCTGGGTGCTGAAAAAATATTTAGATTTCATGTAAAATTTAAGAATTTTAAGTTTTTCTTCAAAGAATAGGCGCGACTCACCAGCTCTACTCTGATCGAGTAGCGGGAGACTTGCCACCTCCACATGTAGGTTTACACGCCTGTTCTTCCTGGATCCCTAAAAAGCGTGGCCTCATAAGATCTTATATTATGATCTTATGAGGACTTTCAGCTCTTATGAGCATTAATGATGACTTCAGCCTCTTCATCAGCCACTCAAACCTGAAAAGCTCTTAAGTATGTCCTGCTTCAATCTGAACACTGGAAGCATTTCTCGATGGTCTATCCTGGCTCTCACCCACCCCTCTCTCCTTTCATGACTGTACACAGCTTGGGAACAGTTGAGACTTCCTGTACAGCTCTCTCGCAGGACTGAGTATGAACAGAGAAAGTGTCCACTTTGAGTGGAGTTTTCCTGAGATCCTCAAGCTCAGTCAAGGTCATCTTGCAGGTGAAAATAGGCTCGTAAATATTCTATGATTCCCAGTTGATGAGATCCTCAGGTGAAGTGGCTTGCAGATTGACTTTGGGATTTTTATGGGGCCTCACTGTCTATACCCAAAGTCTCTTCCTTCTCTGATCTCCTCTATCTGGCTCACAGCAAAAGCTCTCTAATGCTCATCCTCACTGCACAGGAATGAAGCCAGGATGTTCTCAGGATGTGCGTGGTAAGCTCCTCTTATCACTGCAGCAGAGATGATGTTCCTGACCTCGGTAGTCTGGTTCCTCAGCAGCCTCAGGCTTGAAAAAACATGTGCAGGACCAAATTTGAGGTGGTGCTTCACTTTGATGTCGTAGTACATTTTGAAGTAGAAGTTAAGGCAGAACTTCACGAGGACCTCAAGCCTCCTCAGCACCTCCCCCTTCAGTCCGTGCTCCCTCATCCAAAACAGCAAGATGGCCTGTGCAGTAGTGAGCCACTTGGATTGGTTCAGAGGTCCGCACTTGAGACCAACCAACTGTGGACTGAGACTTCCAGACTTGATGGCCTTGATCAGAAGATAGCAGTTGTGCTGGTCTGTGGAGAGAGATTTGACTATCTCTACTGGCAGCTCTATGATATCTTCAGTTCCTTCCACTGGTTTGAAGTTGAAGTTGACCTCAAGTTCATTTACTTTCTTGAAGTTTTCCAATAGGCCCACTGAAGCCTGACCCAGGAGTTACAGGGCTGTCCAGCTTGATGATTAGGTGCCTCAGGGGGAGCTCATTCACATGGAGCTGACAGATCATCCAGTGGCACTTGCGACCCAGCATCTTCTCCAATAGGGCTATGGTGCCTCCAGACCACCCTGTGTTGGTGGTCTCCTCCAATCATTACAAGGCTCTTGTCAGCTCCGTGATCCAGAAGCCACTCATGCAGGCCCTGAGCGATCTTATGAGCAGGCTTTTCTCCTTCCTCAGGTTCCTCTGGAGTGAAATGGAAGAGGTACTTTCCTTGAGGCTCCCACATGATAGTGTAATGCTCCTCGATCACTTTGCCAGGATGAAATCTCCCTGTCACTTTGTCATATTTCAACACCTTTGTGTTCCTATCCTGCTTGCCATCAAAGAATATCCCAGAGATCTTCTCTTCCTCTGACCTCTGCATGAGAGCTTCAACTAATGAGGCCATTACTTCCTCCTTGGCCCTGCAGACTTTCATGCCATCTATGGCCAGGTAAGCCTTGTCTTTGGAAAGATGACCAGCCTTGATGAGGTCATTCAGGAAGCCAGTGGCAACTGCAGCTGCCAGAACATTTGCCACCCTGTACCTCAAAGCTGCTGAAGCTGTCCCTTGGATCTTCATGTAGTTTCGTGTAGCAGAAGTTGGAGTTTCAGCAGGTACTTCAGCAGGAATGTCCATAGGAGCTTCAGTAGCCTCAGCATTGCCTGAGGCTTCTTTTGCAGCTTCTTCCAAGTTTGGCTCTTCATCCTCCTCAAAGTCTTTCATGAGAAGCTCCTCATTAGTAGCCTCCTCTTTCTTCTTCCTCTTCACGGCAGAAGCTTCTTCAGCCTCCTTCCTCTTCGCTGCTTTGATGTCTCCTGCTGTCTTCAAAGTCTACAGAAGACATCTAGATTCCTGAAGCTTCGGAAGTATTCACTCTCTGGTAGTATAGCCACTGAAAGTCCGTTTAGGAATCTTCACCTCCAAAGGACAGTTACAGTTCACATGGGCCTTGAGGGAGCATCCTGAACATCCACTCCCCTCTGAGCCGCACAAGAAGATCTGATGCTTGCAAACGCAGACTTCACAGAGTTTATCCAGATCAGCCATCCTCTCCTCCTGGGTAGCAGACTTAACTCTCCCATTCACAACGTCTGTCATCTCCTTCCATTTCAACAAGATCTTATATGAGAGCGATTTTTCTGTGATTGTCACAGGCAGGGAGAACTTTACATTCGACTCCCTCCACTGAGTCATCACAAGTGAAGCCAGCTCATCAGTCATCTCTCAGATAGGGTATTTAGACCTTTGGATGTCATGAACGAGGAACTTTTCCTCCTGCAGACAAATCCCTCTCTGAAGAATGGCTCTCCAAGTCGGCAACTCACTGGAAATGAACTCCTTCCCCGGGCCCACAGCATCCGAGAGCTTTGAACCTGACATTTTCCTGGTTTTGGGGGCAGATTCGGCCATCACGTCTAGTTGGTACTTATTCTCACTCTTGTCCAATCTGTAACAAATTCATATCAGTATGTTTAGTGTTCTTTCACCATAAATATAGACAAGGAATATAATTTTTGGTTATAATCAGGGTTGCCAACCAGCATTTTTAATTACCAAATTAACCTAAATTTGGTAATGAATATTTATTTTGGTAATAGAAAACTAAATTTGACATTGCAAATTTAATTTAAAATTCTTAATAATGGTGTAACATAAGCTTAACCCTTTGTCATTCAGTACCATTTAATTTTAGCGTAGGTTCATTTTTTTACTTGAAATATGCATAGGAGGTATATATAAGCATTTTTAGCAATCTCTCTCTCTCTCTCTGTTTTTATTTATATATATATATATATATATATATATATATATATATATATATATATATATATGTATGTTTTTATATATATATATATATATAAACAACCGTAATGAAAAATTCATTTCATGTATCCAATTGGACACACGTGTTATCATAGACAGAAATTTACCCTATGAAAACTTTGTATCCATTTCAAAACAAACTTTAAATAAAATCTTTTCTTCATAGTCATTAAAAATATTACTTAAACAAAGTAAACAGGGAGCTTCCTTAATACTTCTAGAATGAAATTATAGTCAAAACAAATATAATAATGGTGATTAAACTTAGGAAAATTACAAAAAACACAAAGAAAAAAATGGTATCCACTCACTTCTACTTCACAATTATAACTGGCATAATTGCTAAGAGCCATCTATTGAGAGAATGTTGAACTTCGCCTTCTGCGTCCAAATGGTTACAAAGATTCAAATGGAGTAGATTTTTTTTCTTATGTATGTATGTATTAAACCTGTGTAAGAGTTAAGTAAAGTTAATGTGCCTAAATGGCAACAAATTACGACAAAGGGTTAAAAATATGAGGTTGTGTTCAATTGAATATTCGGTATTTCAACATAGAACAGAAAACCGCAATTTTGAACATAACACGATTTTGGGAAAAGTTGCAGAGAATAAACCCCTCTTAGAATTAAATTTTACATAAAAATACATTAGCCAGAATGAAATTCGGACTTGGAAAAGTATGATATGCCCTAATGGCCATATCTCTGGAACTATATGACCTGAGTATTGAAACAAATACCACACTGTTTTTTCTCACTGAGATCTATGAGTGTGCCAATTTTAAAAAAAATCAGTGATGGTCACGTTTTTTCGACCCAAAATTCCGTTGAACTGACATGGAATGACCTGTATTCTTCGTAAGACTTTCATCCATTGTAGTGTACTGGACTGTACAAACAACAAGAATAGGTGTTCAGTTTGTGTAGTTTTAAGTTTGAACATGATTAAAATGTGCTTGCTTCTTGCTTTTACTTATATTTTCATGCTGTAGTATATTTACATACACACTGTAGAATAGATACTAGAATCTACATACAGGTACAGTACCTACAAGACAAAATAGATGTGTCTATTTTCTCAACAATTACTGGCAAGAAGTCCATTTTGGGGTACAAAATTTTTTTTTTTTACAGTGTCCATTTCTGGTAAATTTTTGCTGTTGGTGGCGATTATCATTTTCTGAAAAATTGCAATGATTATGACAATATCGGCAATTATCATCAAGCCCTAGTTTCCTCCATGGGCCTGTTTCATGCCCCCGTATTTGAGTTTTATAGCCTTTGTTTTGATTCCATGATGTTTGAGAATGGCGAGGAAAGGAATTTCCAGTCAGTCTCTACACACACTTTATTAAGGAAACATAAATGAGTAATTAAACATAAATTCAAGAAAGGGATAGTTATACTGTATATTAACAAGGGGAATGTCAATGATGTGAATAAAACAATGTTCTTGTATATTCTATAAATAAAAACCATAATACATGATAGGTTCATGATATTTGCAAGCCTGTACTCTTCTATTTAACTGACATTTCAACGAATAAACACTAACACATAACATGCAATAACACATGTTAAACATTGTCAGTATGTTCAATTTACAATCTCCAAATAAGACATATTGGTTAAATGCAACTTGATATGTAAATGGTAGTTTTCAGCTTGAAAGAAAGCCAATATATTGCATCATTGTGTGTTTCACACACCTGCAAGAGTACTACCTAAGATTTCTATATTATGGTTTTACCTAAGGCATTGTTATTACCTGAGATTTCTATATTATGGTTTTACCTAAGGCATTGTTAGAATTGCCAACTGAACAATAAAAGAGTAAAAATATCCACTAGCACATACATCATTGTTTTCTACTAGGATTCAGCAAAAAAAACATTAAGGGTTCTGATATGTTGTGTAATAAATATTTAAGATAACATAGTGAAGCCTAGCAGTTCAGAATACGAGTATACAGACAAAACTAAGTTAGAATGGAAATAAAGGGGTATTTCAATTTTAGTTGTCAGAATTTTTTCCAGTTCAATTTTTTTTTCGATTTCAGTTCATAAAATAATAGGTATCGGTTTTATCAGTTTATCGATTCCAGTTCGATTCAGTTTCCCATCCCTGTTTTTTTCATTTACAAACCAACTATATATGTATTTATATATATCAGGTTTTTGCTCTTTGTTATAACAAAATAATATCTGAATCTACGTTCAATGTTACCAGTAAATGTAAATAAATAAATGAATCAATAAATAAATAAATACTGGAGGAATGGGTGATGCAGGTCATGGAATTTGCTCAGGGCACAATAATGCCTACCTACGGTACTATTTTTATACATTGAAACTTCAGTTTGAACAGGATGATAGGCTTGCCAATACCATGAACACTGTCATCATGTCCAAAGGTTTTCGTTTAGTTTTTACAAGACCATTTTTTATTCACTTCATTGACATCTCCCTTGTTAATATATAGCCCCTTCTTGAATTTATATTTAATTATTCATTTATGTTTCCTTAGTAATATGTAAACCAGTGATGAATGGAAATAGTTATGTTCTAAAGACATTTGGCAATAAGTCAACCAACCAATCAGTGCTCACTCACCCAGATTCATTCATAAAATGTTACAACCATTTGTAGTACACACAACAAATATAAGCTAGGTGTCACTATCTATTCTCAAGAGTGTCCTATGAATAATGAGCACAACTGTAGATAGTAAGATAATTGCTAAATGTTATAAAAATGAAAAAAAATTGAGCATGCATGTAAAAATTAAAATAGACTTTATATTAATTAATGTTAGACATACACCCAAGAGCAGTGTTTATCAATACTTTTTATTTGTGCTGGTGACCCTATTTTCACAAAAAATTTACCCCCTTCTCTAAATGATGATGCATCACACAAATTTGTACTTTCCAAAAGATGCAAATTAAGTGAAAAGTACAAAATCAAAATAGCAGAGAAAATTTCACACAGTGAACAAATTAACCCAAATATAATATGAAAATACCATTTGGGCCCTCTACAAGTCTCAATGTGATGCTTTGTCCAACACCCACTAGGTCACCTGCTCATGCTCTAAAATGTTGGGGAGTATGAAAAAGTGTAATAGGTTTTTATGAAAATGTGAATTACAGGGCACATTTCATACTTTTTGGGGGAGTATGAAAAAGTGTGAATTAGGGGTGATAGATTTATAGGACACATTTCATACATTTTGGTTAATTCATAAATTCCCTTAATTCAATTGGAGGGTAGGCTTGCCAACTTTCTGAAGTACAATTCTATGATATATATACAGTCGATGATCGATATAAGCACGTTCTCGGGACCAGCACAAAATGTGCTTATATGGGCCATTGTGCTTATATGGATAAGACCCTTTTTAAGAAGCATTTATTGTACAAAGAGTAATCATTTAAATACTGTAATAATAAAGGAATGTGTAATAAAAAACAATAATACTGTATTTAAAATTTCATTTATTTCATAAAATAACATTTATTTAGACAAATAAAAAACAATGATATGTATGTACAGTACATTAAAATTTCACAGTACATACATTTATTTCGGAAAATAATCTAAAATTGATGATTGTTGCGTGCTCTTGTTTTGTATTATGTAAATTTGAATTGCTTGTTGGGTGCTCTTTAACTCCTGAGTTGGTATACCATGTTTTTCAAGAACTCTTTTTACGTCGTCAAGCATAGCAAGTGCTCGCAGTGTAGTGGATATCTCATCAATTTCAACATCTTCCGACACTTCAGTCTCATCATTTCTTACTTCATTCAGTTCTTCAAAACATTCAAGTTGACGATCGCATTCGATAAACTCTTCATCCAAGTTTGAGCATTCTTCGCTGTTTAAAGCTTCTAATTCAGAATCTTCGTTGCATTGAATTGTTTCTCCCTGATTTAGTGGCAAACATTTTCTGAAGCAATTTTGGATAGTGGTCGAGGTCACATTATTCCACGCTGTTTTTAGCATGAGAATGGCATCCAAAACAGTTACAGATTTAGCAGCACTCTGAAGAAATTCGTCCTGGCCACTATCTAAGCGTGCAACCAACTCTTTCATTAATTGTTTACGATAGTGTGCTTTAAGGCAGCGAATAATCCCACCATCCATTGGCTGTAGAAGTGACGTATTCGATGGCAAGTAGACAACCTCTACATTTGTTGTTGTGACTTCCTTAGGATGCGCAGGGCACTGATCTAGCAGCAGGAGAATTTTTCTTTTCTTGCATCACATTTTCTCATCCAACTTTATTAACCATTCTGTGAATATAGCTCGAGTCATCCAGGCTGCAGAATTTGATTCATATTGTACTGGAAGTTTGTCTTTCTTGTTCTTCGTACACCTTGGATTTTGGCTCTTGCCGATCACTAGCAAAGCTAGTTTTTCAGTGCCAGTCATGTTCGATGCCAACAAAACAGTTAGTCTTTCCTTCTTCTTTTTTCCTCCGCTGACTACTTCATCTTTTCTGGCCAGTGTACCGTCCGGAGTGGCCCTAAAATACAGTCCTGTCTCGTCAGCATTGAAAATTGCCTCCTCTGGATAACGTCGCAGAAGCTCTGGCCAAACAGTCTTCTTCCATTCGTTAGACCCAGATAAATCAGCATCCCCTTTTTCGCCATGTTCTCATTTGTTGACAATATTGAATCTCTTAGAAATTTTGTAGCCAACCGGAAGTAAAGGTGTTTGAAGGAAAATCTTCAGAACCATCATAGATTTCTTGAACTAAAGCCTTAGCTTTCTCTATTAAAAGAGGTCCAGAGAGCTCTGCCTTTTTCTCCCTCGTGACAACAAACCATTTGTACAGTTGCTGCTCCAGATCTGGTAACACTCCTTCCCACTTTCTCTTTTGCGAAAGATTTCCATTTTTCAACCTGAGTTTGTTTAACTCCACTTCGTTTCGCAACCATCGGCTAACAATCGTATGATCAATGTTGAATTTACGTGCAACATCAGCTTTCTTTTCACCGTTATGAACCGCCTGAATAACCTTTAGTTTGAATTCTAATGTAAAACTTTTGCGTTTTGAAGCCATAATGAACTGTGAGCACAACCAGCCTAATTAACGGAATAATAAGCATGTCATGGTGTCGCCTATATGTAGGTAGTTTCCACCAATCAGCATCTTCCACGTGTATGTGTTTTCCACCAATCAGCATCTTCCACGTATGTGTTTTCCACCAATCAGCATCTTCCACGTCCGTGCTTATAGCGAGTTCGTGCTTATAAAGATTATTCCTATTAGAATATATATGGAAATTTTTGGGACCGCACGATTAAGTGCTTATATAGATTATGTGCTTATATCGAACGTGCTTATATCGAACGTGCTTATACCGCTCATCGACTGTATATATATATATATATATATTAGTTGCCTCTGTATATAAATTAATATATTAATTAAGCAGTTGCCATGGTAAATTAAAGTAAAATAGATAACTATAGACTAGAAAAGTCTGTAACAGTAGCAAGCCAAGTGACCAGCAGCCTGATAGACGAGTGACTGAATGACTGATGAAAACTGTGGAGCTCAGAAACCCAGAATCAAACTCGTCTGAAACATGCCTCATTTTGGTTCTGGCATCTGTCAAATTCCAAACTTCAAATGCCAGTGCCCAGTAAATATTTTTTTTTTTAAGTTACATTTAGAAACATTTAAAAACATTAATTTAATTATTGTGTGGGATACTAGCATTTTGTTTACAAGCAGATTTTATTTTAAGAATCCAGGAGATTAGGTAAGCATGCCAGGAGCTGGGAGAATATACACAATTATGGGAGACTCCCAGTGAATCCAAGAGGGTTGCCAAGCCTAGACTGAGGTAGAGCCCCAAAAGTGTTGAATTTGGGGGTATCCAGTGTTGTGTTATTTTGTGTTTAGTCTATTCAACCAAATTTATGATGATTAACAGATGCAAAGCAAGCACAGCTATCTCAATGAAAGATATAAATCAACAGTTAATATGAAAAAGACTAACATAAATAGTTTAAAATGTAAAACTGTAACATTACAGGGATTTTTCACTTAAAAATAATACTCTGATGTTACATATTTTGTAATTTTTACTGGAAGAATAAACTTCTATTTTCCATTAGGCCAACTTTTGTGCTGAGCACCATGAACTGCCTGAGCACTTCCCACAAAGAAAGTGAGAAACACTGTAAGTGTGAGAATATCTAATACAGTATTTTCAACTCTCCTTTTCAATAGTAACAATCAGGGACAGGAAAGTATGCCATATTCAAACTTCAAAGCATACCCTGATAAGCTATATTAAAGTACTTACTGATATGCAATTATAAAATGTAGGGAAATTAATTGTACACTGTACTGTACTATGCTTAGCAAAATACTAATTTGTTTTAGTAGTATGAAATAATTAACATACAGTGTTTGAGAAACAATGATTAAAAAAAAATCAGTAATTTTTCTAATCAATTAATATCTCTACAATATACAGAGATGTTTATGACTAAATCGCTCTTATTCTACAGATGAGGAGGTGGAGTTGTGTCCAGTAGTTCAAAGAAAAGGACACACATACTCAGGGGAGTAACACTTTTTTATTTGAATTGTTAATACATTACTTTCATTGTGTTATTGTTGTTACAGGTGGTGGTGCATATATGCCCAAAGACAGGCTCGCATATATAAATAAGATAGAGATTAAATTGAATAAATAAACGAGATAATAAAGACCCTTTCTAAACAAGGGGGAAAACTGAATAATAAGAACTAAAAACAAAAGAAGAATCAAAAGAAGCGCAAGATCATCTATTGCAAAGAAGAGCTGGGTCATTCTCTGTCAGATCAACCAAAAAAAATTGAAATTAACACCCTCATCTCTCATATTTTGCTGAAATTTGGTTTATAGGGAGTTTGTGAGCCCTGAATCCATTTCTGAAATTATAAGGTCAATCCGACCAACGTTCAAGAGATATGACCTCGGGCAATTTGAGGTCACTCGCGAGGTTACTAACATTTGGCAAGCCATAACTTGGGTAATAATTGTCATAATTATATAAAAGTATATATATTTAGAATCAGAAAATGACAAGGAATCCAAATATGCAAGTTTTAGAACTCTAGGTTGAAAAATAAAAAAGTTACACTGTAACCAAAATTTGAGGTCACGATTTGACCTCTGGGGTATCAAATGAGAATTTTTTTTTAAATGTAAAAAATTAAGGCATAGGCATTGGCTATTAGAATCAGCAAAAAAAAGTTTGTTTATGTTAGTATTTTTCATGTAACTAACATATAAGTGAACACCATATTCATAAGTTGTGCGTCAATTCTACCTATTTTTTCACACTTAAGCTCATAATTTGACCTATAGAAATTAAAATTACATTTTTTATAGATATAAAAAACAAAGTCAGAGTTCTTGACTAATAGAAACAATCATAAAAAGTTTGTTTATGTTGGTACTTTTCATGTAACTAACTTATAAGTGAACACCATATTTATAAATTGCTTGTCATTTCAAGGAATTTTTATATCTTAGCTATCAATTTGACCTCAAGCTCCAAGAATTTAATAAAAATTGTATTTCACTGCTAATCTACACTGGCAATAATAGTTATAATAGTGAAAGGGGACTAAGCTCACATGTAGCCTAAACAAACCTGTTGAAACATGTTGCTACTTGTCTAAGTGCAGAATCAACACAGATAGTTGCAAAATTCCTTGTCTACAGGTTAGTACAGTTCCAGCCAGCACTGTGGGTAGCTGGTGGGTATGGTGTTTTAATGAGCCTCAGAGACTATCAAGGCCTAAAATATTAAGTGTGTATAGCTATATATTTTCTAAAAAATATATATTACCTAATTGTAAATCCTATATCTTTACAGATCAAAATACAATGGTTCGGCACTTGAAATACTGCCAGGACCCTATTCAAAAACACAAGAAACACATAACAATCAATCTTAGAAAAGTGACTGATGTACTTGTTGAAAAATGTGCTGGAAGAGTGAAAAAAGACTCATTGTTGTGTGAACTGCTGGACACTGATAATGAAAAACCCCACTATACTTAGTACCACTGAAAACAACGAGTCTGAGCAGGATTCAAATGAATCATCTACTATCAGTGGCTTGAGTAACATCTCTTCAATTCAAGATCTGGACAATGACAGTGATTGCTTGATAAAGGAAAATCCTTCAACTTCAGTTGAACCAGTTCTAGCATTTCTGGACCAAACACCAGTTAAAAAATGTAAGTAATAAATTAATATAATAACTTATACTTTACTACAAGGTCTGTTTGATCTACTATATAGCCAATTATATAGCATTTAAGGTACTATAATTAATATTTAATTACTAATATTCAGGTGTGTGAAACCTTTTTTTCTGTTCTTTTCAGAAGGGCTGTCATTAAGCCAGAAAAAGCGCAAGGCTCGTGGTAAGCTATCATCTGCTCAGAAACACCTGAAGGAGAGGCTAGAACTCAGTTATGGTGTTTAAATTACCGAGGAGGTAAGTGATACTTCAAAACCTGAAACTAAATCTGAAAAACATCTAGACAAATTAATGAATGAATTGAAACAGTCATTCCTAGAGCAAATGTCACCATCACAAACTACAAATATTGACACTCACACCATACACAATTGAAAAAACAGCTAGTTTCTTTCAAACTACAACATACATGGTGAAAAGAAGCCATTCACTTAAATCAGAACATGGAATCCTTCCGAAGATTCCACTAATGAGCAAAGGAAAAGTGATATCTGAAGAACACAAAGATATAGTTAGAAGATTCTATGAGTCAGAAGAGGTTAGTCGTATGTGTCCTGGCCAAAAGGATTGCGTGAAAGTTATCAGTGCTGAAGGTGCAATGAAGGTGCAAAAACGATTGGTCCTCGGGAATTTAAGAGAGATGTTTGAACTATATAAAAATGATGAAAAGAATCCCAAAATAGGATTTTCCACATTTGCAAAATTACGGCCATCATATTGTGTGCTTGCCGGTAGTGGTGGGACTCATTCTGTCTGTGTCTGCACATACCATCAAAATCCAAAATTGCAGCTGGCTGCATTGGGAGAAAGAGGTCTTTCATACAAGGATCTTATGGATTACAGTGTCTGCAGTACAGAAAGAGAGACTTGCATGATGCAACTTTGCAATGATTGCCCAAGAGAAGAGGGTGTCCTGGATTTTCTTGAGTTCCTTGACAGTGTGAAATCAGCTCCAAATGAAATATCTTACAAGCAATGGGTGACTGTTGACCGTTGTACAATGGTTGATAAGGTGGAGCCACTTCATGAATACTTATCATCCCTAAGCATGAAAATATCCCCATGGTTCGTCATCACTTTGTTGCTCAGCAACAATCACAGTACTTCAAGCAGTTGAAAGAAACACTACCACCTCAGAGCGAGGTAGTTATAGTAGGTGATTTCTCTGAGAATTATTCTTTCATTGTCCAGGATGCTGCCCAAGGGTTTCACTGGGACAATTCACAGTGTACAGTTCACCCTTTTGTCATCTATTATAGATCATCTGCAGACCAGGAACTTAGCCATTTTAGTGTCTGTTTCTTATCTGCATCACTAAAACACAACACTATAATGGTTTACTCATTCATATTGAAGCTTATGACATATGTTAAATTCAGATGCCCACAATTGAAGAAGGTGCACTATTTCTCAGATGGATGTGCTGGCCAATATAAGAACAGATACAACTTCACAAATCTCTGTTACCATGAAGAGAATTTTGGTCTGTCTTGTGAATGGCACTTCTTTGCTACATCCCATGGCAAAAATGCATGTGATGGGATTGGAGGAACAGTGAAAAGAGCTACTGCTCGTGCCAGTTTGCAGAGAACTACAGAGAGGCAAATTCTTACACCAGAACACATGTTTCAGTTTTGTGAAGAAAACTTGAGCAAGAAGATAAATTTTTTCTTTGTAACTACAGCTGATTTGAAAGATGCAGAAGAACGGTTGGAACATCGATTCAAGGATAGTAGGGCTATTCCTGGAACTCAGAAATATCATAGATTTGTTCCCCTAAACAAGGAAGAACTGATGGTGTATCCCATTTCAAGTGGCATTGGAGAAAAGAAAAGAATAAGGAAAAGTCATTTTACTAATGAACCTGCAATGCTTGGTAACCTAAAATGTGTCAAACCAGGAGAGTATGTTGGCTGCATTTATGACATGCAAGTTTGGTATGGAATTGTGGAGGAATATTGTGAAGAGTTTGATGATTTCACTGTGAACTTTCTACATCCCTCTGGGTCATCAGGATCAAGTGCATATTATTATCCATCAAACAAGGATTCATGTGCAGTGCCAGGACATCATATATTAACTGTAATGAGTTGTCCTACCCTAAGAGGAGGCAGCAGAATTCAATACATTTTTCCACAAAAAGAAATTGATGAGAGCATCGAGCATGCAAAAATTGTATTAGGCTAGCACATGAATCCTCTAAGTAGGTCTTCCCCTTTCACTATTATAACTATTATTGCCAGTGTAGATTAGCAGTGAAATACAATTTTACATTTTTGCCTTTGTTTTTATATCTATAAAAAAATGTAATTTTAATTTCTATAGGTCAAATTATGAGCTTAAGTATGAAAAAATAGGTAGAATTGACGCACAACTTATGAATATGGTGTTCACTTATATGTTAGTTACATGAAAAATACTAACATAAACAAACTTTTTTTTGCTGATTCTAATAGCCAATGCCTATGCCTTCATTTTTTACATTTAAAAAAAAAATTCTCATTGATACCCCAGAGGTCAAATCGTGACCTCAAATTTTGGTTACAGTGTAACTTTTTTATTTTCAACCTAGAGTTCTAAAACTTGCATATTTGGATTCCTTGTCATTTTCTGATTCTAAATATATATACTTTTATATAATTGTGACCATTATTACCCAAGTTATGGGTCGCCAAATGTTAGTGACCTCGCAAGTGACCTCAAATTTCCTGAGGTCATATCTCTTGAACCGTTGGTCGGATTGACCTTATAATTTCAGAAATGGATTCAGGGCCCACAAACTCCCTATAAACCAAATTTCAGCAAACTCTGAGAGATGAGGGTGTTAGGCACTGGTTGATCTGACTGACAGAGAATGACCCAGCTAAAGCATTATTTTTAAGGGGTACCTAGACCGTGGTATTTAGGGGATAGCCGGCTGTTCTGGGTATTCACGGGGTGGGGGTACTTTCTTAAATACTGGAGAGAAGAAACACGAGGAACATCTTAAATAAATTGAAGGTGAGAAATTATTCTACTTTTTATCACTGGTAGCAGAGCGTGGTTCGAATTTGACAACATGAGCAATAAAGACAGTGGAGACTGGAGGATGAGAAGAGGATGTCCACATTTCAACAGGAAGCAAGAAGAATTTAGAAGTTGGAGAGGGAGAGTAGAGGATTGGTTGATCATATGCGAAAAAGTGGTATACCCTGGTTTGGAAATAAGGATGAATTTAGGAGGGAAGGCATGGGAGGTGACCGAAGATATTAGTCGAGGAAGTCTTAAACAAGAAGGTGGTGCAGCAATTATTTTGTCAGTTCTGGATAAAGTGTATAAAAAGGAGACTTTGATGGAGAATTATGAAAATATGAAGAAGTATTTCAAGATCAAGAGGGAAGTGGGTGAAACGATGAAGGATTACATTTTCCGGTATGAAAAAATGCGAAGGACTGTAAAACAACATTAGGTAGAGAGATGTTTGAAGGAGAAGTGAAGGGATTTCATGTGCTGGAACAAGCGAGCCTGTCTGAACAACAAAAACAATTAGTTTTATCAGCATGTGGAAAGGAGGAGATGAAATATGAAACGGTGACACGAATAATGAGGAGGATATTTGAAACCTTGGAGGAGGAAGCAAAAGGAGAGGAGTGGTTGGAACATGACCAGATGAATCGTGGATATGGTGGAGGAAGAGGATTAAACAATAGAGGTGGAGGTCGATGGAGAGGAAATTGGAGCAGGAAAGGAGCCGGAAGAAGAAACCCGATGAACCAACAGGGAAAGGTAACAACATGTACAATCTGCAAATCCGAATGGCATTGGGCCTATGATTGTCCAAAGCATTATAAAAACAAAGGGATGGTTAGTCGATCTGATAATGATAAAGAGAAGAAACACAGGAGGAGAAAGAAGAGAATTTACGTGAGTGAGGTCATAACTGAGGAAGAAGAATGGGGAGATATTGAAGCTATTTTAGACACTGGATGCAAATCAACAGTATGTGGAGAACTATGACTATCAAAGATAGTGATGGAGTTGGATAAGGAGGAGCTTAAGAGAATGAGGGCAAAGACTGTAACATCAAAAAAGGTCTTTACCTTTGGGAAGACGAGCTTCCCATCAAGAGGCATCATGGAAATTCCTGTCAATATAGGAGGACAAAAAGTGTATATAAAAATGGAAATACTGAAAGGAGATGTGCCCTGGTTAATAGGGAAGGAAACTATGTGTAAAATGGATATGAAGGTATGCATGAAGGAGGAAAAGGTGGTGATAGGAGATATGAATAACGTAGAAGTGACGCTTAAAGAAGATAGAAGAGGACACCTGAGAATTGGTTTGATACCACAAAGGAGAAGAGAAGAAGTGTGGACAGAAGGATGGAAAGAAAAAGGAGATTGGTGCAGCCATAAGAAAGTTACATTACAATTCGGACACGCTAGTGGAGAGAGAATTTGGAGGTTGACGGAGGATGCTGGATGGAGTGAGGGACTGGAGGAAGAGCAGAAAAAGAAGATGAAAAACAGATTATTGGAACAACTAACTGAGTGCGATATTTGTAAGAGATATAAGAAGAATCCACCAAAGCCAGTAGTGGGTTTGAGTTGGAGTAAACAATTTAATGAGGTGGTAGCCCTTGATCTGGGAGAACTTGAGGGACGAAGATTCTTAGTAATGGTAGATATGGCGACAAGATATTGTCAAGCCAGGTGGATAAAGGACAAGACACCAGAGACTGTGATGAATGGAATGATGGAGGGATGGTTGACTATTTTCGGAACACCGGCAAAAATACTGACTGACAATGGAGGTGAATTTCAAAACAAAAAAATGAGAATTATGTGTGAAAAATGGCAGATAAAAATGATGACTACACCAGCAGAAAGTCCATGGAGCAATGGACTGTGTGAAAAGACTGTCGGATTACTGAAGGAGAGTTTGAGGAAGATGGCGGAAGAAGTAAACATTAAGATTGCTCTAGGATGGGTGGTGTTGGCAAAGAATTGTCTGAGTAATTATGGTGGTTTTTCGCCAAACCAATTAGTGTTTGGGCATAATCCGATACACCCGAACCTTCTGAATGATGGCTTCAGCATTGGTGGTGTTGTAGAAGGAAATGAAGAACAGATGGTGAGGGAAAATCTACAAGCGATGCATAAGGCAAGAGAAATATTCATTAAGAATGAATCTTGTTTAAAAATAAGGACTACTCTGAGGAAAAATATAAGGGTACTACAAGAGAAAATGAAAAAGAGTGGAGAGGACCAGCAAAGGTAATTGGCGTAGATGGGAAAACTGTGATTGTGAAACATGGGGATTCATTAAGGCAAGTGGCGCGAGTGCATATCACTCGGATTCAAGGAACAAATGAAGTCATGAAAGAAGAGAGAGAAAGAGGTAATGAAAAGGAAGAGGAGATCGATAACAACAACTTTGCAGAGAAGAAAGGGACATGGTTATGGTGAGAAGAGATGGAGGAGATCCAGTGTGTGATGATGATGAGGCGATGGAAGATGAAGAGGAATCAGAAGATGAGGTAGAAGATGAGGAAGATGAACGTGAGGAAGGAAGGAGGTAGAGAGAGAGATTATACCTAAGTTGAAAAAAGGAGATAGAGTCAGGGCCCAGCATAAGGAAACAGGAGAACGAGAAGAATGGAAGATTTTGGGTTTAGCTGGAAAAAGATCGAGTAAAAAGTGGGGAGACAGCTACAATATACAAGAAATAAATACCAGCAGGAAAGATTGGATTGATTTAAGAGAGTACGAAGAGATAAGGAAGATAGATGATGAGGAGGAAGTCCTGCTCGGTTTTGAGGATGAAAAGGTAGAGGAAGCCAAACGAAAGGAATTACAAAGCTGGCTAGATAACGAAGTGTATGAAGAAGTAGAAGATGTTGGTCAGAAAAGTGTGTCCACAAGGTGGGTGGTGACTGAAAAAGTGAAAGCAGGTAAAAGGATTTGTAAAGCAAGATTGGTGGCGAGAGGATTCAAGGAAGAAATGGAAGACTGGGAAAAAGATGCACCCACTTGTAACCCAGAAACTTTAAAATTGTGTCTATGCATAATTAATCAGAAGGGATGGAAGTGTCATACTTTAGATATTGCAACTGCATATTTACAAGGAGAAAGAATACAGAGAGTAGTGTATGTCAAACCACCCAGTGAAGTAGAAAGTGGTGTTCTATGGCAGTTGAAGAAAGCAGTTTACGGACTTAAAGATGCGGCAAAAGCATGGTATATGAAGGTGGTGAAGGTGGTGGTGGAGCTCGGAGGAGTTAAAAGCAAACTGGAACCAAACATGTTTTATTGGAAAGATGATCAAGGAAGTGTAAGTGGAGTCCTATGTGCACATGTAGACAATTTTTGTTACGGAGGAGATGATAATTTTCTTAAGACAGTTATTACGAAGATGAAAGAAAAATTGAAGGTGGGAGATCAAGGAAGGCAGAATTTCAAGTATATAGTTCACGTAAGACAACAAGAAAAGAGAATACTCATTGAGCAAAGGAAATACATCGAGAGTATACAAGAACCCGAAGGGAAGCTTTATCAAGGTATTAGAGTCCTAAAAAGGAAAGAGTTGACTTTAAGTAGAGCATTTAAAGAGGGAATGACACAGGATATGAGAAAATTAATAAAAATCGTGAAGAAGGCAAAAAGATCAAGGGGAGAAATCGTCCTAGAAAAATTGGATGAAGAGAAAATATTTGGGGAAATATATGCAGATGCCTCGTTTGGAAATGTGGAGAACGAACAAACTCAAATTGGATACATAATATCATTAGCAGATGATATGGGAAGAAAATGTCCAATATGGTGGAAGTCGAGGAAGGCAAAAAGAGTGGCAAAAGCTACAATTGAAGCTGAGGCACTGAGTGTTGGAGAGGCTATTGAGGGAGGAATTTACTACAATCAACTATGGAAGGAGATAGTGGGGGGGCAGAAAGATTGAAATAAGAGTGAAAACTGACAGCAAAACACTAATGAAGGCGATAAAATCAAATACTGGAGTCAGTAGAAAACGGCTGAGAATTGATATAGCTGCAATTAAAGAAACTTTGGAGAGTGGTGAAGTAACAGAGGTGGAGTGGGTGCGAGGTCTGGAGCAGGTGGCGGATGTGTTGACCAAGAGAGGAGTCGCCGAAGAAAATATAAGAAGATACGTGGGAGGAGAGAGTTTGAAAAAAAAACTGGAGGAGGAAGAGAAGAGGATAAGAGTGACTAAATCGCTCTTATTCTACAGATGAGGAGGTGGAGTTATGTCCAGTAGTTCAAAGAAAAGGACACACATACTCAGGGGAGTAACACTTTTTTATTTGAATTGTTAATACATTACTTTCATTATGTTGTTGTTGTTACAGGTGGTGGTGCATATATGCCCAAAGACAGGCTCACATATATAAATAAGATAGAGATTAAATTGAATAAATAAATGAGATAATAAAGACCCTTTCTAAACAAGGGGGAAAACTGAATAATAAGAACTAAAAACAAAAGAAGAATCAAAAGAAGCGCAAGATCATCTATTGCAAAGAAGAGCTAAAGCATTATTTTTAAGGGGTACCTAGACCGTGGTATTTAAGGGATAGCCGGCTGTTCTGGGTATTCACGGGGTGGGGGTACTTTCTTAAATACTGGAGAGAAGAAACACGAGGAACATCTTAAATAAATTGAAGGTGAGAAATTATTCTACTTTTTATCAGTTTACATTTCCAAACAGTTCAAATTTAGAACACTTCTGCATGATTATAATTCATTGCTACATTGTGTATTTCATGCTGAACTTCATTAAAGCATTAGGTTTTGTGGAATGGATCCAATAACTAATGATACTTTGATGGAGTTCTGCCAGTTACCTGGGTTTGTCATAATCCACAAGTGTTTTAACATAATCCCATAGATAAAAATCCAAAGGGGTTAAAGTAAGGTTTGAAAAACAATGTGAATGAACCTATTTAACAGTTGAATTAAGTGGTAAGATAAAAGAGCATAAAGATTATAAATTAATATAAATCATACTAGATTCTACACAACATTGTATAAACCTCCAAACATACATAAAATTATCACACCTTTACAACTGCTTTCCAGAGTTGTTCTCCAATTCCTTGATGATGATGTTTAGATGTAACATAAAGATCCTCCATAAAAACACTTTTGCCTTTCCATGTTGAATATGTAAAATAATAAAGTGCATATCCCACTACTACTTTAACTTCAGGTATTCCATCAGTGATTTCAGCAACAAAGCACTTATAGAAGGCTTCCTTTCCAAAACCATCATCTTCAAATGCTGTAAAATAAAAATTTTAATTTATCATCCTAAAAACTGAGGATCATATTCCAAAAATACAAACAAAACAATCCCGAGTACCAAATTCATTTATTACAGGCCTCATACCTGGTAACTTTATGGGGACCCTCAGGAATGAGGTCCTATCCTCTGCCTCCCTGCATGTAACAAGGGCAGAAATTGGGCTGAAGTCCCATCTCTAGAAAATTACTCTCCCACAAATGGTCATAAGAAGCCTTGGACTTGGGCAACATGCCTACCAATGATGACCCTGGAAACTTTCGTGGATTCATATTATTCCTGAGGTCAAGCATCATGCCCACCCCAATGAGAATGGAAATGGGTGCATTGATAATGTATATACGTAATATAGATTAATGGTGGTGTGTATTTTTGGTGGAATGCCAATTTGTTGATGGGGTTTGGATCCATTGGCCTTGGGGCATCTGGGTTGCCCTTTATGATTACTCTGGCATCAGGATGGCATTGATGCTTGGGTCAGTAAGCCACTTGAAGGAATGAATAACAAGTGATCAGCTCACATAACACTTCATTATGATAATTAATGGGAGTAAATGATCCAGCCTATAGCACAGTGTTTATGCAAACAGCATAGGTTGGTTGTGGTAAGTAAAAGAATCACCCAGGGTGCAACTTGACTCAGGTTTTTATACCTTCAGTCTCACATATGTACATTGGATCCATGCCTTTAGGGCTTGGCATTATTTGCATCATACATACTGGATGCAAGCAATACACCCCCTTAAGGAAAGGATTGTCATTTTATATGTACTAACATGAACATACAGGGTGTACATAAAGTCAGGATCTATTTTTGTGAAGCACTTGGAAATTATATGGAATTCAATCATAAAATGATAAAGTGGTAACATTTATTAAATAATTAAGAGTAGGATTCGATGTGACGCCCATCAGTATCCCTGCACAGCTCAAATTGTTCCGCAGCATTTCTAAACACATTCTGGAGCATTTGCGGGGTTATGTTATCTGCAGCAGTTCGTATACGTAAGTTTTCAAGACTCGTAATCTTCATCTGATAGACGTGCGACTTGATAAAGCCCCATGCAAAGAAATCTAAAAGGTTAAATCTGGTGATCTCACTGGCCAAGGTCTGTTGCTTCCGCGTCCGATCCAGTGATTTGGAAAATGTCCATTTAGATAATCCTGAACAATTTTGGCATAGTGACAAGGAGCACCATCATGTTGATAGATGACGGTACAGTCAACCCTCGTTATAACGGACTAATAGGGGGGAAAAGGTGTCCGTTATAGCCAATTGTCCGATATAACCAACGGTACTGGTAACCTACAGTATACGTATACGATACAGTAATGGAGATACTATATACAGTACTGTGCACTGTCTGCTAAACATGATACATGATAAATGATACAGAAAATATGAAATATAATAAAAATATAAAGTTAGCTTGTCCTTGGCCTTACGAATGTCGGAAACAGTTTGCTTTTTCACGCCATACTCCGCGCACACCTTGGCCACCGAAGCACCCGCCTCTAACTTCTTGATTAATTCCAGCTTCTGGGTCACCGACAGGGTCACACGCTTCTTCTTTTCCTGGTTAACGTCACCAGTGGTGTGTCCGGTTTATCCGATATCCGCTCTAACGGGGTCCGTTATAGCGAGGGTTGACTGTACTAACAATCCTATCCCCATCATCTATCAACATGATGGTGCTCCTTGTCACTATGCCAAAATTGTTCAGGATTATCTAAATGGACGTTTTCCAAATCGCTGGATTGGATGCGGAAGCAACAGACCTTGGCCAGCGAGATCACCAGATTTAACCCCTTTAGATTTCTTTGCATGGGGCTTTATCAAGTCGCACATCTATCAGACGAAGATTATGAATCTTGAAAACTTACGTACACATATACGAACTGCTGCAGATAACATGACCCCGCAAATGCTCCAGAATGTGTAGGAGCACAGTGACAGGAAGAAATGCGAGTTCTGGCACTCCCTGTCACCCGCTTAATGTACCCCCCAAGAGTACTTCCCTAGTCCTCCTCAACTATAAGGCTATGATGCTTGACTTTTGAACAACCCCACACTATACATACTTAGCCTATACTGTAAATCACAATAAATAATGAGTTTTATATTTACTTAAAAAATGCAATAACTGCACAAAGCATATAGAGAAAATCCCCAAAATAAAAGGATAAAACAACATATAACTGGCAGCTGCCAACCTATACCAACACACAAAGAGGGTGAAAAAATTATTTTAACAAAGCCTCTAAAAGAAACACACACATCAGTCAAAAAACACCAGTGTGAATAGAGTAAAGAGCAAAAAAAAGATGGAAATCATGATAATTGACTGAGATTATTTCCAAAAAAAGGAGTGAAACAAACAAAAACAAAGGCCCTGTGTGAAAATGTGGAAACAACTGTATGCAAATACTACACAAAGGCCATTTGTAGATACAGTATAAGGAAGGACAGCATATATATGTATATGAGCACCCCACCATGTATAATTTCTATTATAATCTTAAAGACTGCCAAGGAGACTGAAAACTGTGAATACTGCATAGAATAAAAAAGAAATAAATATTGAAGGTTACAACATACTATGAGAGCTCTGACAGAATAAGATGAAAAGGTGGCTGTGCTATATACATATGAGAGAGCCATATGGCAAAGACAATAATAATTAAATCAAACAGCTACATGGAACTCTTAGCAGTAAAAACTGAAAAACTTAACGTGATACTAATAGTCATCTACACACCTCTGAACACTCCAACTGCGAAATTCTTTGATGCCTTTGCCAATATAAGAAACCAAATGAAGTCTTTAAACATCTTATCCCCAAATATACTCTACAGAGATTTTAAGTTCCCAATTATAATACAAAAGGATGGGAAGAAATGTATATACAGTGGACCCCCGATTTGAGTACGCATTGATTTGAGTACGCTCGTCCATAGGCTCCTATTGACTCAACTTGGGTAGAAAACTCGATTTGAGTACGCCAGCCAGCGATGCCAAATGCATTTCAGTTTGTCTAGAGCGTTCATTGCGGGAACATTCAGGGTCTAATGTTTTGAATAGTACAGGTGTTCTTAGGGATTTCTGTTAGAATTTCATACATTTTGTTTTCTGACTTTGTACTTAGTGTTTATTTATGTTAGTTTCTGTTGATTACAGCATAAAATAGTGAAAATATAGCATAAATTTGGTGATTCGTACATGCAGTGACTTTGATACTGTATTTTATATTGTGGCATAGTGACATAGTGTACTGTATAGTGATGGCTTCTAAACGTACATCTACATCAAAAGACTCACAAAAGAAGAAACGCCTTTTGTACGGTATGTATTTTGTATTCTATTCTGTCTATTTTTAATACAATTACTAAATTTTGTAGGCCAATTTCTATAGAAAAAGTAGGGGTGGGGTGAAATTTTTGGGTTTTGGAACGAATTAATTAATTCCCATAGGTTATTAAGTTCGATATGAGTACATTTAATTGAGCACGCCATGCTGGAATGGATTACGTACTCAAATCGGGAGTCCACTGTACTATATACACCAGGACAAGGGAGGCGCAAGAGAACATCAGGAACAAGCAAAAATGTTGATAGCTCTAACAAATGAGTTTATGTTGACAACAGGAGATAACAAATAACCCCAACTTAATCAATGATATAAAAATAATACCAACAAATATCTCAAATCACAACATTATTGAGGTATCAACTAAATTTAGTAAGAGCACTAAAAGAAAATATTCGTACTGAAGAAATAAGCAAATTTTAGATTTTTAACCTAAACTCAGACTATCAGTTGGGAAGAAATTAGATCCCATATGGCATAAATAGAATGGAAAACAGTCTTGAAGGATAAAACAACTGAAGAAATGCTAATAACCTTGGAAAAGATGCTGGAAATCTTTGAAAAAAATGTTCCTAAAGTACAGCCAAAGGAAGAGAGGAACTATTTCAAGAAGCAAAAGCAAACATTATTCTACAAAAGAAGAGTAGCTACAAAGTTAATTATTGCACAGACATCAGAAAAGTGATAAAAGTAAAATTGGAGAGTATAGACAGAGAAATAATTGTAAGCCATAATTAAGGGCCATTCAGAGAGGGAAGAGGAAGATGCAGTGATAGCAATAAAAGATAACCCAAAATACTTCAATAGCTTTGCAAAAAGAAAAAAAAATTATGAACCACTGTCACACCTTTAAGGAAAGAAAATAATGAGCTAACTAATGAACTAAAAGAAATATCCAAAATATTGAGTGCTCAATATGAATTCACCTTTCAGTATCCTAAAAAGCAACAAAACAGTAGCTACCTGATGGAAATACCTTTTTTGAAGAGCAACTAAATGAAGTGCATAACTGATTTTGAATCTATACCAGAAGATATAGCAAGAGCTATGAAGTCACATTCAACTAGAGGTCCAGACAAATGGAATACCTTGTTAATAAAAAAACTAAGAATGAAATAGCTACAGTGTACCCCATTATTGGATATGGAGAAAATCCCTGAACACAGAGGAAATGCTGAGCATACTAAAAAGCGCAAACATTGTCCTTGTATATAAAGTGGGGAGGGAGGGGTTAGGTCTCAAGCAAAGAACTATAGACTATAGTATTTTATTATGAATGTTTTTTGTGTACATACCAAGCAAACTGATTATATGTCCAAGTCACTATTCAAAACATACAGTATCATAATCTCTATAAAATGTATGTTCATTAACTCTTTAACCGTGTTTGGCGACTTTATTCACCAACATTTTTTTGTCCTTAACTGCATAAAGTGACTGTAGTCCATGGTCGTAAAAAAAATTCTCTTAACTGTGTTTGGTGACTGCATGCCCTCAGATTTGAGTATACCATGAGTCCCAGGCACTGCTGTCATCTGGTGGCAGGAATAGCAATCAACAAGGGAGGCAGAAGAAGGCAGACATGTGCACCTAGAGGTGACCGATTGAAGTGTGCTATGCTCTTTTTGGCATCAGTGATAAATGTGAACAATGTCTTGTGAACTGTATTGTTTGAATGTTGCCAGAAGGCTTAGGTTTATGTATTGTGTTGTAATATTTATTTTGCTTCATAAATAATGCAGTACAGTGATATTTCAATTTCTTTTATGTGAGAAAAGATGAGATAAGAGTGTTCAGATATAAAATACAAACTGCAAGATATTGTTCCAAGTATATAGAAGTTGACATCCCAAGTTTCTGATATGAGTATGAACTATTATGATTTCCACAAGGAAAGCATTCAGATTTCATAATGCTTCATGATTTGTGTACCGTATATTTACCATTTGCACATACAGTACTATATCTGTTTTGCTTTTTTTTTCAACATGTACTTCTCTCCTCCAGAATGAAGCATTGCAACTTTTATTTTCATATGATACTTTTTGTATATTTTATATTCAAATTTCATATACAGGGCATCCCAAAAAAATGTATACACACTTTAAATACTTATAAAGGCAGTGTTTATTAAAATACATTTCATTTTCAAAATGTAATAGAATCTACAGACATTATTTAATTGTTTTGTCAATGCCTGTTTTCAAACTGACGTCCGTTCTGGTCCAGGCACTGCTGATAACGCGAAGCAATGGAATCGCAAACATCACGAAACATTTCATTTGGTATTTGTGTGCATTCTCGTTCAATGGCTGCTCTCAATTCAGCGACTGTTGCAGGTTTTATAGCATAGACTTTGTCTTTTAAGTATCCCCATAAAAAAAAGTCTAGTGGTGTGAGGTCTGGTGAACGCAGAGGGTATTCTACGAAACCCCTTCGTCCAATCCACATCCACATCGTGCCAAGTACCACTCGCAATACTCCACTCTTCAGTCCGGATCATCTTCATTAATAGCATGGACTAATCTTGGAATGTAACTTATCCATTGACAGCGCTTCAAAATGCGTTGGACAGACGATTCTGAAATTCCTACCTCACGACTCGCTTGCCACACAGATTTTCTTGGACTTTGGTGATACGTTTCCAGTACTCTTTCTTGCTTTGTGGGGCTTGTCGATGTCCGTGGTCTTCCGGAACGCTTCTTGAGACATTCTGAACAGTTCCATCAGCTTCAAACTTATCTCTAATTCGAGTGATGGTAAGTCGCGTTGGTGGATCTGTTTGAAACTCCCTCCTAAACTGTCTTTGCACTTCAACTGCGTTTTCACACTTCCAGTAGCATTTTAGAATGAATTTCCTTTGTTCAAAGCTTAGTCTGACTGCCATTATTAATTCTAATGGGTTTAACTTGGAAAGAAAGAAACATCAATTGAGCTATCAGCTGTTAAAGTGTGTATACATTTTTTGGGACACCCTGTATATACAGCAAAATAATAACTGAATGAATACACTGTTTTGTTTCTTTTACCAGTATGAATCCAATTGACACTTGTGTATTTTACTAGAATTCACCTCAGGTAAGATTTATGCCTTTGGGATACATTTTGACACAGAGTTATTCAGGCAAGTTTATCTGCAAATTATGGCAAAAGCAAAAAAAAAAATTTTTCACTTTTTATATAAAATCATAAATTTCTCCTAGATAACCACATTTTTGAGGCATTTTATTGTCAGATATGGATTTCTCATGGTCTTTTCATACTAGAAAAGTAATAGAAAAATTCCTATAATTAGCACTCATTTTTTCGTGACTTAATGCACATCCATGGGAATATTGCTGAACTCATATGGCATGTTTAAAGGGTTAATTATATTTCCTCAGTTATTTAATCAATTGCTTTATTAATATTTTTAGATTTTATCCCCCCCCCTCTTTCCGGGCCCTGGGGATTTAACCTGGTTTCCCCACCCTCTCAGCAGCCCTGGTGTCACTGACATAACATCTCACAAAAATATCTGAAAGAATAAATGCAAAAAACTTCACTTTTTTCTATGTGGAGGTCAAAATATGATAATAAAAACCCACTCTAATAGACAGAGTTTATTTCCACAACAGTTTTGATGCCCACTGGCATCCTCTTCAGGTGGATACAAAAAAATGAATGAACCAAAAACAAGAGGAAAAACAGTTCAGGGACCATTAAAAATTTGCACCAAAGTTAGATCCCATTCTCCCGACACTGGAAGGGCATTTTATTAAAGGGACCCACTTATAAGTACATTCGCACAAATTTAAAACTATCTTCTTGTTCTATACATACAGATTCTATTTTTTTTTTTTATATATAACACTGGTATGCATCAATTTTGCTGTCAAGGGTTTTGTAAGTGATTCTTATAGAGTTTTTCCTGCTGATTTCGAATCTGCAATCCGTTTTTTCTCAATCAGCTCAGGTTATCTGGCTATGGCCTCATAAGTAAAATAGAATTTTTTCGTGATTTGTCAAAGCGGAATTGAACAGTAACATCTATCATCACTTGTTTCACTTGTATAATATCTTTTTTTACTTTTCAGGCATATAGATAAAATATTTCATAATGAATAGAGCGTGTAAAAGTGATCCCAAGAGATTTGCTACATATGTGGGACAGTTACCATGCCAAATAACCAGTCCCAAATCACTAAATTTGTGAAGACAATGTATAGAGCATACTTGGAATTAAGCTAGGGGACCAGGACAAAAATTTTGCCCCTCATATGTGCTGCAAGACATGCATTGAAAATTTGAGAAGATGGAGCAAAGGCAGAGCGAAATCTTTGCCTTTTGGAATTCCCATGATTTGGAGAGAAGGAAAGGATCACGTGACAGATTGCTATTTCTGCATGACAAACCTCCAAGGTGGGCTTATAAATTTATTTTTCATAAATATTTTGAAATCCTTGTATGAAACTTGACATAATATTCACCATAATGTAATATTCACCATAATGGTAATCATACATTTACATATACATATTGTTATACAAGTTACATTTACATATACAATGATTGTATATTTTCTTTCTTTTTCATTCATATTGTCCCCGAAGGGACAATATGAATGAAAAGAAAGAAAATATACAGACTCCATCGACCTATTTCATATCTTACAGACCGCAGTCTTCCCTCACGAGCCGCCACTGTCTGAATGCTTCTTCTATTTCATATGCAAGTTTTTATATCCATGTTTCTGTGTTTCTATTTTCAGGAGTTAACAAGAAGAATAACACATTGTTGTATACCCTGACATTCCTTCTGCTATGAGACCTGTACCCCATGGTCCTGGAATTCCAATACCCGACCCACCTCAAACCCTGGACTTCGATGATTCTGATGATGAATCATGACCAATGCCAATGACCAGTCCCAGTCGTATATACCTCAAAATACTGCTTCAAATGAGCCGAGGCCTCTCAACCAGGCCAAACTTAATGATCTTACCAGGGATTTAGGACTTTCCAAATTAGATGCTGAGATCTTGGGCTCATGACTTCGAGAGGACAACTTGCTGGCTCTGGGAACAACATTCTCCTGGTATAGGTGGTATTGGAAACGAGAGGAAGAATTCCGCAAGTTTTTTGCAGTGCATGAAAATACCTCTTCCTTAGTGTACTGCTGCAATGTTGAGGGGCTAATCGAATCCTTGGGCCTGCCATATAACGCATCAGAATGGAGGCTATTTATAGACTCGTCTAAACGAAGTTTGAAAGCAGTACTTCTCAACATTAGGAATAGGGTTGCATCAGTCCCTGTAGCCATTCGTACAACTTACTATGAGCTACGATAACATGAAAATTTTACTGGATGCTCTCGTATACGACCAACATAACTGGAGGATCTGTGGAGATTTGAAGGTAATACTAATATCATAAGTAAACTATTGCTATTGACTATGTTGTTTTTCCAAAGGTTATTTGAGAGCGTATAAGAACACTTAACTTCCCCACAGAAGTGATACAGTCCAATGCATAGATTTTTTTATCTGATAGAACAAATTCTCTAAATTCTTTAAATATTTTCATTTTTTTTCAGATTGTGGCATTTGTATTGGGAATGCAAGGGGGATACATGAAATACCCATGTTTCCTTTGCAAATGGGATAGCCAAGCGGATGAGAAGCACTATGCACAGCGTGAATGGGCATCCAGAGAGAATTTTGAACCTGGGTCGCATAATGTCGTTTCAGTGCCCCTTGTACCACCAACAAAAATTTTGCTCCCACCACTTCATATTAAGCTGGGCTTGATGAAAAATTTCATCAAATCAATGAATAAAGGAGGGTTCAGCATTCCAATATCTCGAGAGTAAATTTCCTCATATATCTGATGCTAAACTAAATGCTGGGGTTTTTGATGGTCCTCAAATTCGAACTTTGATCAAGGATACTCAGTTTGAAAATGCAATGACTCCAACTGAGAAGAATGCCTGGCAGGCATTCAAAACAGTTGTCACTGATTTTCTTGGCAAGCGTAGAAGTCCAGAATACGAGTCTGTTGTCAAAAACTTGATGGAAGCTTTCAAAGCTCATGGGTCGCGCATGTCCATAAAATGCACTTTTTGTGGTCCCACTTGGACTATTTTCCTGAAAATTGTGGGGATTATAGTGAGGAACAGGGTGAATGATTTCACCAAGATATCAAAATAATGGAAGAGAGGTACCAGGGAAACTGGGATATCAATATGCTGGCGGACTATTGCTGGTGTTTGAAGCGAGACGTGCCCGAAGAAAAACACAGATGGAAAGCTAAAAAAACTTCATTCCTTCCTCAATAAACTTTTTTCCATATTCATTGTATGAATAAAAGTATTTATTCACACAATGTTTTCATTTTTCACGAGTGTTCTTATAATATTACTCGTATCTACAGTGTTTAAGCTAAAAAAATCAATAAATTTGGGGATAAAATTGGACTTATAATAAATGGCCAATAGAGAAAAAACCTGACCTGATTGAGGAAAAACCAATGTCATTTTCGAATTCAGCATGGTCGAATTATATAATATGAGTTGAAAAAACCCTCACAGCAGACAAAAAAATTTCATATGCATACCAGTGATAATTAATACATTTATTATTTATTACAGAAATTATAAATTTATTATTACATTGATTATTACATTGTTGTTTATTATACAGAAATTATAAACTGAAAAATGAATGAAAAAGGTGAGAAGGAAACAATCCAGAGACCATTAAGAAATTCGCACCTAGGCTAGATCCCGTTCCCCCGACCCCAGAAGGGCATTTTTATTAAAGGGTCCCCCGCTTATAAGTACATTCACACAAATTAAAACTATCTTCTTGTTCTATACATACAGATTCTATTATTTTGACATAATTACTGCATTTATTATTGCATTTACATTTTTAACATTTATTATTATTTATTACCTTTACACTAATTATTACACTTATTTTATTACCTTTATTATTACATTTATTGTATTAGATTTATTTCCACATTTATTACTTCCATTATTACATTTACATTTATTATTACATTTACATTTTACTGGGGGGGAGGGGAGAACCAAAAGTGAAAGCAAGTAAGGAAACAAACCAGAGACCTTCAAGAAATTCACACTTAGGTTAAAATCCATTCACCCGACTCTGTAAGGGATTTTTTGACCAAGAATCTCATTAAAGGGTCCAACTTATAAGTACCTTCGCACAAATTAAAATTATATTCTTGTTCTATAAATACAGATTCTATTATTTTTCTTTTGACATAATTATTACATTTATACACCTTTCTGATAAACCACACTGGATATTTTAAATCCTTAAAAATGTTCCAAATCTGAGTGATTTATCAGAAAGGTGTATTTTAAAGCCAGAAAATCTTTTTATGCCCCTCAGGAACCTTCAGTTAACCAAAAACAATATGTGAGTTTGCCTTACATTGCCGGCTTAGAAAGAGTAAAACCGTTGACAAAAGATTTTAAGTTTGCTTTGGCATTCAAATATTCATCTATTGTGAAAAGTAAATTGGTTAGGAATAATGTTGCAAAACAGGAACAAGCCTGTGTCTACAGCATTCCCTGTAAAAGTTGTGATTTAGTATACGTAGGAGAAGCTGGAAGAAATATTGAAACCTGTATTAAAGAACACAAACATGCCTTCAGAAGTTGTAATACTAATAATGCCATTTTTATCACACCAGCCAAAATAATCATGTTATAGATTGGGAATCAAGTAAGGTACTTTATAAATGTAATAATTATGTCAAAAGAAAAATAATAGAATCTGTATGTATAGAACAAGATGATAATTTTAATTTGTGCGAAGGTACTTATAAGTTGGACCCTTTAATGAGATTCTTGGTCAAAAAATTCCTTACGGAGGGGTGAATGGGTTCTAACCTAAGTGTGAATTTCTTAAAGGTCTCTGGATTGTTTCCTTACTCGCTTTTGGTTTATTCATTTTTTTTTTTTGTAAAATGTAAAAGGAATAATAAAACGTAAATGTAATAATGGAAGTAATAAATGTGGAAATAAATAAAAATGCAATAAATGTAGTAATAAAGGTAATAAAATAATAATTAGTGTAAAGGTAACAATAATAAATGTTAAAAAAGTAAATGCAATAATAAATGCAGTAACTGTCAAAATAATAGAATCTGTATGTATAGAACAAGATGATAGTTTTAATTTGTGCGAATGTACTCATAAGTGGGACCCTTTAATAAAAATGCCCTTCTGGGGTTGGGGGAATGGGATCTAGCCTAGGTGCGAATTTCTTAATGGTCTCTGGATTGTTTCCTTCCCGCCTTTTTCATTCATTTTACAGTTTCTGTATAATAAACAACAATGTAATAATCAATGTAATAATAAATTTATAATTTCTGTAATAAATAATAAATGTAATAATTATGTAAAAAAAAAAATAATAATAATAGAATCTGTAGCTATGTATAGAACAAGAAGATATTTTTAAATTTGTGCGAATGTACTTATAAGCGGGTCCCTTTAATAAATATGCCCTTCCAGTGTCGGGAGAATGGGATCTAACCTAGGTGCAAATTTCTTAATGGTCCCTGGATTGTTTTCCCTCTTGTTTTTGGTTCATTCATTTTTTTGTATCTACCCAAAGAGGATGCCAGTGGGCATCAAAGCTGTTGTGGAAATGAACTGTGTCTATTAGAGTGGGTTTTTATTATCATAATCTGAAAGAATAAAATAATCAGGGATAAAATATACAACATTCTGGAGACAGGAAAGATTTAATGAGAACCAACATGAATTTCAACCAATAAGATTATGCCTATCACAACTAATAGAGCACTATAACAGTATCATGGACACACTTGAGGGAAATGATAACTATGATGTAATACATGCATTTTGTTAAAAGCATTGATAAGTGTGATCATGACACAGTAGCACAAACATGAAACACATGGGAATAACAGGTAAAGTGGGTAAATGGCAGAGCTGGGCAGTAACACATGGGAATAACAGGTAAAGTGGGTAAATGGCAGAGCTGGGCAGTAACACATGGGAATAACAGGTAAAGTGGGTAAATGGCAGAGCTGGGCAGTAACACATGGGAATAACAGGTAAAGTGGGTAAATGGCAGAGCTGGGCAGAAACGCATTACAAGTAACAGCCATTACTAACATGGTACTTTTTTAGTAATGGTGTGTTAATGGCGTTACATTTCAACTCAAGTAACGCTTTCAGTAACAACGCTACTTTTTTAGGGAAATACATTCATTAGTTGTTACTTTTTTTATCATAGCTCACAATTAGTTTTTTTCAATCCTCACTCATTATTCATTAACCGTTACAATTCGTCCCATCACTCTGAGCGAGGTGTGCATGCTGGCAATCAGTCTGCCCTCTGGTACTAAAGTGTGCGGTTGTGCAGTATTTTACTCTGCCCTGCCCATACATGACAGCTTTGGTAGCTATAATTTGTCTATTCAAAATGACTGATAATGATCCAGTAACTGTGATGGATAACACTGAAGGTAAATCTGATCAGTCAAGTGTTGCAAAAGGTGAAAGTGGAGGGACAAATCCGTGGCCTTATATCTCAAAATATTTCAAGTTCATTGGAGCTTCTTCAAATAATGTAAAATTTAGCTGTGAACTATGCCATCCTAAAGTTTCCATTTACAGTACTAATAGTCGATCTCTTTTTAACTTGCGAAACACATTTCAACTAAACATGCTTCTCAAAAAAACAGATACAATCAGTGTGTAAAAGTAGGTGCAAGTGAATCCAAATCAAAAAAGATCTGCCTCTTCAGAGTCATCTGATACATGTGACCAAACCCCACATAAGAAAACAAACTTCAACTGATGGTAGCCCAATCGCATTGCAGTTGCAACGAACATTAGAACAAACATTTGGCCAGAGTAGCAGAGTTACACAGAAAACTGTGAATGGACTTGTTATTAATTGATTGTCGAGGAGATGTTGCCTCTCAGACTAGTTGAAAGTCAGTCTTTCATAAAATTGATCACAATACTGAACCAAATAAGACTGTTATTGGCAGAAAAGCATTAAAAAATGAGATCGTTGCTAAATATGAATCTGGTTACCTGCTACTGAAGAAACAACTGCGCAAGCAGAATGGGTTGCAACGACTGCTGATGCTTGGAGCTGTCGTAACAGGTTAGTTAGTGTCAACCAGGGTTATTCTGTCTGGCAAACAGTCCAGGGCTAATCAGCACACCACCATTAAAAATTAATTAAAATTTTTTAAATTTGCTGGTGGATTATGCTAGAGGAAGCTCTTTTACATAATTAGACTGAGTTTCATGTTATTTAGTGGATTTTAGTGAATTTGAGGAACATTTGAAAAAAAGTAGTAAAAATGGTGCAAAGCAACCCTTTGGCGAAAACCTGGGGTCTCAAAAAACAATGTTTGGCAAGACCTCGCCTGGTGGCCAGTTTTGCTCCAATTTCAAAATGGCTTTGGGACAGTATCATTAATTAATTGCTGTTGAAAGCAAATGTGCAATTTTTAGAAATGTTGTTTGTGAGTAGTGATGTGAGTCATTTTTTATTGCGTCATTTTTTTGTTTAAAACGAAGATAGTTGTTTTTTTTGTTTTAAACTTATTCCATATTTTTCTTCCTTTAAATCTAATAAGTATATTAGTATTACCTATAATTTACTATACTACCATGCTTATACGGTTATACCTAGTATATATAGTCTCTTTTAGAAAAACTGAATCACGCAAAAAGTATATAATAGAAAGGAAAAACAAACCCTCATTTTTTATATGTATATATATTTTTTAACTAGAACATAAAACATTCTTCCTCGTTTCAACAATATACATAATCGTGATTGGCAAGAGTACCAGTATATATATTCCAGATAGAAAAAAAATATATTCACCTTTTTTTGAACCTTTTTGTTAACCTAATGTTTAACCTTCATAAATTTCCATGGAAGAATCATCACTAGATTGGGTAGAGCATATATGCTAGTTTCAATATCACAGGTATTGGTATAATATACATAATAAAAAATACATAATACTGGTATAAAACAATATATATAATTGTGATTGGCAAGAATACCAGTGTGTATATATATATATATATATATATATTCCAAATAGAAAAATAAAAAAAATAAAAATATTCATCTCTTTCTTTAACCTTTGTGTTAACCTAATGCTGTTTAACTTTCATTATCTGATTCTATTTCCATTGAAGAATCATTATCACTAGATTGATTAGAGCATATAGTTTCAATATCACAGGTACTGGTACTTATTGCAGATTTGGATGTTGACAAAGCCAATGTAGCACCGTTTTTACTTCACTTTCATGGAATTTTGCATTTTGGGATATAAATACTAGCTTTGCTGCTCTGTCTGTGCTTAATCGGTTTCTTTTGGCTGTATGGATATTACTGTATGTGCTAAATGATCTCGGAGGTAATGAAAGGGCGAAATAGAGGTGTATGAGTTTGTGTAGGTATATATGTGAGTATGCGTGCGTATGTATCTGGAATTCTGGATGTATGCGTGTGTATGGGTATATAATAGATATAAATATGTGTATATAAGTATTTATGTATATATTGGTATATATGTATATGGGTGTATGTGTATGTATATATATATGGATGGTCTCGGGGGAAAATATGTCATCGCGGGTCTAAAGGATAGTTAAGTGGGAGATTCAAAATCCGAGGCATGGATGGGAGAGTCCTGGAAAGGTTGGACAATGGGCAGTCAGCTCCCAGCCAGTGTTCTCTCAAGTTTAACAGATCTCAAGATACAAGACTTTCAGTGCAAGAAAGAGGCCAGTTTTTTCTGTAAATAAGCTGAAAAGGACATTCTATACTGGTACCATATGGCCTATTTTATTTATTTATTTATTTTTATAATATATATCATTGCAAAAGTATACCTTATAATTAAATTGGCAATATCTATATTAATTATTAAAAAAAAACAAAAAAAACAAAAGAAATGACAAAAAAAACAAAAAAAACAACATGGACATAAAAAAAATGGTTTTTTAACATCACTATTTGAGAGTTGTAGGTTATTAACACCAAACTTCCTGTCTGATTCACCCTAGTGAAATTTCATCACCGGGGCTATTCAGTCCACCTGCATTTTTTCATGTAAACCTTACCTTACCTTACAACGGTTTTCGCGTGATGATTTCTCATTTCATGAAGGTCAAGCTTGTCGCCCCTCCTCTGGAGTTGGCTTCTTGTCCTCTCCACCTCACATAGCCAGGTACGCCCAGCTCATCGGGGATTGTTCTGAGCCAGGCATCTAGTCTTCTTTTGAAGATGTCCACTGCAACTCCCTTCGTGTTTCTTAGGTCTTTGGGCAACTGATTAAACAGTTTTGGTTCTCTCACTACAAAACTATTTTCTTTCAGGGTTAAGAATGTTCCCTGTCTCACCTTCAATTTGGGAATATGACACAGTCTACCATTTCTACCTTCCACCGTTATTTGGGGGAGTTATAGGGTTCAGAGTAAGATTAGGGACTAGTTTCTCCATTATTTTCCAAGTGTAAATAATGGTGTGTGTCTCTTCTCTCCTTTCCAGTGAATATAGGTCTAGTTCGTGTAACCTTCCCCAGTACAGGTAGCCCTCGATTTACACCGGGTTAAGTTCTTAGGGGGACAGGCGCAAATGGAACCCTTTATATAATGGAGTCAATGGGAAATCACAGGGTTAGGTTCCAGGCAAGGATGCAGAAGGGAGAGAGTATTGATTTCTATGCATATAGACTTGAAACTTTGGTGAGAAAGAAATTTGGAGATTATGGGATAGATGAGAATAAAAGGTTGGTAAGAAAGTTGATTGAGACAGTGCCTGAGAGTGTGAGGGAGTTTTTGAATGTTAAGAGGAAAGAGGTGTAAGAGTGAGAGGGACACGTTTGAAGTGGCATGAAATCTTGGAATTGTTAGAGGACCGAGTATATGAGAGTAGGACTGGGCATAATAGGGAAGCAGATGTGCGAATGGGGACATTGATGAGAGAGGAACAAGTACCTGTGTTTCCTAGTTATGTGGAAGCATTAGGAAATACTAGGCCAGGTCAACCTCCAGTTAGCCAAGCATCCAGGGCCCAAAACCCAGTGGAAATGCTGGCTAACTTTGTGAATGAGTTCACAAGGATGTATGGAGGGTCAGCCATGCAACAACCAGGGCCTCCTCCCACATCGGGTCCCACAATGAATGGTCCAATGCTGGGGCAAATGTATAGAAGGCAAGGGCCTCAAGGCCAGTCAAGAATGAATGAGCAAAGAGGGCCAATGAATGGAGGGAATATGGGAATGTAAGAGGGTGTCTGTATTGTGGTAGAGGGGGACATGGTATAGAGACCTGTAGAAGAAGAGTGGATGTGTGTTTTGCATGTGGGCAGATGGGACACATGGCATATGAATGCAGAATGCCTGGGCATGAATGTAGGGCATGTGGGAACTTTGGGCATATTGCCTGGTTCTGTCAAGCCCAACAACAAGGTGCTCAGGCACCAGCAGGAGGAGTCCTGTGTCTCATGCAGGAAATTGGCCAGTGTCAGCCGGGTCATTCCATGTCAAGTCAGCCACCTAAAACACAACCCCTTTCAATTTTGCTCATACTTGGCACAATAGCAGATATACATGCCAAACTTAAATTCCCAAATTATTAGAGCTGACTGACCTTTGGTTACTGAGATACAAGGTCACAAAGTTGTGACATTTTGACCTTTTTTGTGTTAAATGACTATTTTCAAAATGGTGTAACTAAAACACTATTAAAGCTAGAGCATTGATTTTGGTCTCATTTTAAAGCTCTTTAGTAGCCCCTTGTTTATTGTCTCTTGTTAAATATCTCTACTGTGAAAAATAAAAAAATCCCTTCAAAAGTTGACCTTTGACCTTGAATAAAAAAAAAATTCAATTTTTTTTTACATTAATACCTTGAGTCATATACAACAAAATCCCAAGAAGCTGTAAGTGGCTGATAACTAGTTCAATGTATAAAAAATAATGAATTCAAGCAACATTTTGAAAAAAGTCATTTTATACAAAAATTGTCAAAAAGTCATGACTTTGTGACCTTGTATGTCAGTAACCATTTTTGTCTAAGGTCAGCTCAATCTCTTACAAATACAACCCATATCTACATACTATCTGCAGCCTTCTACAAACAAGCAAATGCTTATTTTTAAATATTTGTTCTTTACCCACCTCACCTGTGTTGTGCATGTATGTGATGGTTTTCAGTAGTTGACAAGATTCTTGTGGGCCACCCAATTTATTGTGATTTCTAGAAGAGAAAACAATTTTTAATGTATACCTAGATAGCTACCTAATTAACAAATACAAGTAACATATTAAAATGTACATACAATATGTATCGGTATAGTGCTCATTGATTTCCATTTATCACAACTTAAAATGTATGCAGTGTATATATAGTTACATGACCATTTTAATTTTGAATTCTTACCTTTCTGTGCTGTAGATCTGCCAAAGCTTTGGATGCCTTCAAAGTAACTTCTTTGCAAATCCTGTATGTTCGTCCATTAGTAGTAGATGCCTCAACTTGTGTTAGAATATCTGAATATGGTAAGATTAATTCATCTGGTTGACCAGGATACACAAATGATGGGTTTGGGCCATGAGGATGAAGGAATGTGACTTTTACTTCTCTATTCTCTGGTATCTTTTCCAGCACATATGCCACCCACCAATGGCCATCATATGCAGCAGTAACAAAACCATGTATTTTCTCCTCAGTCACAACTTCTTCCTTTTCAGTAACTTCTCAATATTTGAATAACTGATAATGAATAATGTTAACCTTAAGAGAAGTCAATGAAACTGGCTGTAAATGGTGTAATTTCTGTGTACCAGCAATGTCCTTGCAGTTGAGTGTCTTTCTTGGAGAAGTTGGCTTTCCTCTTCATGCTCTTTATTGGTTGAAAAATGACATTTTATATTTACAATATTTTCACTTGCAAATGTATATAACTGTTCTGCAGTAAGGATCTGTTCATCATAAGGTCGTTGTAGACTAGCTTTTGCAGCTAATCTCTTAACTGTGCCTCCAACACCATCACAGGGTCCCTTTCCATGACTTGTTGCAAAAAAATTCCATTCTGCCTCAATTCCAAAATCATCTCTGTGATGGCAAAGATTCAAAAAGTTTTTGCAGTTCTTATACTGTCCTGCACACCCATCTGAAAAGTAAATTATTTTGTGGATGGAACCGATGGATGAGATATTATCTTTTAGGAATTTTATCAGATGCTTTTGAAACAAATGTACAGCAACTGTGTTATGGATGTTACACTCTGAAATAATAACAAAGCTAAGGTGAGCAATCTCATCTTCCTTTTTATAGTAAATAACAAATGGATGTAGAGTAGCCATCTCATTGTTCCAGTGAAAGCTCTGAACCTCATCTTGAAGAATAAAGGAATAATTTTCAGCAAAATCACACAGCAAGGACCTCACCATCTTTCAAAGACATTTTTGTTTCACGGTAATAAGTTGCTTGCATCTTTGTCTTGAAGTCATGTATCTGGTATTCTTTCAGTTGGATTACAGAATTGGTCAATATATTCATCTGTATTCAGTTCTACTGATTCAAGATTTGACCGATCTGTATTGGTCCACTTTTTAAAATTTATGATATCAATGAAGTTGTTTGTAAATATGTCCAGTAGTCTGTTTTTTAAATCTGATGGATCTCCACATTGTTCACATTGTCTGAGGCAGCATTTCTGTGAGGCAGGATTGCATTCCATAAAGGCAACACAATGACGTACATTCTTAATAGGTGTGTCATCATTTGCAGTTAGTTTTTCTAATTCAGCTCCTACAAACATAAGTTTGGCATTCTGATGAATTGTACAGACACATACTGAGTGAGTTCCTGTTGCTCCAGCAATAACACACTGCTTTGGACGCAATTCTGCAAATTTACTGAATCCCACCTTAACCAAAGGATTTCTTTCTTTGAAAATATGATAGGCTTCTTTTAAATTGCAAAGTAAAGATGCTTTTGCAAATGTATCCTTCCTCTTTCATTGTCAATGATACTACAATAGTCTTTCTTTCCTGGCATTGTTCTACTGATGTCTTCTGAAAGATAAAATGCTTTAATAGCATCAACAGTATCCTGTTTAATTCTTTTCCACCCTTTGGATTTGGGTCTGAAAGGACACCTTTTTCTTCAACTATTTTTTTAGCAATAGATGCTGTATGCCTTGTTGTGTTAAATTCTGAAGCAATTTTCCTAATGCTCCAACTTTTGGGCAATACAGTGAGGATTTTTATTTTATCACTTCTTTTAGTATTTTCATTTTTGAATTTTTCCTTGAGTTGATTTATTATTTCTAAACAGTCTACATCTCCAGATGGCTCCTTAAATTGTGAGTCAGAAATCTCTCTTCCTGCAACTGTTTCCATTCTCTTCTTAACTGTCTCTGTCACCTTGCTTAGTTTTTTAGCTCCATATGACTTTTGCTCTACAAGCTTTCTCTTTTTTATGGGTGATTCACCAATTGAAACAAAAGCATTCAAAGTACACATCTCATGGTTTTGCTCTGAAGTTGATGCATCACTATTGTCAACATTTTCAATTTTCTCAAGATCTTCAGGTGGTTCACTACTACAAGAAGAATCATCATTTATGTCTGAATTCAAAGTGCCTATTCCTTTCTCAGGCAAGGACTCAAGATGTTCTCTACACTGCTTACAAAGTCTGTGATGTAGTGTTAAGTGCAGATCGGGAAACTTATTTACAAGTTCCTGTGGTACAATTCTCAAACTCTTCTTTCGACACTGACCTTTGTGACACAGCAAAGGATCAGCACACTTCTGTTTCAGTTTTAAATGTTCCATGTTTGTACTCTGAAATCACAAAAGCACAAAGAAAATCCTGAAAAGAAAACAATGAACAATTAATGAATTATTAAATAAATTTTTATACATATATTTAGTAAAAATAAATTAACTTTAACTTGAAGTCAGGAGTCAACTCTGTAAAGTTGACAGTACTTATACAGTGCCCGCGAAAAGTATCCGATCACCCTTGAAATTTGTATTTTTTACATAAAAAACAATGTTTAAATGTATACTAACCTTATATTAGTATTTTGTCATCTGTCCTTTGGTTTGGATGACTTGTTCTAGACGTTTTGGCATGGATTTAATCAAGTTTTGACAAACTTCCACTGATATTTCCTTGCACCATACCTTTTTGATGGCCTCTTGTAATTTTTCGACTGAGCCAGTGTCGTGGCATTCAACTTTATTTTTTATTATTAGCCACAGATTTTCTATCGGATTGAGATCTGGACTATTACCAGGCCAATCCAAAATATCAAATTTATTGTCAGTAATCCATTTTGTCACTATTTTGGCCCTGTGACATGGTGCACCATCATGCATGTATGTTTTTGTCCTTTGGATTGCCATTGCCATTGGAAGTTTATCCTGTAGCATTGCTAAATACCGTGCACCATTCATAGTTGTGTTCTTCGGAAGAAAATATAAGTTTCCACGCCCATAGTAACCGAAACAACCCCAAACCATCACACTTGGAGGGTGTTTCATTGTCTTTAGGGTGTATTTAGGGTCCATCCTATTTGAGCCAATAGGCCGGCGAACCTTTTTTGGACAACTTCTGAATGTCAAAAATGTCGACTCATCGCTAAATAAAACCTTCTTCCAGTCATCAACAGTCCAATGAATGTATTTTTTACAAAATGCGACACGTTTTTTACGCATTTTTTCATTAATGAACGGTTTCTTAGCAGCATGGCGAGATGGTAATCCGAGTTCTTTTTGGAGCCACTCCTGGATAGTTCGTTCAGAAACACCAGATAACAAATTATTCATATTAAATTTTATTTCTTTCGCAGTTATTGTTGGGTTTTTCAATACTAAACGTTTCATAAGTTTGTCTGTTCGCGAATTTGTTTTTCTCGGTCTGCCAGATCGTTTTTTAGGGACTGGCGTGGTTAGGCCACCATTGTTCTTAGCCCGTGAAACCCATAAATTAACGGTACTTTGGGATATGTTTAATTCCTTAGCTATCTGTCTCTGTGATTTCCCACATGCATGCAAAGCAACAATAGCACCTCGACAATCACTCTTAAGTTGTTTTTTAGCACACATTATATATAAATTTTATTTACACCACTTTCTGTAAAAAAAAAAAAAATATCAAGAAATTTACACAAACAGTGAAATCTGACAAATTTGAGACACAGCCACCCGCAACGAAGGCTACCAGAACACTAATTTGAGAATGCGTTGGATAGCTCTCATATCAGCGAGCAACCTCAAAGTTACCAGATGTCGCTAGAACAAATAGAAAGTGAATTACGTGTCTCTGAATATCAAGGGAAAATATTGTATTTTCTTGAGTGATCGGATACTTTTCGCGGGCACTGTATACTAGTTGGGCCTTTGGATCAGCGCTACTCCAGTAGATTTGGGGCTGTCGAGGGGTTTAACCCTGGTTGTCTTTTAAAAGACTTCTTTTGGCACAGGTCACAAAAAGGTTTTTGAACTAATAATGTTAAGTTGAACTAAGTCTTCACTGACACTATATCAGAACAGAACTTTTAAATAAATGAACTGACAAAAAAAATCTAAAATTGAAGAATGATGCCAACTTCATTTATTTTTTATACATTGAACTAGTTATCAGCCACTTACAGCTTCTTGGGATTTTGTTGTACATGACTCAAGGTATTAATGTAAAAAAATTGAATTTTTTAGGAGAAGGTATTTTTTTTTTATTCAAGGTCAAAGGTCAACTTTTGAAGGGATTTTTTTTATTTTTCACAGTAGAGATATTTAACAAGAGACAATAAACAAGGGGCTACTAAAGAGCTTTAAAATGAGACCAAAATCAATGCTCTAGCTTTAATAGTTTTTTAGTTACACCGTTTTGAAAATAGTCATTTAACGCAAAAAAGGTCAAAATGTCGCAACTTTGTGACCTTGTATCTCAGTAACCAAAGGTCAGTCAGCTCTAATAATTTGGGAATTTGTTTGGCATGTATATCTGCTATTGTGCCAAGTATGAGCAAAATTGAAAGGGGTGAGTGCAAAAAGTGCCATTTTGTGGCTGAGTTGACATGGAATGACCCCAATGTCCTGTCTTCAGATACTGTGTACCTCTCACTTATATGGCAGTCTTGGTTCAGACAAAGTTCTGCTGGTTTACAATACCTTATTTTTGTAATGTAGCAAAGATTATATATGCATATTAAGTTGTGTTATAATAAGTGTTATAGCAAGTGGCTATATTATAATAAGTATTATAGGTGTTATAAGATATCTCAGGTAATAACAATATTAGGGTTGCCAAGTCAACAGATCTTGAATAAAGGACACTTGCACGCTACCGTATATTCCATTGCTTATCATGATAAAAATTTACTTGTGCAATATTTTTTACAATTTCTTTATTATATTCATAGATAAAATATGTCTAGAAAGTCGTACACTTATAAAATCACACTACTGTATTGAAATGAAACATTTTTAAATTTCTTTAATTATATTTTGTGAATTAAAGACAGGAAAATATTTACAAATCATTATAATGAATGAAGCCTTTATTTATTTATAAAATTGTACTTATCTTGACTTTGACCAGCCTTCAGTAAAGCTGTATCATTTTTTATTTTGCCAGCAAAATCGGCACAATTATCTTTTAAATTGAAATAAATCAAAAGTTCACTTTTTATTAATTCTACTGAACATCTGTTTCTGTCATCTCGCCACTTAGCATTCATTACACTGAAAATTCTTTCGCAATATGCTGATGTTCCAGGCACTGACAAAGCATAAGACACCACTTTGAAAATATTTATACATTTAAAACCATTGCTTTTTAAGATGAGGTGCCATTTACCTGCCATACTTAAGCAGTTCTTAAAACTTTCAGTGTTGAAAATAGCTTCAAAGTTGGTTTGGAGAATAGAAAGCTCATCAAACAAATCATCCATGTTCAAACCCAGTTTATCAATCATTTTAAAATTCTCCACTACTTCTATAAAAGTGGATTAATTAAGTTTGAAAACATTCCATCTCAAATTTTTAGTGATGAATAAAATTTTTAGAGTCAATTACTGAATTAAAGGACATATGGCATCCTTTCCAAGTTTATCAAAGGACAAGGACACATGAGCTGAAATAAAGAACTGTCCTTTGAAATAAAGGACACTTGGCAACTCTACAATATACATAAAATTGTCAGATAATTAATCAAATAGTATGCCAGTATGCTAAGTTAAGTGGCTATGTTGGCCTTATTTTTATATTAATTATTTTTGTATTAAATTCAATGTATACATAGGATTGTACCATACCTGTATATTAGGTTAAGTGGCTATGGATTGTGAATGATCCGCAATAAAGATGTTTTGTTTGTTTTTTTGTTTGTTCATCAATAATACTACTGACCTGCCCCAATTTAATGAGGTATTCTTCTTCATTATCAACTGCCTGAAAAGGCGTATAGATACACAGAATTACAAATTTTTTATTGTCTACACAAATTTTGGTAGTTATTCGTTTTTACACCATCTGTTTATATAATGAGAACAAACTTTTCTGGTTAATTTTGAGGTGTTTTGTACGAATCTGCCATCCATTTCCTGTGCAAATGCATAGTTTTTGAGATATTGTCATCTTGAAAACTACACATTTGCACAGGAAATGGATGGCTGTTTCGTACAAAACACCAAAATTAACCAGAAAAGTTTGCTCTCATCATTTTCATTTAAACTAACGAAAATATCACAACTTAACCTAACCAATCATCAAGGGTGTATAGTTGACCTAACCGGGCATTCAATTGGCCTAACCGGGCATTCAATTGACCTAACCGGGCATTCAATTGACCTAACCGGGCATTCAATTGACCTAACCGGGCATTCAATTGACCTAACCGGGCATTCAATTGACCTAACCGGGCATTCAATTAACCTAACCGGGCATTCAATTAACCTAACCGGGCATTCAATTAACCTAACCGGGCATTCAATTAACCTAACCGGGCATTCAATTAACCTAACCGGGCATTCAATTAACCTAACCGGGCATTCAATTAACCTAACCGGGCATTCAATTAACCTAACCGGCATTCAATTAACCTAACCGGGCATTCAATTAACCTAACCGGCATTCAATTAACCTAACCGGCATTCAATTAACCTAACCGGCATTCAATTAACCTAACCGGCATTCAATTAACCTAACCGGGCATTCAATTAACCTAACCGGGCATTCAATTAACCTAACCGGGCATTCAATTAACCTAACCGGGCATTCAATTAACCTAACCGGCATTCAATTAACCTAACCGGCATTCAATTAACCTAAAGGCATTCAATTAACCTAACCAGGCATTCAATTAACCTAACCAGGCATTCAATTAACCTAACCAGGCATTCAATTAACCTAACCAGGCATTCAATTAACCTAACCAGGCATTCAATTAACCTAACCAGGCATTCAATTAACCTAACCAGGCATTCAATTAACCTAACCAGGCATTCAATTAACCTAACCAGGCATTCAATTAACCTAGCAGGTTAATATTGGTTATTTCACCTAAATATCTTCTGATCTTTTCGTATTAGGCACTCACTGTCACATTTCAGGCAAGTTAAGGATGAGAGAATAACGCTGTAATTGATAAAAACATTCAATCCTTTGTCTTCATCTTGGGCACATGACGAATCAAGTTCTCAAAGTCAAAATCACACGAATGGCACATCGTAATTTTATCTCAAACACCACTAAACTAAATCCAATTTGAAAAAAAAAAAAATAGCCTGAACAAAACCCAATCAACTAATTAAGTCACAGAGTAGCGAAAAAATAGCCCAATCAGGAAAAATACTTTATGAAAAAAGTATATTATAGCCAAAATAGGAAATATATTTTACTAAAAAAAGTACATTTCAACAAATTTGCACAACCTAAGATATATATTTTCTTAGTCAGTTTTGAATGGCAATTCAATATATTATGCTGTTTTGACTGCGTGTGAGCAGGTTAAAAGACGAATATTAACCTATATATTAACCTATATAAATGATCTAGAGAAGGGCCTATCATATAAAACCTCAAAATTTGCTGATGATACAAAATTAGGCCATAATGTTAAGTCAGTAGCATGAGCAATGACAATACAAAAAGACTTAGACAGAGTGACAGCCTGGGCAGATAAGTGGGAGATGAGATTTAATGTTAAGTGCAAGGTTATGCATATTGGGACAAAAAAATCCAGAATTTGAATACAATATGAATGGAATTTGGATTAAAAATGATGATAAAGAGAAAGACTTGGGTGTCACTGTGACTAATGAACTTGAACCCTCAAATCACTGTAATCAGAAATAAAGCAAATGCTAGACTCAATCTCATGCACACACACATTGAATACAAATCACCCACTATTATAAAGCAACTATACATTTCATATGTGAGACCCCTCCTCGAATACTGTATTCAATTTAATAGTCCCTATTTGATACAAGATATTGAAAAACTGGAAAAAGTACAGAAATGAGCAACAAGAATGATCCCCTCTCTAAGACAATTGACATATAAGGAAAGACTGGCGTATCTAAACATGTTCTCATTAAAAAGGAGGAGGTTAAGGGGTGATATGATAGAGGTGTATAAAATGATAAAAGGGTTGGATAAGATAGATTTTGAGTCTCTTTTCATTAAAGATCACAATAACCAGACTAGAGGTCATAGTATGAAATTATTTAAGCCAAGATGTAGAACAAATTTAAGAAAACAGTTTTACAAATAGAGTAATTAAGTTTTGGAACAGTCTGACAAAAGAAGTGGTGACTTCAGATACACTTGATTCTTTCAAAAGAAGGTTGGATAGTTTGATATCTGCAAGGGACATCTGGAGATTGTGTTTAAGCCCATTTTTATTGCATGAATGGTAGTAGTTTATTTCATATATATTGTGTGTGTTTGGTTGATAGATCCCACAGCTCAACACAGGTGTTGTGGGATATAGGGAGCAGAGCTGGGCACTTGCGTTTTTTTTTGCGGTATTGCGGTACTGCAGTACTACCGCACTACCAAACCGGTACCGCATAATGCAGTACCGCAAAGGATCGCTGAAAGTACAGCCTGTACTTTCAGCGATCCTTTGCGGTACTGCGTTATGCGGTACCGGTTTGGTAGTGCGGTAGTACCGCAAAAAAAACCTGCAAGTGCCCAGCTCTGTATAATATATATATATATACAGAGCTGGGCACTTGCGTTTTTTTTTGCGGTACTGCGGTACTACCGCACTACCAAACCGGTACCGCATAACGCAGTACCGCAAAGGATCGCTGAAAGTACAGGCTGTACTTTCAGCGATCCTTTGCAGTACTGCGTTATGCGGTACCGGTTTGGTAGTGCGGTAGTACCGCAAAAAACCGCAAGTGCCCAGCTCTGATAGGGAGGCAACATCTTGGGTTAGGGGATACTCTCTGTCCTTACACACCCCATTTAGAGAGATTCCTCTGCTGAGTGGCACCCCCCATAGTACTGTGAGGTATTGAAAAACTCATGATCTTCACTTGCCCCACACACACCTTTAAATGGGAGACCCAAAATGGGTGCACACACATTTCTACATTACTGTACAGTCTTTACAGCCACACCTACACTTTTCCTCCTAAGTATATATATTGTAATGTATATGGTTGTAAATTGTGACTTGGTCCATAATTGATATGGACCGTGACTTATTTTTGGTTGGCAAGGTACAGGTATTGATGGATACCATAATGAAATTGACTGGATTCTTTGGATCTGATATATTTGCATGTCAGTTATAAATAGATATAGAGTGTAACATATTTGTGGACAGTAGCCTATTATAACTTTGATCCTCTGGATCCAGAGATTCTATCTTTAGTTTTAAATTGACAATTAATTAATTTTGTAAAAATTGGTTATTGCCAATGTACAGGCAGTTTTTATATAGTGGAGCCACCTCGATGGGCCGAAGTCAGCCAGTTCAAACCAAGTTTTAATTCACTAATATATTTCCCATACCTCAACCAACGTAGAATAGCTACTCCACCAAGTGGGTGGCCTGCAAAAGTTTACATAGCTGTGTATATATAGTTTTTTTTTTTGCTCTATCAATTAATATGTGTTATTAATGTAGAATATGTGGTTGCTGTGTGGCCTTAAAAGTAAGATTTACTCTGTTTTAACTTGGATAAAAATTTATTTGATCAAATCTAATTTTTTCTTTCCATATTGCTTTGTCATAAAAAAGAGCACTGTCCAGTTTAATACTTAGCAACAGGATAGTCCTACAAAGAGATCTGAATACTGATTAACCTTTACATGTTAGAATGAAGCTCCTGGAGGCTCTATTCTACCTAAGTTAGGTGAATGCTTAGGTTAACATTAATTACAAACTACCATACTAACATTTTATATCTAACTTGAGGGCACTGGACATATTATCATAGTCAAGTAATTCCTGTATGAGTTTGAAAATAACAGAGCAATCTTCTATACATGCAGGTCTAATACAGAATTTAGCCATAATTTTGTACTATTTCATCCAAGATATTTGAAATAAAGACTGGCAGTCTAGGTACCACACATTGATTGATCGACAATAATAATGTAAGTCATGTGAAAGGATTAATAATTATAAGGCCAGGGTGGAGGGGCGATGGAGTACTGATTAACCTTTACATGTTAGAATGAAGCTCCTGGAGGCTCTATTCTACCTAAGTTAGGTGAATGCTTAGGTTAACATTAATTACAAACTACCATACTAACATTTTATATCTAACTTGAGGGCACTGGACATATTATCATAGTCAAGTAATTCCTGTATGAGTTTGAAAATAACAGAGCAATCTTCTATACATGCAGGTCTAATACAGAATTTAGCCATAATTTTGTACTATTTCATCCAAGATATTTGAAATAAAGACTGGCAGTCTAGGTACCACACATTGATTGATCGACAATAATAATGTAAGTCATGTGAAAGGATTAATAATGATAAGGCCAGGGTGGAGGGGCGATGGAGTACTGATTAACCTTTACATGTTAGAATGAAGCTCCTGGAGGCTCTATTCTACCTAAGTTAGGTGAATGCTTAGGTTAACATTAATTACAAACTACCATACTAACATTTTATATCTAACTTGAGGGCACTGGACATATTATCATAGTCAAGTAATTCCTGTATGAGTTTGAAAATAACAGAGCAATCTTCTATACATGCAGGTCTAATACAGAATTTAGCCATAATTTTGTACTATTTCATCCAAGATATTTGAAATAAAGACTGGCAGTCTAGGTACCACACATTGATTGATCGACAATAATAATGTAAGTCATGTGAAAGGATTAATAATGATAAGGCCAGGGTGGAGGGGCGATGGAGTACTGATTAACCTTTACATGTTAGAATGAAGCTCCTGGAGGCTCTATTCTACCTAAGTTAGGTGAATGCTTAGGTTAACATTAATTACAAACTACCATACTAACATTTTATATCTAACTTGAGGGCACTGGACATATTATCATAGTCAAGTAATTCCTGTATGAGTTTGAAAATAACAGAGCAATCTTCTATACATGCAGGTCTAATACAGAATTTAGCCATAATTTTGTACTATTTCATCCAAGATATTTGAAATAAAGACTGGCAGTCTAGGTACCACACATTGATTGATCGACAATAATAATGTAAGTCATGTGAAAGGATTAATAATGATAAGGCCAGGGTGGAGGGGCGATGGAGTACTGATTAACCTTTACATGTTAGAATGAAGCTCCTGGAGGCTCTATTCTACCTAAGTTAGGTGAATGCTTAGGTTAACATTAATTACAAACTACCATACTAACATTTTATATCTAACTTGAGGGCACTGGACATATTATCATAGTCAAGTAATTCCTGTATGAGTTTGAAAATAACAGAGCAATCTTCTATACATGCAGGTCTAATACAGAATTTAGCCATAATTTTGTACTATTTCATCCAAGATATTTGAAATAAAGACTGGCAGTCTAGGTACCACACATTGATTGATCGACAATAATAATGTAAGTCATGTGAAAGGATTAATAATGATAAGGCCAGGGTGGAGGGGCGATGGAGTACTGATTAACCTTTACATGTTAGAATGAAGCTCCTGGAGGCTCTATTCTACCTAAGTTAGGTGAATGCTTAGGTTAACATTAATTACAAACTACCATACTAACATTTTATATCTAACTTGAGGGCACTGGACATATTATCATAGTCAAGTAATTCCTGTATGAGTTTGAAAATAACAGAGCAATCTTCTATACATGCAGGTCTAATACAGAATTTAGCCATAATTTTGTACTATTTCATCCAAGATATTTGAAATAAAGACTGGCAGTCTAGGTACCACACATTGATTGATCGACAATAATAATGTAAGTCATGTGAAAGGATTAATAATGATAAGGCCAGGGTGGAGGGGCGATGGAGTACTGATTAACCTTTACATGTTAGAATGAAGCTCCTGGAGGCTCTATTCTACCTAAGTTAGGTGAATGCTTAGGTTAACATTAATTACAAACTACCATACTAACATTTTATATCTAACTTGAGGGCACTGGACATATTATCATAGTCAAGTAATTCCTGTATGAGTTTGAAAATAACAGAGCAATCTTCTATACATGCAGGTCTAATACAGAATTTAGCCATAATTTTGTACTATTTCATCCAAGATATTTGAAATAAAGACTGGCAGTCTAGGTACCACACATTGATTGATCGACAATAATAATGTAAGTCATGTGAAAGGATTAATAATGATAAGGCCAGGGTGGAGGGGCGATGGAGTACTGATTAACCTTTACATGTTAGAATGAAGCTCCTGGAGGCTCTATTCTACCTAAGTTAGGTGAATGCTTAGGTTAACATTAATTACAAACTACCATACTAACATTTCATATCTAACTTGAGGGCACTGGACATATTATCATAGTCAAGTAATTCCTGTATGAGTTTGAAAATAACAGAGCAATCTTCTATACATGCAGGTCTAATACAGAATTTAGCCATAATTTTGTACTATTTCATCCAAGATATTTGAAATAAAGACTGGCAGTCTAGGTACCACACATTGATTGATCGACAATAATAATGTAAGTCATGTGAAAGGATTAATAATGATAAGGCCAGGGTGGAGGGGCGATGGAGATGGTCCCCCCCCGTAGGGTGGGCAGACGTCCGCCTTTTCAGCACCTTGTCCTCCATCCGGAGCCACCTTCAGCCGGAAGTTAATTTGTCCCCCTTTTTAGGGACTGGCTAAAAAGAATTATATAAATTACCTCAGGTACACTTAAAATAGCGGGTACTGAAGGTCATAATAACCATTAACGTATTTTTATTATATGTAGTTGGCAACACTGCTGATAAGCCGCATTGGTTAATATGAGTTTTATCCCACTCAGAATATCAAAAGCAAATATAATTATAAAATATTAAAGCATAATTTTCTCATCATTTTCATATAAGTCACTATGCTCGCAGATGCGTACTTAACAAATTATGTACATTTGAATATTATGACATTTTTGCATTTTTTTCCCTGCCCTTCCAATATTTTGATTGGTGACGTCATGAGAACATGATATATGAGCTAGATTTTTTAAGTTCTTAGGCCTTTTAAGTTGCTAGTCTACTTCTGTTAGTTTTTGATAGATGTTTGTGGCGATGACATGTGAACGGTGCGAATATTATTTTGAGGATTTAATATACTCTAGGCTAGGTTAGCCAGGGTTAGGCTAGTTTAGCCAGGGTTAGGCTAGGTTAGCCAGGGTTGTTAGGTTAGGTAAGGTAAGGTTAGGTTAATTAATACCAAAATACATTTTCCTAGTAATATTTGATGTGTTTTGTTTAGATTTTGACTTCCATTTCCCTTGAAAATGAGCCAAACTTCAAAGTAATATAACTTTGTTGGATCTCATTTCCGACGGAAATGGAGGTCATATTTGAACAAATCACATCAAATACTACTAGAAAAATGTATTTTGGTGTGTAAAATGACTGAGTGACTTAAAACACATAATTACCGCCGCATTTGTTTTCAATTTCTTGACTACGAGTCAGATAGTCAGTCTGCCCAAAGACTAAAAATGAATATTTATTTATTTCAGTTTTATATGTATGTATATATATATATATATATATATATATATGCAATAACTGCAATGACCGCGCAGTATATAAATGAATAGAAACGACATAAGTATTAAGGAACGTTTCTGCACACGAGGAGGAGAGATAACGAAATAATGAAAAATGAGGCGAACCGCCTGGGAAACGGCGGTTCGCCTCATTTTTCATTATTTCGTTATCTCTCCTCCTCGTGTGCAGAAACGTTCCTTAATACTTATGTCGTTTCTATTCATATATATATATATATATGTATATATATCCCCGCAAGGGGGTTCTAAGCTCGTGCTCTTGAGTGCTCTTTGTGCTCGTTTGTACGTGCTTGTTCCTGGAGGTTTCACGTGCGCCCTCCCGGCCCTAGCACCCAAGGATGATGGGGCTCGACCCTGCAGTCCTTGTCATCCTTGGTCTTTTTCCACTTCGACTGTCCCCTCCACCCTTTCTTTTTCCTCTGTCTTTCCTCTCACTTTTTCTTTGTTTTTTCGCCGAGATATGCCCTTCTAAATAGAGGCGAATCGGTTCTTCCCGAACTTATATATATATATATATATTGAGATTCTCTGTAAAATGGGACAACACTGGAATTTCTACACTTCATGGTTGACTTTTAATAACAGCCAAAAATTGTACAGATAATTCTCGGACACCCGGTATATATATATATATATATATATATATATACTATATATATATATATATATATATATATATATATATAATACCATTCTGAGTTCATTCCCATATATATATATATATATGGGAATGAACTCAGAATGGTATCATATATATACGTATATACCGGGTGTCCGAGAATTATCTGTACAATGTTTGGCTGTTATTAAAAGTCAACCATGAAGTGTAGAAATTCCAGTATTGTCCCATTTTACAGAGAATCTCATTAAGTTTTTTCTGATACCACGTTTTGACAAGTTTTTTAGAAATGTACGCGGGTGACAGACATTGATGATTTAAAAGCAAGAATCACAGCTGCTATTGAGCGAATTGATGTGGATATGCTGCAGCGTACATGGCAACATTTGGAGTATCGATTGGATGTTTTGCGAATCACTAATGGTGCACATATCGAATGTTTGTAACAACGTTACTTTAATAAAGAAACTTTTGAAAATACAGATTCTAAATAATCTTGTTTAAGAATTTTACGTGTGTTATCAAGAATTTTATTAAAAGATGAAATTGTACAGATAATGTTCGGACACACTGGAATTTCTAAAAAACTTGTCAAAACTTGGTATCAGAAAAAGCTTAATGAGATTCTCTGTAAAATGGGACAACACTGGAATTTCTACACTTCATGGTTGACTTTTAATAACAGCCAAAAATTGTACCAATAATTCTCGGACACCATAGATATATATATATACGTATATTAGGGTGGATCGATTTTACATTTTTTTCGATTTCCATATTCTAATAGAGACAAAAACTTGCGCATGCATGAGAAAATAGCCTCTGCAAAATCTTAGCTTAATAGGTAATCATCTTCTGCCCCCGGCAGAGCGATGAAAATCATACTTTAGTAGTCAAAAACGTATTTTTCTTATAATTTTTAAAATATTTCAATATGCATCAAAATTATTCCTAATAACTATAAAGTCGATGAAAAAGACCTCATATGATCGTTTTTCCAAGCGCGTTGTCCTACGTTAATATCTTTTGCCCCCGGCAACAACGTCAAATGTTGAAAAAATAGGTAATTTATATACATATTTTCAGATCGGCTCTTTGTCTTAAATAATGCATTTATATATTTCCCATAGCATTTATATCGTTGCTTAGGCATGAAATAACACACACGCAAAATTTTATGACTCTAGAGTAATATCTTCTGTCCCCGAGAAAAGTCTAAATGTGGATTATAATTACGTTAATGCGATGTTATAAGTACGATAAGTACTAAGTACAGCTCCTCGCTTGCTAATTTTATAAAATTAGCAACCCAGAACTCACCACGAGGAGGTGGCTGTACGTCGAGTTCCACCCTATCCAGCCCCAACCACCCTTCCTTTGGCTGCATGTCGATTTACATACGGTAATCTTTCTTAGAATCAAATCGTGGAATTTTTGTTCGGGAGTGAAGACGGGAGTGGATGAATCCGTCCCTCTCTTCTGTTCCACTTACACTGGCAGAGGCTTCGGTTACTAATTTTGAGTCTCTCGACCGCTTGAGTATGACAAGGGAATAGTGGGATCAGTCCATCAGGCTGGTCTCCCGTCTCAACAAACTCTTTTATTCGGGTATCAGGTATTGTTTTTGTAACGGGGGGTTCGGTCACCTCAGCCGTTTGCCAGTTGATCATTTCGTAATAGTTTTGACTATCGTAGAGCAGCTCAGGCATGGCGAAGGCTCGAATTTCCCCCGCTGGTGATTGTTTTGATCGTGCTTTTAATATTCTTCTCCATCCCAATTCTCTTATGTGTTGCTCATCGGCATGTAGCATGGAGATCAAAATATTTTCTGGGTGAGCAAAGAAAGAATTTCTACGGAGGACTTTGTTGGCGATTGTCTTAGATCTTTGAGGCATGGTCTGAGAGAGACGCATCATTTCGAAAAAATGTTTTGCGCCCTCAGTGAAACTGGAGTTTTTCTTTATCTTAAACCAAATTGGTGCGTAAACTGTCATAATGAATCGCACAATTTCGTTGAAGGTGCTGGAGGGTTCACTGGTTGAAACATAGAGGCGCAGAAATCTATTTGCTGTTGTCAGCCACCTGGAATGCGCCATCTTACCTGGATTTCGAGCCGCGAGAGCTGAAGAGCAGCTACCGCTCGACACTGCTCTGTAGATGCCTAACAAATATTTTTGGTCAGTGCTCAACTCGGCATCATCTATGTCAATGTCGGGAGATGGAATGGCATCGAATTCTGTAATTGGAAGTTTTCGCAGTCGTTCAGTTGTTTTCCAACTGGTCCAGTAAAGCCCATTGGCCCAGTTGTTTTGCCGTCCAAGTCTTGAATGAGGTGTCGCAGTGATAATTCATTACCGTGTAATAGGCATATGATCCACTGAACTGGCCTTTGTAGTTTCATTTCAATCATACGAAGCATACGAATGCTATGGGAAATATATAAATGTATAAATGTATAAATTACCTATTTTTTCAACATTTGACGTTGTTGCCGGGGGCAAAAGATATTAACGTAGGACAACGCGCTTGGAAAAACGATCATATGAGGTCTTTTTCATCGACTTTATAGTTATTAGGAATTTTTGATGCATATTGAAATATTTTAAAAATTATAAGAAAAATACGTTTTTGACTACTAAAATATGATTTTCATCGCTCTGCCGGGGGCAGAAGATGATTACCTATTAAGCTAAGATTTTGCAGAGGCTATTCTCTCATGCATGCGCAAGTTTTTGTCTCTATTAGAATATGGAAATCGAAAAAAATGTAAAATAGATCCACCCTAATATATATATATATATATATATATATATATACAAAGCTGGGCACAAACCGTTAATCCGTTAATCGTTAATTAACGAAGTTAACTTTTTCGTTAACGATTTAACTTTTAAGTTAACTTTGAAAATCATTATCGGACTAATTAACTTCCGTTACATTTAACTTCCGTTAACTCAAGTCCGTTAACCCAAAAAATTCATAATAAACGTTTAAAAGTTTCTATTATTTTCAGTGCTGAGCAGGTGCGCAATTAATCCGCCACTGTTAATAGTGATGAACGAATTTCATTTCCGCAGTGCAAAATCAGGCAATATATTTGTTTCCGTCGCCACAATTTGTGTCTTACCAAATATGGTAGTTATTTATGGCATTGGTTTGAGCAAAACATGGTCGACTGTAAAATCAGGCGGAAAGATTTGCCATTTGAGTTTGAATGTTTCAACTTCTTTCAAGAAATATCACGAGCATTTTAAGGCACTTTCAATAATATATATGTAACAATTACAACAAATAACTACATTCGTTTCATTTGCAGTCTGTCTCTTGCGCAACATGTTTGTGCTAGTGAATATTTAAAAATAATCGTTGTCAAGTAAGTCATGTATATTTATAATATGTCTGTGAGTACCTTATTAGTAGTTCTCCTTGATACATTTCAAGAACCATAAAACTGATCAGGTAAGATTTCAATTCTCATGTCACTTTGATGACATAAATTAGTCAATTGATGTCTTACAATGGGAGCGTTTTTACCTTAACCCTTTATGTCCTGGCGGTACTTCTAGGTACCACATCTTTAAAATCTCCATAATTATTTTTCTACCCGGTTTTTCCAGGGTGAGGAAAAGCATGGAGGGTACAGTCGAGGAGGCCATGAAGCAGCAGTCCAACGAAGTGGGCAGCAACAGTGGAGGCAGCAACAACGAGGAGGAGGAGGAGGATGACTTCTTCAGTGCTGTCATCCAGACAAAGAGAGCAGCAGAAGCCACAGGTCACTCAAGGGCAAGGCCCAGAACTTGGTCAAGACCTGGCTGGAGACCAACTCCAAGGACTTGCTGACAGATGCTGCCTTCTTGGGTGAGCAAGTGTTGGTGGACTTGTTTCATCAAGTTCACACAGCATCCCCTCCAGTGCTGCAGTGGAGCGTTTGTTCTCTATGGGCAAGGACATCCTGAGGGCCAAGAGATCATCCCTGTCTGATGAAAACTTTGATATGCTAATTTTCATGAAGGGCAACATGCATCTCATGGACAAAATGGAGAACGAGAAGAAGAGGGAAAATTAAATTATATATATATTGTGTTTTTCATTTTTTTTATAATAAAAGTTAACGTTAACGGTTTATCGGTAACTTCCGTTACATGTTTAACGAATTAACGGATTAACGGTACGTTAACTTTTGGTTAACGGATTAGCGGTTAACGAAGTTAACTTTTTGGTTAACGGTGCCCACCACTGTATATATATATGGGAATGAACTCAGAATGGTTCCCTGAGTTTTTTATGATACACACAGACCGTGCATGGAACAAGGAACTCTTCTGGGATAATTAAATCCACTATAGTCCGAATAAGTAATGGTAAATGACCCGTTGCCCACGTCGGGCTTGCATCATGAAAAAGAAAAACTATGGTATTTGTCATTTACCATTACTTATTCGGACTATAGTGGATTTAATTATCCCAGAAGTGTTCCTTGTTCCATGCACGGTCTGTTTTACCATTACTTATTCGGACTATAGTGGATTTAATTACCCCAGAAGAGTTCCTTGTTCCATGCACGGTCTGTGTGTATCATATATATATATATATATATATATATATATATTATATATATATATATATATATTATATATATATACCACAAGGGACAGTACTGGCCCCACTCCTGTTCATTATCATGCTAACAGACATAGACAGCGGAGTAAACAGCAATAGTATAGTAACATCCTTTGCAGACGATACAAAGATCAGCAGAAAAATCAGCGATGTACATGACGTGGAGGCCTTGCAGAGGGACACGAACAAAATATACAAATGGTCAGAAGACAACAACATGTCATTCAACGCCGAGAAATTTCAGCTCTTGAGATATGGTAGACAAGAAGAACTTAGACTGCATATTATGCTCCAGATAGACAGGAAATTCAGAGAAGCATGAAAGCGATTGATCTCGGGATAATAATGACATGATGCGAAATTCGAAACACAAAATCAGATAGCGATAAATAAAGCAAAAAGAGTCGCCGGACAGGTTCTAAGAACGTTCAAGAGAAGGGACAGGACAGTAATGATTCCCCTGCTAAAAACACTGATTATACCAAAACTTGAATACTGCTCAGTTTTGACGTCCCCATATAAAAAGGAAGAAACTAATAAACTAGAAGAAACGCAAAGGCATTTCACAGCCAAGATTGATGGCTGCAAAGAACTCAACTACTGGGAAAGACTACGTAAACTAAACCTGTACTCACTGGAAAGAAGAAGAGAGAGGTACATCATAATCTACATATGGAAAATGATCGAAAAACTGGTACCAAACCTAAAAATAAACCCAATTACCATTCAAACAACACTGGAAAATAGGAAAGGCAGAATGTGTAGTGTTCCCAAATTAAAGGCCCGACAAGGGACCTCCTCAACCCTGAAGGAAAATAGCTTGGTTGTCAGGGGGCCAAGACTTTTCAACCAGCTTCCTAAGGACCTCAGAAACGTAACGGGGGTCAAAGTTGGTCTTCAAGAAAAGACTGGATGCCTGGCTCAGGACAGTACCAGATGAGCAGGGCGTGCCTGGCTATGTACGGTGGAGAGCGCAAGAAAGCAACTCGCTCCTCCACCAGGCCAGACCTAGAGGCGGGGCCACCAGCTTGACCTCCGTGTGAAGAGAGACCAACGCACGAAACAACATAAGGTTCATAAGGTATATATATGGATAATATGAGTATCGTCACGTTCAGAATATCAAAAGCAAATATAATTATAAAATATTAAAGCATAATTTTCTCATCATTTTGATATGTCACTATGTTCGCAGATGCGTCCTTACCAAATTATGTAGATTTGAATATTATGACATTTTTGCGGCATTTTTTTCCCGCCCTTCCAATATTTGCCTGGTGACGTCATGAAAACATGATATATGTTGTTATGTTATAATGTTTCAGACCAACAAAGACCCTAGGATCCACTCATGGTTGGTCTACCTAACTGTGTTCGTAATTGTGTATTGTGCATGTCCTCCGTGGTGGCGGAGGGGACCTACAATTTTACGTGGGTTCCGAACCACAAAGAACATAAGAACATATGGAATTTTTTATAGTGACCACACTAGGGGCCACTTCGGCCCATCGAGGTGGCTCCACTATGTAAAAATTGCCTGTACATTGGCAACAACCAATTTTTACAAAACTAAATAATTATCAATTTAAAACTAATTAATTATCAATTTAAAATAATTAATTATCAATTTAAAACTAAAGATAGAATCTCTGGATCCAGAGGATCAAGTCATAATAGACTACTCTCCACAAATGTGTTACACTCTATATCTTTTTATAACCGACATGCAAATATATCAGATCCAAAGAATCCAGTCAATTTCATTACGGTATCCATCAATACCAGTACCTTGCCAACCAAAAATAAGTCACGGTCCATATCAATTGCGGACCAAGTCACTTACAACCATATACATTACAATATATATACTTAAGAGGAAAAGTGTAGGTGTGGCTGTAAAGACTGTACAGTAATGTAGAAATATGTGTGCACCCATTATGGGTCTCCCATTTAAAGGTGTTTGTGGGGTAAGTGAAGATCATGAGTTTTTCACTACCTCACAGTACTATGGGGGGGCACCGCTCGGCTGAGGAATCTCTTTAAATGGGGTGTGTAAGGACAGAGAGTATCCCCTAACCCAAGATGCTGCCTCCCTATTTCCCACAACACTTGTAAAACTATGTTTTCTTAAATTTATCCACCCTTAATTTTATTACGTTAAACTATACCCAATCTATCAACATATGCGTCTAATCGATTTTTAAACATGTTTATGGACGTGCTACTAATTACTTCTACCGGCAAACTATTCCAGCTATTTACTATTCTATGCGTAAAAAAGTTTTTGGCAACTGCTATCTCGAACCTTCTACTTGTCAACTTACACCCGTTATTTCTAGTTCTATTATACTGAGATATTTCGATAAAGCTATCTCTGTCTACGTTATCGAACCCATTTATAATTTTGAAAACGTAGATTAGATCACCCCTTAGCCTCCTAGTCTCGATTGTAGTCAATTTTAACTCTTTAAGCCTATCCTCGTACGACTTTGACCTAAGCGACGGAATCATCTTAGTTGCTCGTCTTTGAACTCTTTCGATTTTGTATACATCTTTGCGCATATGCGGATTCCAAAATTGGATCGCGTACTCCAAATGGGGTCTAACTAATGATTTATAAAGAGGAACTATAATATCGCGCGATTTGTACTCAAAATTCCGAGCTATAAAACTTAACACTTTGTTCGCTTTATTGACCGCTGCTGTACTTTGTTTCGCTAATTTTAAATCACCAGTGACTATAACTCCTGAATCTTTTTCCTGCTCTACGCTTATCAACTCTTTCCCTGACATACTATACGCAAAATTACCGTTACGCGAACCTATATCTAAAATTTTGCACTTATCGAAGTTAAATCTCATTTGCCATGTGACTGACCAATCAACGATTTTATTCAGATCATTCTGGATTTTACCTCTATCTTCGTCATTAATCGCCCTACCACCCAGCTTCGTGTCATCCGCAAACTTTGAAACTGTACTGACTAGGCCGACATCTAAATAGTTAATATATATAAGAAAAAGCAAGGGGCCCAATACAGAACCCTGAGGAACGCCACTCGCTACATTAGCCCAACACGACTCCGCTCCATCAACGACCACCCTCTGTTTCCTGCCTCGCAACCACTCTTCTAGCCAATTTATTACTACACCCCTGATTCCATGAGCCTTAGTTTTCTCAATGAGTCTTTTGTGCGGTACGGTGTCAAACGCTTTTTGAAAATCTAAATACACTACATCAACCGCCCGATGACTATCGTAAACGTCAACCACGCTTTGAAAAAATTCTAAAAGATTAGTTAAGCAAGATTTGTTTCGCGTAAAACCGTGCTGCGTATATCTAGCTAGTTATGCAATTCTAAGTGTTCGACTATACGATCCCTAATTATTGATTCCAGTAGCTTACCTACAGCAGACGTTAAACTGATTGGCCTATAATTTCCCGTCGCACCTTTATCGCCTTTCTTAAAGATAGGTGTTACGTTTCCTAACTTGAAATTATCTGGTACGCACCCCTCAGAAATAGACGCATTAAAAATCTTTGTCAGCGGCACAACAATGCTATCTTTTAATTCTTTTAGTTGTATGGGATATATGGAATCCGGACCCGGTGATTTACGCGTTTTCATTTTATCAATATAGCGCATTACTTTCCCTTCTACGATATTATCCAAAATATTACCATTATCAAAAGGTATTATGTCTATGACCGTAGGGATATTCGTTACATCTTCTATAGTAAAAACTGACGTAAAAAATTCGTTTAGCAAGGTAGCCATTTCCTTTTTTTCAGAAACTAGATCTCCGTTTACATTTTTCAAAGGTCCCAAGACACTTTTTACTGGATTTCTATTATTGACGTATTGAAAGAATCGCTTGGGGTTTTCTTTACCGTCACGAGCGATGGAGATTTCAAATTCGCGCTTGGACTTTTTTATTATGCTTTTCGCTTCACGCCTTAGAGATATATAGTTGTTTTGTAACCACAAATTGTCTTTATCGCGCTTATATAGCCTATAAGCCCTATCTCTACTCTTTATAATGTCTCCTACTCTAGAAGTAAACCACAAGGGCTTGTTATTTACTTTCGCACGCTTAATTTTGTACGGTACACATTCTTCATTTATAGTCCTAAATACTGTTTCAAACGATTCCCACATTAGTTTTGCGTTGAAGTTCCCCATTACGTTTTCCTAATTGACGTGTGACAATTTATTTCGAAATTTACAAAAGTCTGCGTGCTGGAAGTTAGGAATTTTAGTCGAGTTAGCTGGTTTCGAGTGACTTACTGAGAGGACAAACTCTACAATATTGTGATCACTATTGCTTAACGGTTCTATTACTTGAAGATCAGTAATTAGCCTATCATCAGTAGTTATTACTAAATCAAAAATACTGTCCAACCTCGTAGGTTCCCCAACCTTTAGAATAAGAAAGCTATCCTCGAGAAAATTAACTAAACGATTACCTTCCGCGTCTCCCAGCATTGTATCGTAATTCACGTTGGCGCAATTAAAGTCACCCATAACTAAAGCCTGCTCACTACCTATTATTCTCTTTAGTTCACGATATAACGCTTCGTCCGTATCAGCTGTTTGATTAGGGGGCCTATATATAACCGCAACAAGTTTGAAATCGTTCAATTTAAGTTCTGCTATAATCGAATCTATCGGTTCTGGAATTGTGTGCTTTACTTCTATAACGTTCGCAATATTATCTTTGATATACAACATAACACCGCCTCCTCGCCTACCTATCCTGTTTTTAACAACAAGTCTATAACCTCTAATTTGATATTCCCCTACAAAGTCACGTGTTTCAGTGCTAAGCTACGATTCATTTATCGCAATTAAATCATAGTCTTTACAAGCAATTAAAGAAAAAAAATCGTTTATTTTATTTCGTAAGCTACGAGCATTTAAGGATAGAACCTTCAAATTGTTTGTAATTGCGACACCTTCGCGAGCAGGGGAAATTTGTGGAATTTACGCTGGGACCGTTCGAGTTACGGCAGCCTGAAAAGAAGAGACAGTATTATGAAATAGTCTTCCTAAACGCGCAGCTCCAACGTCATTAAGATGAAGTCCATCTCCGAGGAACAAGTCCCTCCTGCCGTAGAAACTGTTCCAAAAATTCGCAAAATGCACTCTTCCTGTTGGCAAAGAGACTTTAGGTTATTGTTAATATTGGTCGCCTTGCTGTAGAAATCGTTACGTTGGATAATTCGAGGAAGTATACCTGTTAAAACAATCTTATTAGTTTTTTCATTTAATCTTCTAGTAAGTCCCTGTATCTAGCCAGCAGTTCTTCCGATCTAGAATTTAAAACGTTATTAATACCGACATGAATAACATACGTTGTGTCCTCGGCGGTACCGTCTGTAAAATGGTCAACATTATTAGTTATATCCTCCACCCTTGCACCAGGGTATCAGTAACGGCGCCTACGACGAGGGTTTCTCCCACAGAATTCTTCGAGCTGCCCTCGAATAATGGAATCGCCAACGAGTCGTATTTCCGGTTCATCAGCATCTTCGAAACCTAAAACAGAAAACTTATTGTTTGTTATTACTGGTAGACAAGTCTTAGGTTTTCTGAATGGGGCTCCATTACGCACTCGAACGAAGGGTTGGGAACGAGGGGAAGAGAGAGGGCTATTAGTACTATTTATATTATTAGTAGAAACTGAGGCAGGAGGGGTCGTAACTGGAGTCTCAAGGGATTCTAATTTTGCCGTCAGGAGCATCACGCTTTCTTCAAGCCTAACTCTGGCCTCCCTCTCACGTTCTAACTCGTTCCTCAGCACTTTCATGCTTGAGTACCACCTGCAAACTAACTGTTCATTATTATTAGCCATTGTAAACGCGTAAGCAGCAAATTTCCCTTCACAGCGACTGCAAGTACTTGACGGGGGTGCCATGCTCTTAATTAGTTAAAAAACAAAAAACAAAAACGAGCACTTGGAAATTAATAAATTACAACGTAGGTCTACCGCGTGCTTATTGCGCCATCACCTGAGCAAACCCGCAAAAATGTTCCTGAAACGCAGAAACAGATTCTTGTAACACAAATTTATACTAAATGAATATATAATTAAGCTACCGACGAAAGATTTGTAAAATAAAGAGTATTAATAGTACTTACTTATCTGTCCGCGATTCGACCGACTTTCTTCCTTTTTCCCACGGTGTGTGACCACACTCTACCTGACCTCCCGAAGGAAGGGAAAATGAACCTTATGACTCCTCGTTTTCTGATAGATTTGAAAAACAAACAAGGCAAGCCACGTGCACTATCCTTAGTTTAATCAAATAATATAGTACTGAATAAAGTCAATAGATGAAATATATTCGTTAATGAATGATTAGTAACACGAAATAATTTAGTTAAGAACGCACCAAACACTATTTTTTTTTCTTTAAAGACACCTCAACGAAAACCACTTATTCAATTGATAACACTGGACACTCGATAAGACACGTCTGTTAGTTTTTCGTGGATGTTGGTCGCGATGACATGTGAAGGGTGCGAATATTATTTTGTGGATTTAATATACGAAGTGCATTCTAATGACTCCCGAGCAATAGAAATATTTACAAAACACAATATTTTACCATCGACCCGTAAGTGCGAATTGTGCGGAAACGAGTGCTCGTTAATAGAATCATGTATAATTTAGGTCTCGGGGGTGCGGGGGCGGAGCCCCCATAAAGATCACGCATCACAAATTGATCGGTATAGGGTTTTATGTTTTTTTTTTTGCGGCCAAATTACTTCATCCTTTTTTTTAAATTTTTAACTAGCAGAATTTGAATAATATGAGTATCGTCACGTTCTAATTAATACCAAAATACATTTTTCTAGCAATATTTGATGTGCTTTGATTAGATTTTGACCTCCATTTCCCTTGAAAATAAACCAAACTTCAAAGTACTATAACTTTGTTGGATCTCATTTCAGAGGGAAATGGAGGTCAGATTTGAACAAATCACATCAAATACTGCTAGAAAAATGTATTTTGGTGTGTAAAATGACTGAACGTGTATATATACATAATTACCATATATATATATATATATATATATATATATATGTTAACGTACGGCCACATACGCAGTGTCCTCCTTTTTGGAAATGCCCCCCCCCCCTTCTCTTTTGAAATCTAGGAAAAAAATCTGCAGTAATTACAACCAAGGTTCACTACCAAACTATAACATTTAACAATTTGGTATCTATATATAATGGAAGGAGTGTGTATATATATAAAGGGTGATCCAGATAAATGGGACCCATAAAAAAAAAGCCAAATATTCTTAATATTTAATTCGTTTCATAAAAACTATATATCATTCGAAAGAGTAGAGTTCCAAGTTTATTATGAAATATTTATTTTTTTAAAATAACTCCTTTCAAATGTGCTCCATTAGTTGCCAAGCATTCCAGTGTTCTCGCTTGTAAGTTCTGCATCACTTTTGCAAGAGTGTGCGGTGGTATGGCCTGTATCTCATTTGTGATGGCGACCTTCAATTCTTGCAAGGTCGTTGGGTTATTTCTGTAGACCCTACTCTTTAAATATCCCCAGAGATAATAATCTAAGGGAGAAAAATCCGGAGACTTTGCGGGCCATTCAACGTCTCCAAATCTTGAGATTAACTCGCCTGGAAACGTTTGACGCAAAACTGCCATACTTTTATTTTGTTTTGTATCTTATCTTGTATTGTCAAAACCTATACAATCCTGTACAAACTTGTAACTATCCTCTTTCGAATGATGCGTATGATTTTATAAAAGGACTTATACTTTAAGATTACAGGGTTTCTTTTGGGTCCCATTTCTCTGGATCACCCTTTATATATATATATAATATATATATATATATATATACAGGGTGGGCGGAAAGTAGCTCCCTATTTTGGATTGGTAAAAAAATACGTATATTATCCATTTATTTCAGAAGAAATAATATGAAAAGGTAGGCATACATGGTAGGTTTTCTCTAAAATTCAATGTGGGCTCCAACTCTTTCCACCAGCTTCTGGAGCCGCCCAGGAATGGCGTCCACTGACTTTAGCAGGAACTCCGGCGGGATGGAGGACATGACTTCCCGAATTCGGTCCTCCAGTTCTTCCAATGTCCTCGGTTTGGTGCGGTAGACTTCTTCCTTTACCCACCCCCAAAGAAAGAAGTCGCACGGTGTCAAGTCGGGGCTCCTGGCTGGCCATTGATGTGGACCACGACGACCCATCCACGCCCAGGGAAGTGGGCATCCAGCCACTCACGGACAAAAGAGCGAAGTGCGGAGGGGCGCCATCTTGCATAAATATCAGATCGTCGATGTTCTCCCATGGGCTGACAACCGGCCAGACCTCGTTTCGCAACATAGCAAGTACCGCTCAGCATTCATGGTGTTGCGCAGAAGGAACGGGCCCACCCTGATCTGAGGTCATACCACACCACACCGTTACACTGAACCGATTCTGCCGTTTTTCAGCGGTAACCATGGGATCCTCTCCTGCCCAGTAGTGGCAATTGTGGCGGTTGACAAGTCTCCGACGTGGAACACCGCCTCGTCGCTCCAGAGGATGTTGCGGAAGAGATGGGGCCAGTCTTCATGCCAAGCTAGCATGATTTCCCCGAACTCCATGCGAATGTCGCAGTCCTCGTCCGAGAGAGATTGGCAGTAATGCGGCTTCCACGCACGCCAGTTCAGCTCCTTCTTCAGCACAGTTCGCACTGAGTAGCGGAGAGTCACTTTCCCGAGCTGCCTGGCGAGTTGACTTTCGTGGACTCCGTGCGAACATTTCCTGAACTGCCTGCACCGTCTCCTGGGCCCTGGATGTCGAAGGGCGACCATCTTCGAACATCTGCCACAGACCCCGTGGTCATGAGCTTCGAGTGGCAGTTCTTGATTGTTTTCGGGTCCACTTGGGCACGTGGTCCGTGAATGGCCCGCCACCATCTTTGAACTCGAACGACAGATTGCCAAACTTCGTACCGTGCCGCCAACTGGGCACGCTCCTGCAGTGTTAAACGCTCAGCCATGTTACCCTTCAATCTGAAATGAAAAAAAAAAAATGAACGTTACAATTGTACCACTTTAGAGAAAAAAAGATTACCGTTACAATTGTACCACTTTAGAGAACACACCATAACAATATAACAATACAATCACAATTTATACATAATTTATATGTAATTTAAATTAGGGAGCTACTTTCCGCCCACCCTGTATATATATATATATATATATATATATATTATATATATATATATATATATATTATATATATAATTCAAAGCTGGGCACAAACCGTTAATCCGTTAATCGTTAATTAACGAAGTTAACTTTTTCGTTAACGATTTAACTTTTAAGTTAACTTTGAAAATCATTATCGGACTAATTAACTTCCGTTACATTTAACTTCCGTTAACTCAAGTCCGTTAACCCAAAAAATTCATAAATAAACGTTTAAAAGTTTCTATTATTTTCAGTGCTGAGCAGGTGCGCAATTAATCCGCCACTGTTAATAGTGATGAACGAATTTCCATTTCCGCAGTGCAAAATCAGGCGATATATTTGTTTCCGCCGCCACAATTTGTGTCTTACCAAATATGGTAGTTATTTATGGCATTGGTTTGAGCAAAACATGGTCGACTGTAAAATCAGGCGGAAAGATTTGCCATTTGAGTTGAATGTTTCAACTTCTTTCAAGAAATATCACGAGCATTTTAAGGCACTTTCAATAATATATATGTAACAATTACAACAAATAACTACATTCGTTTCATTTGCAGTCTGTCTCTTGCGCACCATGTTTGTGCTAGTGAATATTTAAAAATAATCGTTGTCAAGTAAGTCATGTATATTTATAATGTCTGTGAGTACCTTATTAGTAGTCTCCTTGATACATTTCAAGAACCATAAAACTGATCAGGTAAGATTTCAATTCTCATGTCACTTTGATGACATAAATTAAGTCAATTGATGTCTTACAATGGGAGCGTTTTCACCTTAACCCTTTATGTCCTGGCGGTACTTCTAGGTACCACATCTTTAAATCTCCATAATTATTTTTCTACCCGGTTGATCCTGTCGGTACTTTCAAGTCCCAATGTGAATTAGTTTCTTTATGAGATAATAGATGGCGTTGAGAAGTAAATGTGAGCGTGTGGCGCCAGAGGCTGTTTACTCTTTAGTATCTCTGCCATCCCCTCCAGTGCTGCAGTGGAGCGTTTGTTCTCTATGGGCAAGGACATCCTGAGAGCCAAGAGATCATCCCTGTCTGATGAAAACTTTGATATGCTAATTTTCATGAAGGGCAACATGCATCTCATGGACAAAATGGAGAACGAGAAGAAGAGGGAAAATTAAATTATATATATATTGTTTTTCATTTTTTTATAATAAAAGTTAACGTTAACGGTTTATCGGTAACTTCCGTTACATGTTTAACGAATTAACGGATTAACGGTTAACGAAGTTAACTTTTTGGTTAACGGATTAGCGGTTAACAAAGTTAACTTTTTGGTTAACGGTGCCCACCACTGATATATATATATATATAGTTATTTAAGCGATATGTTCCATCGTTTTTTAAACACGTCCAAACACGTTTGATAAACACGTATCGTACTTACTGAAATATGAAGCGCGGGGAAACTGAACACAGCTCGGCGCCAGTTAGTTTTGCATTCACTGCGGCTTAGTGTGACGAGTAGGGTGTGTTGCATCATTGTATGTTGGTCAAGCTTCGTTAATTCGTTATACAATATTGCGATGGATACACGAAAATAATTTCAAAAGAAAATCACTTGAGTCGATTGAAGAACACAATGAAAGTGATACAGCAGAACCCTCCCGTAAAGTTATTAGACAAGTGGAAGATGTGATTTTGTGGTGTACCTATATGTAAATTGTGTATTTACTAAAGTATTCGATTTTGATTTAGTAAAGTAATTGTGTATTTGATAAAGTACATATTTTTTTGTCAAGTAGCCCCTACATTAGTTTTCCATGCGATTATCCTGTTTAAAATTTTATATATGTTAAACAAATGTGCGTTTCTTCTGCATCAACTGATCAAAGTGTTTATGCATCCGTTTGACTTGCTTTATACGTGAGAGTTTCATTTGGATCTCTTCTAATGATTTCGTTATTCCATAGATGTGTTATACTGTTAAACGTGTATACACTAAATAATTGTATGCATGAAATCAATAAATGTGTGAATAAAATAGTTACTTTCTTTGTTAAATATAAAAATATAAAATCAATACCTCATTTCAAATTTTAAAAAATACAAGTAATTACACCATAATATAGCTTAGATTGCACCAATGTGACTGTCCTATCCAAACTTTTGTTGGAAAGGGTACATATTTCATGTGGATGGGTGCATAGTGGCTGTTTAAACATGGCAGTTGCGCTGACATTTTCATACAGTTTTTACACAAAATAAGTTAAAATGCGCTGGCTTACGGGTCTCCGCCCCAGAACCCGCTGGTGAAGCTTCCAACTCTCCCCCCAGACCCCCTAACTGTATGGGCTTCCCTGATTCACCACGGAACCTGACGAACGTAGCTCAAGTTCACCTCCCACCCTTGGGACATTCCTGGCTACGTCCCTGGATGAGGTTAGCTGATCTGAAAATAATATTTGATTGGATAACCTTGGTACAGAGCCAAGTGGCTTCATGTTGGTTGTTCATATATTTGGCCAACAAAACGTTACTATCCAGACACTGTTTAGGCACAGAGTCCATAATAATCTTATGTGAAAAAATTATACATGCCCATGGTTGATTGCTTAAAACCTAGCGATATAGTAGAAATTTCCAGCAGATTTAATGTCTACAATCGATGGCAAAAAGCTTATGTTTTTTGTTAAAAGTTGTGTGAATGTGGAAGTCTTCAAAAGACTCTTTTAAGTATGATGAGCTGTATGATACATGGTACTTGCCACAGTCCATTTTTTCAGTTGTATTGTTCGCAGTTGTTAAAAATAAGGGTGCTAATATCTGTGATAAGAATAATTATAGGCCAATAGCATTTGCCAGTATACTTTCTAAAGTGTTAGAATGTCATTTATAATAGGATAAGTACTAACTTGCAGACTTATGACAATCAGTTTGGCTTTAGAGTGAAACATGGTACGGACATGTGTATTTATATGCTAAAGAAAGCCGTCCGAAAGTACAAGATGTCAAGTAGCAAGTATATTCCTATTTTTTTGATGTATCAAAAGCATTTGATAGAGTTAACCATCACAAACTTTTCAAGAAACTCTTGTGTCGAGGGGTACCTAAATATATACTTAGGATACTTGCATTCTGGTATACAGAGCAGATCATGTTTGTAAGATGAAAAAGCATTCTATCACCAGGTTTTAAGGTAACTAATGGTGTTAGGCAAGGAGGCAGTGGCGTGCTAAGGGGGGTGCGAGGGGGGCGGTCCGCCCCGGGTGACAGCCAGGAGGGGGGTGCCATCGGGAGAGTTGAAATACCAGTACAAGTTTTCAAACCAAATGAAAAATTCGCCAAAGTAAGAAAAAAAATTTAAAAATGTTCAAACTATTACAACAGCTTAATGTTAATTTCCACTATAAAATAAATTTTTAGTTTTATTGGCAATACAAAATTTACAAACAAAAAATTAAATATTTGATAAAAATTACATCGAAAGGCGAACGTTTGTTGACGTTTTAGTCATCAGTTTGTTGAGCATAGCCAGCTGGCTGCAACTGACATTCCAAGTCTTGTTCAGTTGACACTGTGAACCAGTGAACATACATGAGGTATGTTTCATTAAATAATTATGATAAAGCATAAAGTGCTGGTGTTTATAACAATATCATGGTACTTATACCAGTGTCCAGTAATTTTTGACAATGTAGTATCATAGTGATGTTTAAGTGTTTATAAATGCATCGTCGTGATGTCGTGATTTTTTTTACTTTTTTATTTACTGGATATACTGTTAATTTTCATTTTGTCAGTGGTCTAGTTATTTGTGAGTAATGCTCATAGTTTTCTGCTTTTTTAGGAATCGTGTTTGCACTTAACCCCCCCCCCACCCCCACCCCCCAAATAATAATAATCACAGACAATTTGTTCAGTTAATGTATTTCAAGTCATAATAGTTCATGCTTGTTATGCATGTTCATTAGGGTGTGTCAATTTTGGGGGTGAAATGACTAAATTGAAAATCATGTGATTTGGTAGCAATTTAATGTAATCATTTGGCATACAAAATAATATCCTTGCTTCAAAAACAATAAAAAATAACTCCTACCTACATCAATTTTAATTAAAAAATGCCATTTTTCCATAAATTCGTAACAAAATAACAAATGTGCGCAAACATCTTATCAACATTTAAAGTGGCAATAAGATATCATTCAGAGTCTTTATTTGAAAGTAACCAATGCAGTCATGTCCTTTTTGCTGTGGTTCCTTGACATCAGCATTCGGCTTGCTACTTGCGCTTTGATGTAGCCTTCTCGCCTCTCGTGACTGTAAACTTGACTAGCTGCTTCTGTGACCATTTTCACACATCTCTGCACACTCTGAGTGTGAGAAGGCCACTTTGGCACTTGCACTAGGGCCTCTTTAAGTTGTGTTAAATCTTTGTTTGTTATACATGTTGTCAGTGGTGGCTCCAAAACTTCCGAACTCAAGTTAACTAATTCTGTCAATTTCGTGGCATTGACGTTTATCGGAGGTACCTTCCTTGTCTGAACAGATCAGTCTCCCAGCTGGTCATCATCTAGTGATGTTCCTCTAAGCTTTAGAATGATTTCCACAGCCTCAGTTCGCTCTTTGGTCCATTGGCTGCAGAGTATTGCTTGCAAAACTGCCTCTGGCCTAACATACCAAGCGGACCTTCTCACCACAGGTAACACGATGTCCACCACTACTTTCCTTTGGGTTCTCAGTAGCTGTAATTGAAACAAGATGTGGTTGGGCCCCTCCATCCACATTGGATTAAATTTTACATTGAACCAGTGAGGAAGATAAAACCCAATAATAAATTCAACAATCAACATCAAATCCTGTAGCATTTTACCCTTCAGTGCATGTTTGGAAACCCAAATCCTGCAGAAACGAATCGCTGTAGTTAGCCAACGACTGTGACTTACGGGTCCAATCTCCAAGAGAGCCAGATTTTGAGCAACTCTCCTGATCTGATTGCTTGAACAATACGATAAGCGTAAGATTAATCCGTGCTGAGGTCTTTGATAACTTCTTCAGACAACACTGGAAGGGGAGGGCCTACTTCGACCTTTGGAAATTTTGTATTTATTTCTAATTCCGTTGCTTCATCTAGCATGTTGCCAAGGGGGCCTGACCACTTGTTGTTGCTCTTTGTAGGACCATCAAGTTCCTGGATGAGACGACGAAGAGGTAGTTCCCCTGTGTGCAAATCACATACAATCCAAACAAGCCTTCTTCCAAGTTTTTTCTCTAAATGCGTCATAACATCGCCCTGCCATCCAGTGTTCACCGCAGTTGAGTCTCCACCAACGGCCTGCAGTGAACTGTCAAGTCTTCTTTCTTGAAGCCAACATATTATTTGATCAGCAATTGCCTCTGCATGTTTCTTGCTTTTACTTCTGCTTCAGGAACAAAGTGAAACAAATAGCGGCCACCAGGTTCGGAACACACAGAGTAGTGTTCTTCTTTGATGAGACCGGGGAACTTTCTGTCCATTCCCTCTACCTCTAGGAGAACTTTTGTGTCATCTCTTCTTCCATCAAACAAAAGGCAAGAGAGACCTTCCTCCTTCAAATCTTTTTCATGCTGATCAGATATTTCCTTCATTATTTTTTCTTGTGCTCTTCTTATCTTATTATGATCTATCACTAAGGATGTATCCTCTCGGCTGATGAGGCCTGCATCTATCCAAGTGGCAGTGGCAATCTCTGCAGTCTCTCGTAGCCCCGTATGGTGGCGAATACTGGCAAGGGCAATGTTTGAGATGTCTTTAGTGTTGTATTTCATTCCCTTCGGCGAAGGTTCAGATGGCATTTTGGAGCTATTATCTGATGTTGCTTCTTTCTGTTCATCTGAAGAGCTTTCAAAGAAGTGAGAAACCTCTTGATAGAGCTCTTCATCTCTTTGGGTGGCTTCTTCACTCTTCTTTTTCTTCCTTTCTTCCCTCTCTCGGATTTTCTCTTTTTTCTTAGCAATAACAATCTGTTTTTTGGTTTCTGAATAATCTGCCGAACCAATCTGCATACTTCCTTGGCCTCCTGCCTTTGTTCTCTGCGTCTTTATGAAAGCCAGCTCCAAAACAGGGATCTTCTTCTCACACGGACAGCGACAATCAATGTGAGGGTGAGGTTCTCTTCTGCATGAGGGAGAACAATTGGCTTCAAAACACAACTCTATGGGACACTGGCAATTAAAATTGTCAAGAAGAGTATCAAGTGTGTGCAGAAATTTTTTTCTTTGCTAGTTTTCCTTTACCAAGTGATGTCTCAACTGCTTTGTGCCACAGCTTTGTTAATAATTTTAGCTCAATAGTTCTATACTGAATGAGTACAGGTGGTTTGAATAACACATTAGCTTTTTTCCACTGATGCAGAAGAGGGGGAATCATGTCCCTTATGAGCTCTTTCTCTGTGTAGTTCCTTCTATCCTTTGTATTTTGTTCATGAAGGAGTAACCCTAGTCTCAGCATGTCTCGCACTGTTGGTAGTTCTGATACGGGAAGCTCCTTGCCTGTACCGACTAACAGGCTCAAGTGGCATGACGACTGACCTCTTGTCTTCAATTTTGGCATCTTAGGAATATCTGAAAAGAAAGAAAAACATTTAAGTATTTTATATCAATTACGATGTTTCAAAGTTTAGTCATTTGATGTTCTAAAATTCAATAAAAAAATATTTCATGGGATTACAACATAATTAGATAGAAGAATATGATAATAATAAATAATTGTAATAATCAATAATAGCCGCGTTGGTTCGTTTATGACTTGCTCTTGCCATTCAGCTTAGATTTAGTGATATTTACACTTTAGTGACTTTTAGCCTATATACATATATATATACATACACGTCACCTCACTCCTCCCCTACAAGTTTAGTCTGTCAGGGGGATGAGGGACCCTAGACGACCTGCGGAGCGGGGTTGATGTAGTAGGAATAGGTGCAACCTGTATAGGCGGGCAAGTTGAACCATTTTCCGGAGGATCAGTTCTCTCTTCCGGAAGACTCTGGTCCTTCTGCACTTCACGTTCCCATATCTGGTCCTGATGGCGTTTAATAGAACGACCATCTTCAGTTGGCACTTGAAGGAAACAGGGCCCGTTCTCTCCTGCACAGTTGCAGGAAACCATTTTGGTCCAGCCCCATAGTTGCGAATCATAACTGGATCATTAGGTTTCGCTTCTAGAACTCTCCCTCTTTTAGTGTCGTGGTACAACTTCTGTTTTTCCTGATGGCGTAAAACTCGTTGTTGTAACGTTTCGTTTGGACGTAACAAATCGAAAACTGAACGAATTCCCCGGCCAATCAGAAGTTTAGAGGGAGACACCCCCGTCGTGGTGTGTGGTGTTATTCGATATTTAAACAAAAATTTATCCAACACCACTTGCATTTCCTCCCCACGAGAATGACGCAAGGCCGACTTGAAAGTACGGACCATGTTTTCCGCGAGACCGTTAGTAGACGGGTGGAAAACACTAGACTGGACATGTCTAATGCCATTTAGGTGGACGAAGGAACGAAATTCCTCACTGGTAAAACAAGTACCATTGTCGGAAACCAGGACTACGGGTAAACCCATCGAGCGAAAACCGAACGGAGTAAGCGAATAGTAACACCCGAAGTCGTGGAAGTGGTTGGAAGAATTTCCACCCACTTAGAGTAGGCGTCCACAATGACTAGGAAATAAGTATTATTTATAGGACCTGCATAGTTAACATGGATCCTATGCCACGGTATAGTAGGCCATTCCCAAGGATGAAGTGGACTTTTCCTTGGGAGATCTCTGTTCTCTAGGCAGCTTTGACAGGAACGAACCAATGATTCGAGTTCTCCATCTAAACCAGGCCACCAGAAATAAGCTCTCGCCAGATCTTTCATTTTTGTTGCGCCCATGTGTTCAGCGTGAAGTTCCTTCACTAAATTCGACCTGCCTTTATTTGGAATAATCACTCTGTGGCCCCATAAGAGACAGCCATTTTGAATCGAGAGGCCAGACTGACGTTGATAAAAAGGCTGTAATTCACTTTCAACCTTAGTAGGCCAACCAACTGAGCAGAAATGGATGACCCTAGACAGAATAGGGTCTGATTTTGTCCGCTGCTCTATTTGTACTGCAGATACTGGAGTGGATTCCAAAAACTCCACCAAGTGAACCCATTCTGTAGGTATAGGTACACAATCATTTGGATTTTCTAAGGGCAACCTACTTAGCGCATCAGCCGTACCTAGAAGTTTACCTGACCGATGTACTAAGTCAAATTTATAGGCTTGTAGAATCAGTGCCCATCGTTGAATCCTACCTGAGGCCATAACTGGAATATTTTTATTAGGTGAAAATAAACCTAAAAGAGGCTTATGGTCAGTAATTAGTTTAAATTCATGACCCCATAGATAGAAATGAAATTTTTTTACTGCAAATACTAAGGCTAATGCTTCACGTTCCACTTGTGCATATCGTCTTTCCGTCTCGGTTAGTGTTCTAGAAGCAAAACAGATAGGCCTATCTACACCATCAATGTGGTGAGATAACACTGCCCCAATTCCATAAGAACTGCTGTCTGCTGAAACTACGAGAGGAAGTTTAAGATCATAATGCACTAGGAGAGTGGACTTTAGTAGTACGTCCTTTGAAGCCTCAAATGCCTCCTTTTGAGTTTTCTCCCATCTCCACTGTTCCCCAGATCGTAATAGCTTATTTAGGGGTTCAAGGAAAGTCGATGCATTAGGCAAAAATTTCCTATAAAAGTTTAGGAGACCTAAATAAGCTTGTAACTGTGTGATGTTTTGTGGAGGTGGTGCCTTTTCTATTGCTTCTAGTTTATCCACCGTTGGATGAATGCCTGAGGCATCTATGCGGAACCCTAAATATGAAACCTCATTAGTGACCCATGAACACTTTTCTCTCTTTAGCTTAAGTCCGGCATCCCGGAGTTTTTTTAGAACCGTGGTTAATCTAGTTAGGTGTTCTTTTTTAGTCGAACCTGAAATGAGGACATCATCTAGAAAGCAAAGTACCCCTGGAATGTGACTTAGAACTTGGTCCATTGTCCTCTGAAAAATACCCGGAGCCGATGCTATTCCATAGCATAGCCTATTGTACTTATATAGGCCTCGGTGCGTATTTATGATAGTTAATTCTTTAGAGTTTTCATCTAAACTTAGTTGAGCATAGGCTTGGGACATATCGAGTTTTGTGAAATATTTACCCCCAGCAAGAGAGCTAAATAATTCATCAGGCTTGGGTATAGGATAGCAATCTAGAAGGACGGCTCTATTTGCTGTTAAACGGTAATCCCCACATAACCGCACGGACTTGTCCGGTTTTAGTACAGGAACTACTGGGCAGCCCACTTAGCGTGTGTGACTGGTTCAATAATTTTATCTTTTAGCAGCCTGTCAATTTCTAAATCTACCTTCTCCCGCAGTGCATGCGCAGTTGAACGAGCCTTACAAAATTTCGGAGTTACATTAGGATCTACTTCTATGCAGACCTGATGGCCTTTTAGGTTGCCTACTTCAGGCCCAAAAACAGAAGAAAACTCCTTTAACAATGAGTCTATGTCAGATGGATATGAGAGTGTATGCACATCTGCCTGACCCTTTGGCAAGATTTTGTCAATTGGCATTTTCAAAGCATCAATCCAATCACGGCCTAGTAGAGTAGGCCCTTGCTCATCCACCACTAAAAGGGTTAAGGGATGAGACAAAGTTTTCTGGTTGAGTGTAACTGTGACGTATGCTTCTCCACAAATAGGTATTTGTATGTCCCCGTACTTTTTCAAAATCGTTTTAGATGCATGTAGTTTAGGTGTGTTTTTGAAAATCTTATCAAAAACTACCTTGGATATGACCGTCCGGGCAGCACCCGTATCCAATTCTAGAGGAACTGTAATTCCATTTAGGCCTACCTCTACAATGTATGGGCCTGTATTTTTCCCACTTTGCTGCTCATAAAATAGGTACTCCACCCCAATGTTCGAAGTATTTCCCTTTTGAGGATTTATACTAGAAATGTTAAAATTAGAATTTTCACCCTTTGTTTTCTTTGAAAAACACACTTTAGCTATGTGGCCTATTTTACTACAGTTTCGGCAAACTGCTTCTTTAAAAGGGCAATCTTTCTTCCAGTGGTGTTTTCCACACCCTGTACATGGCTTGGAAGGCTTAGTAGAATTAGTAGGCTTAGTCGTATTCGCCTCATACCTTTTATTTGCCTGTCTAGTAGGCTCGTTAGGTCTGCCAGGCCTAGAAGATTTAAAGCTATTTACGTGCTGGGCTTTACTACTATGATTGCCAAAAGCTCTAACATCTTTAGCAGCTGCTTCTCTAGCCGTAGCTATTTCTACAGCCTGACTAAAAGTTAGGTCCTGTATGGCTAATAGGGCTCTCTGGTAGACTCCTCTTTGAGACCCATTACAAACCTATCTCTTAGCATTTCATCTAATTTGTCCCCAAATTTACACGTACGGCTATGGCTTTTTATTCCTGCAACAAACTCTGCAATGCTTTCATTTCCCGTCTGATGCCTTGAATAAAATTTGAAACGTTCATAGATGAGAACTACTCGGGGTTTGTCGTGATCGGTTAGGGCCTGTACCAATTCATTATAGGTGCAAGTTTCCGGTGCTTTAGGAGAAACTAGGTCCATAACTAAACCAAACGTTTTAGGGCCTATTATAGTTAAAAAGGTAGGTACTTTCTTAGCATCCGGAATGGAATTTGCCTCGAAAAACAACCTCACCCTAGTGGCATAAGCTTCGAAGTCCTCCCCCGTGTCTTCGTAGGGGCTTATATGGCCAATCACCGACATGCTAGAGCAAAACCGAATTAGGCCAAATCACGTGAAGTAGGTTAGGTTAGGTTTAAATTTGATCTAGTTACTCCCCAGTTAGGGCTGAATAGTGAATTGTATTAGAGTTAGGGCTGAGTAGGAATTAGTTTTAGAGTTAGGGCTGAGTAGGAATTAGTTTTAGAGTTAGGGCTGAGTAGGAATTAGTTTTAGAGTTAGGGCGGCGGGACCTACGCTATAGTACGGTAGCTTACCCACACAAACAAACCAAATCGGACGACCCAGGCTACATCCAATTTTCCAAACAACCACTTGAACCCAATAAGCCAAATTAACCCAATGAGCCAAATTTAACCCAATGAACAAAATTTAACCAAATGAGCCAAATCTCATCCTCGTCGCCAAATGTGATAGCGTGGGGTAGACACCCCAGTTAGGTTACTTAGGTTCTAGCAAACAATCAAAAGCACTTACCGGTGCGTTGAATTAGGTATTCCTTGAAGCCTACCGTTTTATTCCTGTGTCCCACAAACAGCCTACCTAACTCTCTCTTACATTACCAATTTAGAAGCTATAGACATTACCCCTAACTATACTTAAGTACGAACAACTTCCTACCCGATTTGTCACCTTAGAAACATCATCTAATTATACTCAGCACCAAAGATTAGGTCAGATAGGAAAAAACATGTCTAGGCCAGACCAAAGCAATACGAACAGCCGCGTTGGTTCGTTTATGACTTGCTCTTGCCATTCAGCTTAGATTTAGTGATATTTACACTTTAGTGACTTTTAGACTATATACATATATATATATATACATACACGTCACCTCACCATACTTACAGTTAAACTGTAGTATTCATCTAGTAGAATAACTATGAAGTAGGTACAAGAGCAATAACAGCAAACCACCGTCTATGACATCTAAGAGGCAACTGAGAGTGAGGGACAGTTCTATTCATGTTATGACTTGTACATTGTACAACAACTATATGACCTTGAAAACACTCCATATGCGATCAGTGGGATAATTCTGTGACAGATGAATAGTTAATCAATTTATGTCCTATTATTTAGTAAAAGAGTCAATTTCTGAAACTTTAAGGTAAAATTGATGTAGGTAAGGGTTATTTTAGTTCATTTTGGTTGGCCAATTTCAAGTTTTGACATGAAAAGACACTATATTTTCACTACCAAAATTGATTTGAAAAAAGTTGACAAAATTGACACACCCTAATAATACGTGTTCAAACACGCCAATGTGTCCATTCATAATAAATGCAAAAAACTTCACTTTTTTACGTGAAGGTCAAAATATGAGAATAAAAACCCACTCTAATAGACAGAGTTTATTTCCACGACAGTTTCGACGCCCACTGGCATCCTCCTCGGGTGGATACAGAAACACAAATGAAACAAAACAAGAGGGAAAAAACAGTTCAGGGATCGACCGTTAAGAAATTCGCACCTAGGTTGGATTCCATTCTCTCGAGACAGGAGGGGCATTTTCATTAAGTACATTCGCACAAATTTTAAAACTATCTTCCTGTTCTACTAATAGAATCTGTATGTTTAGAACAGGAAGATAGTTTTAAAATTTGTGCGAATGTACTTAATGAAAATGCCCCTCCTGTCTCGAGAGAATGGAATCCAACCTAGGTGCGAATTTCTTAACGGTCGATCCCTGAACTGTTTTTTCCCTCTTGTTTTGTTTCATTTGTGTTTCTGTATCCACCCGAGGAGGATGCCAGTGGGCGTCGAAACTGTCGTGGAAATAAACTCTGTCTATTAGAGTGGGTTTTTATTCTCATATCGTGTCCATTCATGATGACATGTTATTCACCCCTTATTCAAGGTTGTTTTTAGACATTATATTTACGTACATTGTCACTGATTGTTCCAATTTTATTGAACAGTAAATAGCAGCACATGTTTTACTGTTGTATACCTAATTAATATATACTAAATAATCGTAAATTCATTGATGTGTTGTATGCATGCATTGCGCGTCGGGTAAAAATTGCGCACAGCGTAGCGCACTTCTGTGTTGAAATTACTTTGGAAAGAGAAATATTTATGTGGATGCGCGGCGCGAAAAATATTAACATGATATCATTGATATGTATGATATAATTGTAAATATCAGATTCCCTTCAACATTATAACTTAAAACCATATTATTTGAAAAAAACAGAAGTTCAGAAAATTTGCGGATTATACAACTTTTTACAATTTTACTTACTATTACTTTCAGTTATTTGCATGAATGTGTCGGTGTATCGATGAATCGATTTTTTTCGATACATTTAAGAAAAATGACGTTAGCGATACCGATACATCGATCAAGTAGCTAAGGCGAAACCGTTACCGATACAAAAGTATCCTCGATACGTAACGTCGATACATGTATCGCGATACTGTTCATCGCTGCCTATAATGGGGCAAAGAGTTGTATTTTGATTTTTAGGTGTAATCTACTGAAACATGTATCATGTGGGTCTTTTGAAATGAATGGTCAGACTATACCTGTCAAAGACATATGTAAATACTTAGGTCATGTAATTACTCACGAGCTGCGAGATGAACTCGATATTGAGAGGCAACGTAAAAAGCTGTATGTACACTGTACAGGGTAACATCAGGGCCGTAGGCAAGGGAGGGGCGAAAGGGGCGGTCGCCCCCCCCCCCCCCCCCCCCCCCCATGAGGGGTGGCCTAGCTGGCCGCCCCTGTATTAGTACATACATTTTATCAGTTTACTTGCCATGTAATTATTTTGAAATATATATATTATCTTAAGTACTTTTTTGCAAAAAAATATTTCTAATAACTTGTAGGGCGATCAAAAGTCAATAAAGTCAATTTGTATATATAGCTTGCACGACATATAAAACGCCTAAAAACAAGTTTTAAACACCCAGGTGGGGTGTAGTATTGAAGTTATTAAGTCAATAAACGGTCAATTTTTAGTTTTTAGTAAAAACCTTTTACTAGTTGGCGACTCTGCACACAAAATCTGGCAACACTTAATAGCTGAACTGTGTCAGTTACAGTTAAGTACGGCTATAGTTAAGAACAAGAGTAGGAAGGCAATGTTTGCCGCAATAGGAAGTCCTCCTGAACCGACTGTCACCCGCTGGGTGAGCTGGTTGGAAGCTGCATTTTATTATGCAGATAATTTTCCAGAAGTGAAGAGAATTGTCGAAAATTTTGAGGATGGGGGAATTCTTGTGCAGAGAGCAAAAGAAAGTGTCGCTAACGATGGTGTTCCAAAGCAACCACTTGCGATTAGAAGAGATTATGGGCCTATTGCTGACTTGGTGACGAAGGCGGAAGCGTCAAATTTCAGCATTCAAGCTGCGTATAAGGCATTGTCTAATTTGAAGTTACGTAGAGATGAATGTTCTATTGCCCAGTACATTAATGCATGACTCCAAAAGAATGATATCTGCAACATAATTAATCTCAGAAGGCCTGAAATTTCTCCTACTCTGTATGGCTCTCTACAGAACTGCCAACTAACATCCGCTGCTGTGGAAAGATCGTTCTCGATGTTAAAAAAGCTTTTGGCGAAAGACCGCAATTTTTTATCCGAAAATGTCTACAAGTACTTAATGCTGTATTGTAATTGTATTCACTGAGTACCTAAAGTTTATTTCACCAATTTATTACTGAGTACTACTAAGTAATAAATTGGTGAAATAAACTTTAGGTCTTCTGTCACAACTCATAAAATAAGGTCAATTTTTTAGGTTAACTTTTTATAGAAATAAAGTCAACTTTTCCACATTTTTACGTCAACTTTTGTTTGCCCTATTAGTAAATTAATTGGCTGCTTCCCAGCTTCACCTCCACGTAAATTAAATGGCTGAAAACCTGAATACCGACAACATGCGTTGAACAATGATTCGTGAACACAATATGAAAAAAATTTTAAATTTGTTTCACTATGAAATACTATGTTTTTGATTGGTTAAGTTACTAATGAATTAGATTGCTTTTAGGATATGGTTAGAGCAGTGAACAAGATTAATGCAGTTTATGAGGCCCTGACTGAATGCAGAAAGAATGCTGAGATAATGTTCAGAAATACTTTCGATAGCGCTCGCGAGTGGTGCGATGTAGACTCGATTCTCAGGAGACATGTCCAGAAGCAGAAACACCGGGATAACCCAAACGTAGATAGTGTAGAAGAATAACACTGGTATGCATATGAAATTGTTTTGTCTGCTGTGAGGGTTTTTTCAACTCATATTATATAATTCGACCATGCTGAATTCGAAAATGACATTGGTTTTCCTCAATCAGGTCAGGTTTTTTCTCTATTGGCCATTTATTATAAGTCCAATTTTATCCCCAAATTTATTGATTTTTTTAGCTTAAACACTGTAGATACGAGTAATATTATAAGAACACTCGTGAAAAATGAAAACATTGTGTGAATAAATACTTTTATTCATACAATGAATATGGAAAAAAGTTTATTGAGGAAGGAATGGTTTTTTTGGCTTTCCGTCTGTGTTTTTCTTCGGGCACGTCTCGCTTCAAACACCAGCAATAGTCCGCCAGCATATTGATATCCCAGTTTCCCTGGTACCTCTCTTCCATTATTTTGATATCTTGGTGAAATCGTTCACCCTGTTCCTCACTATAATCCCCGCAATTTTCAGGAAAATAGTCCAAGTGGGACCACAAAAAGTGCATTTTTATGGACATGCGCGACCCATGAGCTTTGAAAGCTTCCATCAAGTTTTCGACAACGGACTCGTATTCTGGACTTCTACGCTTGCTAAGAAAATCAGTGACAACTGATTTGAATGCCTGCCAGGCATTCTTCTCAGTTGGAGTCATTGCGTTTTCGAACTGAGTATCCTTGATCAAAGTTCGAATTTGAGGACCATCAAAAACCCCAGCATTTAGTTTAGCATCAGATATATGAGGAAATTTACTCTCGAGATATCGGAATGCTGAACCCTCCTTATTCATTGATTTGATGAAATTTTTCATCAAGCCCAGCTTAATATGAAGTGGTGGGAGCAAATTTTTGTTGGTGGTACAAGGGGCACTGAAACGACATTATGCGACCCAGGTTCAAAATTCTCTCTGGATGCCCATTCACGCTGTGCATAGTGCTTCTCATCCGCTCGGCTATCCCATTTGCAGAGGAAACATGGGTATTTCGTGTATCCCCCTTGCATTCCCAATACAAATGCCACAATCTGAAAAAAATGAAAATATTTAAAGAATTTAGAGAATTTGTTCTATCAGATAAAAAATCTATGCATTGGACTGTATCACTTCTGTGGGGAAGTTAAGTGTTCTTATACGCTCTCAAATAACCTTTGGAAAAACAACATAGTCAATAGCAATAGTTTACTTATGATATTAGTATTACCTTCAAATCTCCACAGATCCTCCAGTTATGTTGGTCGTATACGAGAGCATCCAGTAAAATTTTCATGTTATCGTAGCTCTCAGTAAGTTGTACGGAATGTGCTACAGGGACTGATGCAACCCTATTCCCAATGTTGAGAAGTACTGCTTTCAAACTTCGTTTAGACGAGTCTATAAATAGCCTCCATTCTGATGCGTTATATGGCAGGCCCAAGGATTCGATTAGCCCCTCAACATTGCAGCAGTACACTAAGGAAGAGGTATTTTCGTGCACTGCAAAAAACTTGCGGAATTCTTCCTCTCGTTTTCTATACCAGGAGAATGTTGTTCCCGGAGCCAGCAAGTTGTCCTCTCGAAGTCGTGAGCCCAAGATCTTGGCAGCTAATTTGGAAAGTCCTAAATCCCTGGTAAGATCATTAAGTTTGGCCTGGTTGAGAGGCCTCGGCTCATTTGAAGCGGTATTTTGAGGTATACAGGGGTGCAGTGCTGCCGGAGCTCACCGGAGTGCCGCTCCGGCACCTCTGCAAGAGGAAGTTTGGAGGAATTACCATAACAAGCAACAAAAAAATTGTCTCCATTAATTATCAACAGTTTAGTGAGTGAGTGCAAACACGAAATACTTAGTCATCGTGTGGCATATATAGAAACAGGATAGGAAATGGCAGGCTTTTGTCAGGCCCACCAGAGCTCCGGCACCTATAAAATTGGCACTGCACCCCTGGGTATATACGACTGGGACTGGTCATTGGCATCGGTCATTGATTCATCATCAGAATCATCGAAGTCCAGGGTTTGAGGTGGGTCGGGTATTGGAATTCCAGGACCATGGGGTACAGGTCTCATAGCAGAAGGAATGTCAGGGTATACAACAATGTGTTTATTCTTCTTGTTAACTCCTGAAAATAGAAACACAGAAACATGGATATAAAACTTGCATATGAAATAGAAGAAGCATTCAGACTGGCGGCTCGTGAGGGAAGGCTGCGGTCTGTAAGATATGGAATAGGTCGATGGAGTCTGTATATTTTCTTTCTTTTTCATTCATATTGTCCCTTCGGGGACAATATGAATGAAAAAGAAAGAAAATATACAATCATTGTACATGTAAATGTAACTTGTATAACAATATGTATGTGTAAATGTATTTTCTATAACAATATGTATATGTAAATGTATGATTACCATTATGGTGAATATTATGCTATATATGGTGAATATTACATTATGGTGAATATTGTGTCGTTTCATACGAGGATTTCAAAATATTTAAGAAAAATAAATTTATAAGCCCACCTTGGAGGTTTGTCATGCAGAAATAGCAATCTGTCACGTGATCCTTTCCTTCTCTCCAAATCATGGGAATTCCAAAAGGCAAAGATTTCGCTCTGCCTTTGCTCCATCTTCTCAAATTTTCAATGCACGTCTTGCAGCACATATGAGGGGCGAAATGTTTGTCCTGGTCCCCTAGCTTAATTCCAAAGTATGCTCTATACATTGTCTTCACAAATTTATGATTTGGGACTGGTTATTTGGCATGGTAACCGTCCCACATATGTAGCAGAATCTATTGGGATCATTTTTACACGCTCTATTCATTATGAAATATTTTATCTATATGCCTGAAAAGTAAAAAAAGATATTATACAAGTGAAACAAGTGATGATAGATGTTACTGTTCCAATTCCGCTTTGACAAAATCACGAAAAATTCTATTTTACTTATGAGGCCATAGCCGGATAACCTTAGCTGATTGAGAAAAACGGATTGCAGATTCGAAATCAGCAGGAAAAACTCTATAAGAATCACTTACAAAACCCTTGACAGCAAAATTGATGCATACCAGTGATAATTCTCGCCCTTATAACTTTAATGAAACTAGTTAATTTGATGTTCATGATTGAAAATTTCTCATGCTAAACATTTACTTTAATGTTAAAACTAAAACTTTGTTTCAAATTCTCAATGAAATTAACTAACGGCTTAAAGGACTTGACGCAGTGAAACATTTAACTAACTAAACTCCATGCCATACGACTTTCTCTGATGAACTACATGAAATTGTACATCGTGCAATTGAATTTTATTTTATTCAGAGCAAGGTTTCTCGTTACGAATCACTTCCCATGTCATCAACTGTTATGCAGTATTATCTACAAGACACGAAAAGCATACATTACTAGTAGACTTTTCTACTTTTCTGCCTTTCCCTAAGAATAAAAAATTTCCTCAACAAACTTCTAAAAATAAAAACTGCAGCTGACATGACAAACCCCCCCGAATTTACTTTATATGACCTGCAAGAAAAATATCCGTAAAAAATGTTGAATTTTTTCGAATGTCAAAAACTTTGATACCAAACTATTACTTCATAGACCCATCAAATTAGAGTTTTAACGTTTTGATTATCTTTCAATTGGTAACTACTTTTGTCTTGTTAAGCGCGAATCATGAAAAAACGTTGCTGTGAAATTGCCGAGTTCGTCATTGTTAGAAAATCTAGAAGAGGAAGAACCATTGTTGTCCCAAGGCGATACGATGACTAAGCTGATTGATGCAGCATTGCTTGTATATATATTAAGTTAAGGTGTGTATATATATCCATCTCATAATTGTAAGGTTAGTGAAAAATTAACTTAATTTAGAGCTAGCATTTTTGAGCTCTTGTGGCATCATTGTTTGGTCACACTGTTGGCATCATTTTGGGACGCTGCGCGTCTTTTCTACTCGTTTGTGGAAGGTCGTACGTAAAGGTGTGGTTTGATAGAGAGCTCTCTTGCAATTCAGTTTGGTTGTTTAGATACATGATTGTTGCATCGTGCAATAGTCCAGGTTGCGTTGTTGTTGCAAGGTTCAGAAAGAAGACCACAAATAGTACCCTTTTGTTTACTTTAAGTTCATGTAATTTAAGGTCTAAGGTAGGCCCGCATCGAGTCAGCAACCCTGAGGTTACCCTGAGGTAGGACCTAATAGGATCTCAAATCCGTAAGTTTTAATTTAGCTTAACTTGGGCTTTAGGTAGAACTTGCCCTTTAGAATTTGGCCGTTCACGGCTCAGCTGGGATTTCGAACCCGACAAATAAATAAAATAACATGGTCCTTCAGAACCGGATTTCTACCCCAAGACTGAGTCAGTGACCATTTTTCGGCAAAGTTCTGATTGTGCAAATTGTATCCCAAGTTAGGCCTAGACGGGTTGAGTATTATTGAGTTAAGGTCCCAGGGTAAAAAGTTTGGTCGCCCAATTGCGAAACTTGGCCAGTCGTCTGTCGTTTTTTGGCCTACTTTTTTTCCGGTTTGGTTAATTTTGGGTTATTATTGAATTAAGGTCCCAGGGTAAAGTTTGGTCGCCCAATTGCGAAACTTGGCCAGTCGTCTGTCGTTTTTTGGCCTACTTTTTTTCCGGTTTGGTTAATTTTGGGTTATTATTGAATTAAGGTCCCAGGGTAAAGTTTGGTCGCCCAATTGCGAAACTTGGCCAGTCGTCTGTCGTTTTTTGGCCTACTTTTTCCGGTTTGGTTAATTTTGGGTCATTATTGAATTAAGGTCCTGGGGTGGAAAATTTGGTATTCCATACTGGTGTTTGGTTAGTACCCCACCCAGCAATTTGCGTTTGATCAGTTTGGTTAAGTATTTCTGCCAATTCAGCTCATTTGGTATTGAGCCCAAGGGTTGTTTACATTGAAGATGAGTGCATCTGAATTGAACAAATTTATAAAAAGGAGAAGTGCCTACAAAGGTCTAATTACAAAGGTCATTGCCACTATAGATTCTGCCATAGAGCAAGAGGATTTACGCTTAGTGACTGCGAAGCTTGCCATATTAGAAACTAAAAAGGTTGCTCTAAGTGAGGTAAATGTTAAAATTGAGGCTCTTATAGAAGAGGATGAAATAGAAAATAACATAATTTACTTTGAAGAGATTATTGATGATATGATTAACGTAGGCCTCCGAGCAAAAGAGTTTAGCAGCTCAGTACAGTTAGAGACCAGGTCTAATAATGAAACACAACACTCAACAAATGATGCTTGTGAAGTTAAGGTTAACAGATCTGTAGTTCAATTACCGAGGCTTGTACTCAAAACATTTTCTGGGAGTATTCAGGAATGGCAAGGATGGGCAGACAGTTTTCAATCAGCAGTTCATTCTAGTCAAGTGTTAAGTGCCGTGGAGAAGTTTAATTATTTGCGGTCCCTCTTGGAAGGGGAGGCAGCAAAGACTATAGCAGGATTAGCATTAACAGAGGCTAATTATAATGTGGCTTGGGATATATTAAAGAAACGGTTTGGTAAGCCAGAGATCTTAATTAAAAGCCACCTCCGTGCACTTTTAGCTATACCTCCTGTTAATAATCCTAATAGTGTCAAGGAGTTACGGCAGTTATATGATGAATTTGAAATTAGAACTAGGTCCCTGGACAACTTGGGTGTAGGAATGGAAAAGTATGGTATAATGTTGGTTCCTACACTGGAGTCTAAATTGCCTAGCTCAATTTTGCTTGAATTAAGTAGGGGACACTCTGCAGAACATGTGTACATCCCCCTTCAGCAGATGTTAAGTCTTTTAGGCAGAATTAGCAAGACGAGAGGGAGTTGAGTTTGCACAGTGGGATGGTAAACAAGGGGACAAAGGCAGGCACAGCACCAAAGTTTCCACAAAAAGGAATAGCCCAGGTACAGTGTCAGCTCTACATGCCTCCTCTGAGAATAAATTAAAGGGAATCAAGGAATGCATATTTTGCGAAGGCAACCACAAGTCATATAAATGTGAGGTGGCTGAGGCCTTACCCTTTGAGGAGAGAAAGGACAGGGTAACTAAGTCCACAGCATGTTTTAAATGTTTTTTGAAAGGTCATAGAGCAAGGTTCTGTTAGTTTAAAATTTTGTGCAAAAAATGTCATGGTAGGCATCAGCCATTATTGTGTGAAAACACACTTAGTAGGCCTACCCCAGAAGTAGAGACATCAGTGGCACATGCCACTGCTATGCAAGGGAGTAAAAGTAAAGGGGGATTATTGCAAACAACTGCAGCCTTATTAATTGGGAATGAGGGAGAAGCTACTGTAAGAGTGTTGTTTGATAGTGGTAGCCAGTGTAGTTTTATTAAGACCAGAATTTCCAGAAAATTGAAGTTTAAAGAACTTAAGAGGGAAAATTTAAGAATTTCTGGGTTTGGGGGTTCCGTTCAAAACCGAACCAAATTTAAGAAGGTAGAAGTTCTGGTTAAAGGGTTGTTACCGCAAAGTCCCACTATCAAGGTCCAAGCTGTAGAGATTGAGGAACTTTGTGCTCCAGTCACTATTTGTTTAGATATGGCATGTGTCCAAGAATTGCAAGTTAAAGGAATTAATTTGGGCAATAATAAGTTTGAGGGAACAGAAGATATTAGTCTTTTGATTGGAGCTGACTATTATTGGGACTTCATCACTGGTAATATTGTCCGTACATCTCAAGGCCCAGTAGCTATTGAAAGTAAGCTAGGCTGGATGCTACATGGTAGTTATTGCAATGAAATGGAAGTTAAGGCTCTCTTTGTTAAGATTGAGGAGAACAGCCATGGTCTGGAAAGGCATTTGAAAGCGTTTTGGGAACTTGAATCTATTGGTATAAAGGACAACCAGGCAAGTACAGTGAACAATGATGTTTTAGAGCAATTTGAAAAAGGGATTGGGTTTAGAGATGGTTGCTATGAAGTTGGCCTACCATGGAAGGATTCTTGCAAACCCGGTTCAAACCTTCAGCTAGCTAATCGGAGGTTGGAGACTTCATTGTACAGGCTAAGAAAAAATGAGGAGTTGTTAATTGAATACGATGAGGCCATCCTAAGTTATGTAAGGGAGGGCTATGCTGAAAGGGTGCAAGGTGAGCTGGTGAGCCAGGAGGCACATTATCTGCCACACCATGCAGTGGTACGGCGAGACAAAACTACCACCAAACTGAGGGTAGTTTTTGATGGCTCAGCCAAGGACAAAGGTGGTGTGTCCTTGAATGACTGTTTGGATGCTGGGCCAAATTTAAATGCAGATTTATTTTCCTTGTTACTGAGATTCAGGTTTGGTAGAGTAGCATTGACTGCAGATGTGAAGCAAGCCTTTTTGCGGATAAAGTTAAAACCAGAGGACAGAGATGCAGTAAGGTGTCTGTGGGTGGATACGAAAGACTTGTTGGAAAATGAACCTAAGGTTCAAGCATATAGAATGAAGTCAGTGTTGTTTGGCCTCAGCTCTAGTCCATTTCTGTTGGCAGCTACTATGCAGTACCATTTTAAGAAATATTCTGAAGTCTATCCTAACACTATTGAACACATAAGGAAAAATTTTTATGTTGATGATTTGCTATGTTCCGTGGATAATACAGAAATGGCTAAACAGATATTCATGGAGGCTAGAGCTATAATGAGGGAGGCTGGCATGGAGCTCAGAAAATGGCAGACCAATCATTCGCAATTACAAGAGTTTATGAGTCATTCCTCTGTAGTACCTGATCAGCAGAAAGTATTGAGGATTCTGGTATTAAGGAGTTGTGGGCAATAGACGCAAAGGTGCTAGGCATCGTTTGGCAGCAAGATGATGATTTGTTTACCTTCAATGGGAAATCTTTAGTAGAGCTGGCCGAGAATGAGACAAGGTGGACAAAACGTACAGCTCTTAGTTTGGCTTCGAAGGTCTTTGATCCTCTTGGATTCCTGGCTCCATTTGTGATAAAGTCAAAAATTTGGTTTCAGAGCCTCTGGGAAATTGGACTTGGTTGGGACCAAGAGTTACCTGATCATATGGTGGTAAGGTGGAAATATTGGTTCAAAGAATTGGCACATCTTGGAGACATTGAAATCCCAAGATGGTACTTTGGAGAGTTGAACAATAGTCCAGACAATTTGGAGCTGCACATCTTTTGTGATGCAAGTGAGGAAGCCTATGCAACTTGTATTTATATAAGAGGCGCATTGCAAGAGGAAGTAAGTTGCAGGTTGGTTGCTGCAAAGAGTAGAGTAGCACTTTGAAAAGGCTTTCTGTTCCAAGGTTGGAATTGATGGGTGCCGTTATTGCTAGTCGGCTTGCAATTACATTGCGAAAGTCTTTGGCCCTCTATGAAATTCCAAGCTATTATTGGACAGACTCCACTATAGTTTGGCACTGGTTAAGAAGTCAGGCAAGGAAATGGAAACCATTTGTTGCCAATAGGGTGGAGGAAATTCAAGCGCACACAGATCCCAAGCAATGGAAGCATTGTCCAGGCATCCAAAACCCCGCTGATTTACCAACACGAGGAATTTCGGTGAAAGATCTTTCACAATCAAGTTTGTGGTGGAATGGGCCAGAGTGGCTAAAACTTGGAAGTGAAAACTGGCCTTCTAATCAACCTGTTGTAGGAGAATGCCAGGCTGAAGAAGCATGGGTGAGTGAGGTGAGAAAATGCGCTGTGAACAGTTGTCAAGTTATGCAGCAGGACCCCATATTGAGGCTTGAGGACATTACCAGTCTGAAAAGATTGTTAAGAGTGACAGCATGGATATATAGATTTACCAACAACATTAAGGGAGAAACAAGAAGGGAAGGAATTCTGAACAGTAATGAGATTCAGCAAGCCAGGAAATACTGGGTGGTATATGCGCAGAAGGAAAAATTTGGTGAAGAGCGGGAATTGCTCACCAGCCATCCATTACAGGTTCTACCAACACATTCTGCGCTCAAGGGTTTGGATGTGTTTTTGGATCAGGATTTATTGAGAGTAGGAGGTAGACTACAGTTTTCTGGGCTTCCAGAGGAGAAAAGACATCCAATTTTGCTACCTTCTGGGGGCACTTTGTGGACCTTTTGATCCTGGATACTCATCATAATCTGTTACATGCTGGAGTTAGAGAAGTGATAATAGAGATTAGACAACAATTTTGGATTCTCAAAATTAGACAAGTAGTGAAAAAGGTCTTGCATAAATGTGTGGTTTGCAAGCGTTGGAGTGCAAAGCCTTATTATGAAAAGGTGGCTCCACTTCCAAGAGAACGGTGTGTCTATACTGCCCCATTTGATGTAGTGGGAGTAGACTTTGTAGGGCCAGTCTATGTGTATGAGCGAGGGGAGTCTAACAAAGGTTATATATGTCTTTTCACCTGTGCTACCACCAGAGCAATCCATTTGGAGTTGGTAAGCAACTTAAGTAGTGATGTATTTCTTTTGGCCTTTAAAAGGTTTGTGAACAGAAGGGGTTTCCCAAATAAAATCATATCGGATAATGCAAAAACCTTCAAAAAGGCTGCAAAGGAACTCCAAGAAATTTGGTCCTTGCTAAAAGAGGAAGGATTCCAATCCTACTTTTCACACCAAGGGGTACAGTGGGAGTTTATTGTTGAGAGAGCACCATGGTGGGGAGGATTTTGGGAAAGGCTAGTGAGAAGTGTAAAGTGTCCATTAAAGAAACTTTTAGCTAATGCTCATTTGAGCAAAGAAGAATTCTCTACTGTTTTATGTGAAGTAGAAGCAATGGTGAACAGTAGGCCTATCACTTTTGTTTACAACAGTAGGCAGGATGCAGAGCCATTGACACCAAATCATTTTCTTTGTGGTAAACGATTAACATCAAACCCCAGTGTGCCAGAAGACTTGCAGCCCATCCAGAGCACTCAAGGAGAGTTAACCAGACGGTTCAGGTACCTTGAAGAGCTACAAGATCAGTTATGGAAGAGGTGGCAGATGGAATACTTGCCAGAACTCAATTATTACCCATCAGGCAAGGTAAAGGGCTCCAATGCAAATTGTATCAAGGTGGGAGAAGTGGTAATGATTGGGGATGAAAGAGCAAGGCAATGCTGGAAGCTTGGCATAATTGAAGAGTTGTTTGTTGGCAAAGACAATTTAGTTAGGTCTGCACTGGTAAAGACTTCAGGAGGAAAGTTAAAGAGACCTATACAAAAACTCTATGCTTTAGAAATCAGCAAAAACACAGATAGTCAAGATGAAACATTTGAGTTACAGCCTCATGAAGAAGGCTTGGCTAACCTTGCAGAAGGTAATGACAACAATGCCTCTTCGGTGGGGAGTGTTAGAAAATCTAGAAGAGGAAGAACCATTGTTGTCCCAAGGCGATACGATGACTAAGCTGATTGATGCAGCATTGCTTGTATATATATTAAGTTAAGGTGTGTATATATATCCATCTCATAATTGTAAGGTTAGTGAAAAATTAACTTAATTTAGAGCTAGCATTTTTGAGCTCTTGTGGCATCATTGTTTGGTCACACTGTTGGCATCATTTTGGGACGCTGCGCGTCTTTTCTACTCGTTTGTGGAAGGTCGTACGTAAAGGTGTGGTTTGATAGAGAGCTCTCTTGCAATTCAGTTTGGTTGTTTAGATACATGATTGTTGCATCGTGCAATAGTCCAGGTTGCGTTGTTGTTGCAAGGTTCAGAAAGAAGACCACAAATAGTACCCTTTTGTTTACTTTAAGTTCATGTAATTTAAGGTCTAAGGTAGGCCCGCATCGAGTCAGCAACCCTGAGGTTACCCTGAGGTAGGACCTAATAGGATCTCAAATCCGTAAGTTTTAATTTAGCTTAACTTGGGCTTTAGGTAGAACTTGCCCTTTAGAATTTGGCCGTTCACAGCTCAGCTGGGATTTCGAACCCGACAAATAAATAAAATAACAGTCATCAGATACAACCCTTTCTATGAAAACACCTTTTGCACAGGTGTTCCGATTAGTTAAAAGTTATAAATGTTGCATCTCCTTGAGATAAAAAATATCACATTTTTCGTCCGATAAATCATTAAATAATTCTCGCATCATATCAAAATATTTTTTTCGAAGTTAGCTGCTTACCATCACATTTCCCATGCTTATAAAAATGATATGTTGCTGTATTATCATTTTTAAATTTTGGATCTCCAAAATAATTTTGTTTAGTTACATCTGCTTTCAGCTCTTGATATGTCCTCATCATGCGTTTCATTTTTTCAGAGCTTGGGCTTTGCAATTCTTGAACAACTTTTTGAAACCTTTGTTCTCTAAATACAGAAGGAATATGCTCTCTCGCATAAAGAATAAATTTATGCGTAAACTCAGCAGAACTGCAAAATTCTGTGGCGTTGGTACAATTATTTGTGCTTGCAAGGTTTATTGCCACGTCAATTATTTCATCACAGTAATTCTTACAACTGCCTTTCAGGACGGCATCTAACTTATCATTTTCATACGGTTCAAAGTTCTTAAATATTGTTTTAATGTTTATTTTAAAATCACTCAATTCCTTTACTTTGAGTGCTCTACGTAATTTGGCCACCATTTCTTGTCGGTTCGCTTCAAAATGAATATCTCTGTTCTGCAAATACTTTTTACATCATGTTTGAACTGTCTTGCGTCATAGTTGGGATCTTCCTGGAGTTTCTTTGTACATTCAAATATTCCAGTTCTTGTTGTCTCTGAAATTTTCTCGGGTGAATCATTAACTGATTGTTTACTTTTATAATGCCTTTACAGGAAAACCACGGAATTCGTCGTTAATTCATTCCGGAATAACACGACGAAATACGAAACGACGAAATTTGAGGTAGATTATAACGTTTCAATGAGAAAACACTTTACTGTATTATGTTATTAAACAGATTAATTAATCAAATTCTACTCGTTTTTCGGCAAAATATGTAATATATTGCGTTAGTAAACAGTTGAATTTCGTCAATTTCGATCGGTTTTTTTATTCAAATTTTTTCAAAAAACGACGAATCTGCGAATATGGACGACGGATTGCGAAACCATGGATAGTAAAAGATTGACGATGAATCTGCGAATTTTGAGGTATTCCTGTATTTGTAAAAACAAGGGATGAATTATTCCCTCGAGCTTCATTATTTATGTGAACGAGATTCTGAAAAAAATCATTTGGATTACGAATTTGATCGATTTCTTTTATCACTTGCATTTCCATTATTCGATTACCTCTTGTATTTGTACATATTTCTTCAAATGCTGCTTGGTATTCTGGATTCAATTTATTTTTGTAGGCATTTATAACAACACTGCATTTTTTTTTTTATGATGGTGCCAGCCATTTTGAAACCTAAAAAAATTACGAGTGAAGAACACAAACTGAAAACTGAAGCACATCCAGTTCAGTTAATTCTCCCTTCACCTGCTAAGCATAATTTCCAATTTGTAAGCTGTTGGTACACAAACTACCTGCATTTAAAGATGTTACGGCAATTCTCCCCGCTTTATTTAATAGTTCACCATTTTTCGCCAAATATTTTGTATATTTTAGTGCTCCAAGCGAGATAGTTCCTAGAACACCTTCAGCAACAGAGTCAACAATTCCTAGCTTCAGGATCAAGTAAACCTATATTTTGCCGATGTTCAGATCTATCAACTAAACTTGAAACACTTCTGCCAGCGCAGTAAATACCAGATGAGGCACCACAAATTGTAGCAGCTGCTACAACAGGGGCAGCTACTGGAGTCATGAGATGTTATCCCTATTCCAACAGTGCTAATACGTCAGCACATTTAGCAATCTTGGTAGACAAATGACAAGCTGGCGAAGTTCCAAAACTGAACCTTCATTATTAGACGGTAAATCCCATCATATGGGTAGCAATATATACATTTGGAAACTACTTATTGTCTAGAAAGTCCTTTCATCATACACCCACCGATTGAATCAACAAAATAATTCATATCTAGTTTGTCTTTTGTTGTGTATTTCAGTACTCGAAAAATTGGTATATGAAAGCGTTCACCATGGTTTCTGGCAATTACAAAAATTAATGCAACAAATGCTCTTCCGGAATAATCATGCTTGCCTAAATTTTTTTTTTTTTTTTAATTCAGAAATTTTGTCCTTGGTCGTAATATGAGTCCAAATAATCGCAATTTTCAACTTTTTCGGTGGACCAAATAACGCAAAACCAATTTCTATTTTTAAATATTTTTCTTGGTTCAATAAATATTCTTTCCACGTTCTTTCTCCTAATTTATCATAATATTCCTGTTGTTGATCCCTTGCTTCTTGCTTCCATTTAACAATACCTTTATCACCCAAAGAGGCATCATTAAAAGTATTAAGCTACTTAAAATGTTATTCCAATAATACCAACTCTGGTCTAAAATTTGTTCGACAAATCAAACCTATGAAAATGTAAACTTTTATTTTCATACTCGATGGACCAAACTCAACCACTTTACAGTAGTCTTTTGAAGTTTCCTCATAATTTTATTTACTGTATAAAATGTAGTGATTCCCATTCCTTCCCTTTTATAATTCATTATTTTCTTTACTTTCTATTATCAATCGTTTTCTCTCTCTCTTTATACGGACGGGGGCTGACGGTTGAGCAATTTCACTTTCAAATAATGCGAGAGAGACCGTGTGATTAATTACACTTTACTGACTCTTATTTATTCCGAAAACACTTAGATAAACGGAGTAATGCGAGGGGGGAATTAGCGTTAACATTTAGCCGGAGAGACGAAAGAATATTCTAAATTTACAAAACATCGTAATACAAAAAAACACCTTATTAGGCCAACGGCCGTCCGATAACGCTCGTTTATGGGCATTCTGCTTTTCTCTGCCTCTTGACCATTTTGGGGTGTTGCCAACTAGCATTTTATAACCAAACAATTATTTAACGTAATTACATTTCTTATAAAACATCATCTTTATTAAATTCTTATAAACAAAACATTTTTAATTCTTAATTAGACTACTACAATCGCATCACCCTCTTAAAAATAAATTTTTACACTAAGAAAACTTAATATCTTTTAACAAATTTATTTATTTTCAAGTTTTTTTTTCCTTTAACAAATTCAAAGTTAGAACAGACAAGAAATAATTTCAATGACAAATTCCACACATTAGATATTTTGCATCATTTTATAAAAATCGAAAAAAACAACAGAATTTTCACATTTGTATAAAATAACATTTCACACTAATAATCAATTTACAATCTGTAACGAATATGTCGACGTGAAAAATAACAGATAATTTTCTGAACACTGGTTACAACACATTTCAAGTTCACAATCTACTCCAGCGATTTCTCATCAAGATCGCTTTACATTCGAAACAATTATTTATATAGTTACTATGTGGGCAACAAAGAACAAGAAAACGTTTATATAAAATACTCACCAGAGCGCACATACTATTTGATGAAACAAAACAAATATGGGCAACAATCGCACCCTTTCACTTACAATTTCATTACATAATAATCAGTGTACCTTAATTTCTGGACGTTGCTCAGATAACAATCGCCAAGCTGACAACGGACTTCAATTTTCAATCGCAGCTCTCCTGCTTACTTCGCTAGAATGTAAGGGGTTGCATCACCATGCAACAGGTTAGCACGCTTAGGAAAAAAAAAAAAAGACACGTCTAACTCTAACAACAACAAGGGGTGGATATACTGAAAGTAGAACCACGCACCGGAATTGAACTGAATTTGTAATTCTAGAAGTCGACGAAGAAACTCGCCTCTCTCGTCTCAACTTTTGTCGGTGAACGCTGCTCTTCCTACGTCCAGCTGAAAGACTTTCTACGTGGCAATAATCAATCGATCACTTCACTCAGTGGCGGTCCTAGCTTACATGACGCCCTGGGCGAACCTCACCTTCAGCCCCCCCCCCCCCCCCCCCCACCCCGTTCGCCAACACACACATTCGAATTCCCCCAAAATAAAGGACAGACATAACTCTTTCACAAAATAACTTTTTATTGGACTAATTGTTGGAACTTCAGAACCAAAACAAAGACTCAAATTTCTGAATTTTACAAATCCTTCATCACGTAAATAGAATAACTCACTTAAGAGAATGTAATTATGATACTATGAACAGGAAAAATACAAATTAAATTGCACAACTGCCATAAATAAACTAGAGAATCAAATTTCTAAATTGTACAAATGCTCTATCACATAAATAGAATAAGACACTTAAGAGAGGGTAATTATTATGCTACACTTTGAACAAGAAACAAAATAAATTGCACCACAGCACAACTGCCATCTAAAGCCTGACTCTTCTTACCTTCCTTGATGCAAAGTCATTGATCTTTTATTATTTTTTTATTTTATTTTTATTTATTTCTTTATTCTTATTTTATTTTTTTTGCAGGCGCTCATGCCGCCCCTCCACAAATGCCGCCCTGTGCGGCTGCCCATATTGCCCATATGAGGAACCGCCACTGAGTCTTCACTGTAGGGGGTTTCACAACGAACCTACTGTGTCATAATGTCTGTATGGACAGTAAAGCCTAGACACTCGTTCAAACTCTCGTGGTTTGCTTACCGAGTGCTAAAACACATTGAGCGAAGCATCGAGCAGCGGGACCAGGAAATGCCCGAAAAATACCAGTAGACCATCTGGGACCGAAACTCTCCTGCACTAAATCGCTGCTCTTTCAATAACAAGGGTAAAGGTGTGCTAGGCGCGCTACTCGACCGGCACTTATACAGAATGGTGAGGTCGAGCCCGGGGAGAGATGATGGGCCCCCACCGGGTAGAGATGATATTGAGCCGGTGGCGGACGTACCTTCAACTGAAGGGTGCTCTAGGTACAGGTGGGTGACCCTCCTTCCACGTTGGAAGGGGCTCAGGTTCCTACGGAAGTTGCCCCCTCGTTGGTGAGGGGCTCTTCTTCAACTACCGACAGCCCTGGCTGTTCGGGAAACGGGTCGTGCTATGGGGCGGTCAGAATAGGGAAAGCTCCCTCCGTGCAATGCTTTTTAATGCTAGGTCGATTAGGAATAAGTTTTGCGAGCTACGGGCACTCTTAGCATCAGAATACCAGGATATCGTTGCTATCACCGAGTCCTGGATTCATACTGATGGTAGGGACTACGTTGGGGAGTTCGAAATTCCTGGGTATAGAATGTTTCACAAAGACCGCACCCGTGGGGATGGGGGAGGGGTACTAATATACGTCAGAGACACGTTGAGTCCGGTTGACTGTCAGTTCCGATCGGAACGGGAACTGCTTGGCGTCGATCTGAACGTGGGAGGGACGAACTATAGGTTAATCTTGGTGTACAGACCTCCGCATCTCCTCCTCGAGGAGGATACAGCCCTGTACACCGAACTCCGTAGCCTGCTAGGGGATAGGGTGTGTGTAGCTTAAGGAGACCAACTGTCGCGGCATAAAGTGGGAAGACAGGACTGCTGAAAGGAGGAGGCTAGTTGACTTTGCTGATGAGAACTTCCTCACTCAGTGGGTCAAAGAGCCTACACGAGGCGAAAGCGTTCTAGACTTAGTATTCACGACTGAAGACAACCTCGTCACTGGCCTCACCGTTGACGAATCGTTGGGCGGGAGTGATCACGGTCTGATAAGGTTCCGTGTCTGCGTCCCTCGGGTGAAGCGTAGTAACTCGAGAGGCAGTAAGCTTGATCTACGGCGGGCGGACTTTGTTAGCCTCAGGGATAGCGTAGGTGGGATGGGGTTAGAGGTCGGCAGCGATGTTGAGGGAGTGTGGAGTGCATTCCGGGACGAGTTTATGGTGCTGCAGTCTGCTGCCATACCCTCAAAACCGGTCACCCCTGCTTCAACGCAGCCTAAGTGATTCAGTCGTGACATCGCTTCGACGATCTGAAATACGAAAGTAGCGTATAGGAGGGCGAAGGCCAATCGTCCCCATGAGAACACTGAAGCGTATGTCCGCCTGTGTAGGGAAGTGAAGGCGAAGGTTAGGCTAGCGAAACGTAACGAAGAACTACGGGTGGCAAGCCTCTGCAAAGGGAACCCTAACGAGTACTTTGCGGGAGTGTTCAGCAGAGAGGACAACGGCGTCATCCCCGAGCCAGGCGTGAGGCACGAAGGTGCTGGCCTGGATAGTGTTCGATGTACCGCGACAGTCGTTGCCGATAGAATAGACAAACTGAGCACGTTTAAGGCTCCTGGGCCAGACCAGTTTCTCCCCAGTGTGTTGCGGGAGGTGCGCGACCAGGTGGCTCCCCACCTGGCTAGTCTTCAACAAATCGTTAGAGACGGGCCAGGTGCCTGGAGGGAAGCCAATGTGACCCCTATCTTTAAGAAAGGGGGTCACGAAAGTCCAGGGAACTATCGTCCCATTAGTCTCACTTCAATTGTAGGTAAATTATTAGAGGGGATAATAGCGGATAGATTGTTGACCATTTGGATTCCTACAAGCTGCTTGGGGGACTCCCAACATGGGTTTAGACGGCATAGGTCGTGTCTCACCAACTTGCTCGAGTTTTTCCACGTCATATCAAATGAGTATGATAAGAGTAGGGCGATTAATATACTTTATCTCGACTTTCAGAAAGCCTTTGATAAGGTACCTCACCACCGGCTAATGGCGAAAGTGTGCGCGCTGTATATCGGTGGGGAAGGTAGGTAGGTGGATTGAAAACTGGCTGAAAAATAGACGACAGAGGGTTGCAATTAAAGGGGGTTAGTTCGGGTTGGGCCTCGGTCACTAGTGGGGTTCCTCAGGGTTCCGTTTTGGGGCCACTGTTTATCATTTACATAAATGATATCGACGTTGGCATCGTGAGTCGGATCGCCAAATTCGCTGACGACACCAAGCTTTGGGCCAATGTTGGGACGCCCGAAGCGATCGAGGAACTGCGTGCGGACCTTGGTAGGATAGGTGTGGGGTCCGAAAAATGGCAAATGCCGTTTAACTTGGGTAAATGCAAAGTGATGCACATTGGCAACGCCAATCCCAAGTCGGACTACTCGATGTTGGGGGAGTAATATCGAGGTGACTGATTTAGAAAAGGACTTGGATGTGCTAATTAGCAGCGACCTTAAGTTTACCAAACAGTACATAGAGGTGGAAAAGAAAGCCCAGAAGCTGTTGGGTTATATCAGGAGGCAATTTCAGTTTCGGAACAAGGAGAATGTGCTCTCTCTGTACAATTCCCTGGTTCGGCCGCACCTGGAGTATGCTGTGCAGTTCTGGTCGCCCACCCTCAGGAAAGATATTGAGACGCTGGAGCGAGTACAGGCGAGGGCCACAAAGTTAATCCTTTCCATTAGGCACATGGGCTACAATCGACGCTTACGCGCCCTGAACTTGTTTTCACTGGAAACTCGGAGGCTGTGCGGTCAACTCATCGAGGGTTTTCAAGCTCTTACGCGGGTTCAACGATGTCGATTTTAGAAGCATGCTTAGTTTAAATAATAACCAACTCGGAACAATGGTTGGTAGTTGGATTTGAAACGGTTTAGGATTAGTGTGTGGGAATGACTTTACGTATAAGATCTGTGACACATGGAACAGTTTACCTTCAAAAGTTGTAAACAGTTCCTCTGTGGATCATTTCAAGAAAAGGTTAGACCAAATCTTGTACACTATTTGTGTGTGTAGAAAATTTTCCCTGACACCCATTGCCATTGGTACCACCTCAGTATGGGTCACAAGGCCTTTTGAGGTACTTTTCCTTGTATCTCCCTCTCTCTCATCAGTGATCGATCACCTATCGGGTTAACTAAACTCAATGGATGGAATTCGGACCCAACTTAATTGCTTCCAAATCGAGCCTCTCGAAAATGACAAATATCCAAGTTCATACTACTACTAATTATCACTTTTCATATTTAATTTACAAATTTACCTGACACTTCACTTCGAACCAAAAACTATAATTTGCTCTGGCCAAATTTATGGAAGAGTATGATAATTTCACAGAATTTCGCAAAAATTTAATCATGCCTAGCTACCAATAAGGTCACTTGTGGCAGTTACATCGATGATGATAATGAAAAAATCATGAAATACAACAAAACTACAGTATAAATATAAAATCGCCCATACATATTAACCATTATAATAATTAAAAAAAAAATATTATTCAAACTACCTTCAGAAATCACATCAATACATTTAAATACAAAAGACAAAAATGAAAACCCAGAAACTTCATGTCATCAATCTCGAAAATCATGAACCCTCTTACACTTTAGGGGGAGCAACATATAGATTCCACAAAAGTGTTACTGGCAATCTAAAAGGCTCCATTTCCAGTCAACACTTAAGCTAAAGTTTCAATTACAAGCAGGGTTATGGAGTCGGAGTCGTGGAGTCGGAGTCGCACGTTTCAGGGCGGAGTCGGAGTCGGTAAAAAACTTCCGACTCCGACTCCAATTTCTGTCCTGTGTCACCCTTAATTTCTAAATCCTAAATACTAACATTTAGGTTATTTAGTTTTTTTGGTCAATAAACCTTATTCATTGATAGCCCCTAGATTAAGTTTTTTTAATATTTTTTTTTTACATTTTCAGAATATACAATTAATATTTATTTAAATATAAAATATAAAATATAAAATTTCACACTTAGTGTGGTGGTGGTGAAATGTCTTATTATTATGATAATTATAGAGTGAAACACTAGAGGAGTCGGAGTTGTATATTTAAAATGTGAGGAGTCGGAGTCAGATTTTTAGATTTTTTACAATGTGTGGAGTCGGAGTCGAATTTTTACAATGTGTGGAGTCGGAGTCGGAAAATTTTGGACCGACTCCACAACCCTGATTACAAGAGTGAACCCAAATGAAATTTAAAATTTTTTTTTCCAAAAGTCATTAAGTAAAAAAAAATGTAAATATTAATACTGAAAATTAATTTAATACACATTAATTCCAACCTGCAATGCTAAATTTCAAAGGAAGAAAACTCTTAATTCACAAATTACATCCGAGAGACAACTTTCTCCAACACAAAACCCAGTATAGTTTGTAAATCACAAGAATTCCAGTAATTTATCATTTTCAAGTGAAACTACAAATTTACATCGTTATTCTAAATAAGAACAGATATTATGAACCCAAAACTACAGCACAACCCTACTACATAAACAAAAATTAAAATAAATCCTTGCATAATGAAGTGTGTTTGCTCTGTGTTGTAAGCAAACCTCTATAAAAATACTCCTAACCAAATGAAACTGCGTTACATCATGACAATTTTGTAATATTTTCTATGCAAACACACAAATGTAAACAATTTTCATTTTTTATATCCAAAATAAAATGTTAAACAAAAAACACTCCTTATCACAATAAAATCTAATTTCAGAATAAAAAGATTTAAACAGCAAATATCCATTAGGGTTGTCATGAAAATGAAGTTAAGAAAAAAATAATCAGCCCACTTATAAAAATATAAAAATGAATGAATATATAAAAGTAAAAAAAGGAAATTAATTTATCAAAAGAATTTACGAAAACAATTCCTGTATTTCAATTAAACAAATTTTTAGCTTTTTATAACAAATTTAGCTTACTTTGAGGTCTCTCACATGATCCTTAAAAGTATACACATTTGATGGTCATGTGTCGACTCAACATCCTTTATTTTAATAAACAAATTCCATTATCTGTCGAAAAACAATCTCAAAAACTGCCTACTAGATACTGGAAAATTTTGTTACTTATTTAATCTCTTACAATTCTCTACTATATATTTATATTACCTAGAAATACATTAACAATATATACACCAACCTTTGAAATCAACTGTATTAAATTGCACGTAACAATTTTATGACCACTAAAATAATTTACTGCCATACAAGCGTGAATTTTATTTACTAATTAACAATTTAATAAGATTAGCTGCCACCAAATAATGTAATGATTCCTATTCCTTCCCTTTTATAATTCATTATTTTCTTTACTTTCTATTATCACTCATTTTCTCTGTCTTTGTGTTCTCTGTCTTTATATGGACGCGGGCTGATGGTCGAGCCATTTCACTTTCGAATAATGCGAGAGACCGGGGGATTAATTATACAATTAATTACACTTTACCAACTTTTATTTATTCCAAAAACACTTTTAGATAAATGGGGTAATGCAAGGGGGAATTAGCATTAACATTTAGCTGGAGAGAGAGATGAAAGAATATTCTAAATTTACAAAAACATAATAAAAAAAACACCTTATTAGGCCAACAGCCATCTGATAACTCATTTTTGGGCATTCTGCTTTTCTCTGCCTCTAGACCACTTTGGGATGTTGCCAACTAGCATTTTATAACCAAACAATTATTTAACCTAATTACATTTCTTATTAAACATTATTATCTGCTTTATTAAATTCTTATAAACAAAACATTTTTAATTCTTAATTACACATTACTACAAAAATAAAACTAACTAAAAAATATGTATACACTTTGCTAATCAATTAAAATATAGAATTAACCAAGATACAGTATTTCAATACCACCAAACATGAGATTTTGGAACTCCTGTTAGATCTGTTGGATCATCGCATGGCACACTTGCAAGAACTGGACAATCTCGCCACAATTCAATATAATTGTCAAATTCTGTAATTATGTCATTCAGTTCTCTAGTTCTATTGGAAATTAAATAATTTCCAAGCTTTTCTTCTTCAGAGTTTTCACAAACTGAAAAATGTTGAAAGTCGTCCAATAAGAATTGTAAACCTGATCTATAGATAAGATAGCTTTTAGCACGGTCAGTTTCAAAATCATCCACTATTTTCCCTAAAGAATATTCAATTACTTTTAATGACTGAAAAATCGTAGACCCAATTATCTGAGTTTCTCTTTCATTAAATTTTAATTTTGATTTACCAACTTCAAAAGTAATCAACAATAGATTTTCAACTTCACATTGTGATTTTATTATCTCTTGCTGAGTTTTCAAACTGCACTTGCTTACAGTATTCATTATTCCAATGAACACCTCCTTCAAAGCCATAATCTGTAAATTAAAAAAAAGAAAGTGTATATGAAAATGCAACTGGGAAAATAAATCATGTATAAATTTTTAAATTAAAATTATTGTAAACCTATAAATTTGAACTTAAAATTATTTACTTTGGTCACCTAATATTCCAAAACAAAGGCATCTACTTATGTACGATACATTCCCAAGGTTTCATATGACAGCTGAACTGAATAGGTCAATTTTTGGAGTACTGTACACCAAAGATAAATCCATTTCTCATTTAATTCTCCTTTTAATAAATATAAAAATATATAAAAATATATAAAAATTCAACCAAAAAACTAGAATAAAATTGAAACACTTATAAGAGCAAAGTACAGAAATAAAGGGTAAAGGAACCCTTAAGCTGTTACATTTATCTAAGTAAAAAGGTAGAGACCCGACATAAGGCAGAGAAGCAACAATACAAATTAGAAAACATTATTCAGGTTTTGTGCCAGTGATGCTTGTCAGTTTCATGCTCCTTCTTCCTATCAAAATTAACAGTGTTCAAAGTCAGTGAACCATTGTGTTACTTCTCCATTAAAATTTGTGAATGTGCCAAGATTACACATTTACAATCTCATCAGATAAACTGCAATACTTAACTAGTAATATTACATAAAATATATCTTCAAAATTATCTAGCGACATCCAGCACTGCCTTTATAGTCCTACAGCAAGCAGTGACCTTGAAGTAACGGGTATACAAACAACCGAATGAACAAGACCTTTAAACGTACGAACGAACGAGTGAATCTTTACCCCATAAATTGCGCAAAATGGCTTCCAAAGGTCAGGTAAATGCCCTGAAATTAGAAATGAAAGCTCTAGCAAGTAAGTATAATTCCCTCTTTGACTTAGTGCACAAAAGTAATAGTGCAATCAAAGACTGAGGCAATAGCAAAAGTTGTACATCATCATAATGAATTGTTAAAGAGGGACAATGCAAAACTGGAATATAGAAATATGGAGCTCAAAAAGAGCATTCAGTATGCACATGACGAGATAAAGGATCTTAACTCTAGTCTAAACTCGCTTACTAAAAATAACACCAGTACACATTTGAAAACTTGTCAATCAATTTTTACAAACTAGTTGGTGATTCCATATAATTTGAGTGCGTTATCTAAAAATATAGTTAGTTTTTCCCTATCACATATGGTTTTCTTACTACAGGGTGTGTCATAAATCCCCCATTTATCCCCAAATGTGAACCATCTTATCGAGACCAACATTGGATTGCACATGCTAAACCATAAATTTTGTTGTTATAGACTACAGTAACGCTTACATAATAATGTAGGGTAAATATATATAACAACCAGTCCCATTCCCAGCAAAATACTCTCTCCCCTCCCATCAATGGGTGGTTAACATTTGGGGACAGATGAGGTATTACAACACCCCTTGTAGCACAAAATCTTTAGGTGATAGAGTAAAACCTAATTAAAGCAGAATTAAATAGCTCCTAGCTCTTGGACAAGCATATTGCTTGTTTATGAAAGAATAAAAAAATAACAAGCGAAGTATGTGTTGGATGCCAATAAATTGTTCTCCTGCAATCTAGACCCCAAAAGTTCTGCTGAGTCCTTAGGCAGATTCAAATCCCTGACTAAGTCATTTAGTTCAGCTTGGGTTAATGGTTTAGGATCTCAGTCAGCTGTTGGCTGTTCATAAACATCATCATTGTCTGGATTTGGAGCTGAATCAGAATCTGAATTGTATTGATTCAGACTCTCGGGTGGGCAGGGAATAAGAGCTTCTGGCTTCTGGACCATGGGGTACCAGCCTTATTGCAAATGGAAGACTTGGGTATTGAAGGCTCTCTTTATTCTTTGCATTATAACCTTTAACATTGCAAGAACAGAGGTAACAGAGGTAGCAGTCGTCAGTATGGTTTCTAGGCTCGCGCCATACCATAGGGATCCCAAATGCCAAACTTTTCTTTTTACCTTTGCTCCAATTCCTTAGTGCCGCAACACACGTAAGACAAACCTTGTGTGGAGGCCAACTTTTGTCTTGATCTCCTAATTTAATTCCAAAATAAGCATGATAAGCTCTCTTGTCCTTTGTTTTACAACATACCAACCACAAATATAACAAAATATGTCTGGACTATGGGTACATCCTCTAGAAGCCATTATTAAAATTTTAAAGACGTAATGTTAGAATGATCTATCTGAAAAATATGAAAAAACGAAATTAATTAATTAAAGATAAAAAAGGTAAAAAATTACAAAATGCCCCAAAATTGTTTTGCTAATAACTTTAAAACTGTGGGTGATAGAAAAAACTGGTAGCATTTTTTAATTCAGCGCAGCGAACTGCTTCAGAATCAACTCAAAATAAAGAAATCTATTTTCATGCAGACCGGTGTAATCGTAGCATGGAGATGATAAAAAATGAGCATGATTCAATTAGGAATAAATTAAACAGCCTAGACAATAATTCACATGCAAATAACTTAATCATAATGGGGGTATCTGAAACGAATAGAGAAACAAACAGCGAAACAAAAAAAAGGTGGAGGACATAAAAGATAGACTAAATTTGGGGAATATTAAGATCAAAAGTGCTTTTAGATTAAAAAGACAAATTCTGCCACAAAAAGCAAATTCTAGAGTTAATTACATGACAATCTAAGACACCCACTTCAGCTATAAAAGTAATATGTGAGGATGAAACTCTCAGAGATTTAATACTAAAAAACAGAAGAAAGCTGAAAGGATCAAAAATCTTCATCAATGACAATGTATGTGAGGAAACATGTAAAATTCGTAAAGAAAAGCTCCCTAAACTCATAGAAGCAAGGAGACTCAGGAAAGTTGCCTACTTCCTTGGAGCAAAGTTAATTATTAAAGAAAGAGACTCCTCCAACATGGAACACTTCAGTCAAAGGAGTTCACCTTGTTAGTGAAGAAGCATTTGAATCTATGAGAACTATGAAAATGCCAGCCGACAGTCGGCACAGGAGGCCTGCGAATAACTCTACATACAATCTCAACAGTCAACTTTCCCATTCTCAGCTCAACTGGGCGGTAACCCCTTATTCCCTTATTCTGTATTTAGTGAAATTGTTTGAGAACTACTGTTAAATGGCTTTCATCGATAAAGACTTTCATAGTATATGTGCTGACATTAATCATTTCAATTCATTACCAAAAAATTCTGTATCCAGTTTAGAGAATCTAGAACAGGAATCTGGTGTAGGCAATTGCATGGTCTCATCGATAGACGAGTTTAATGCCTTTGTATTACAAAAAGGTGTTTATAAAAATCTTTCAGTGCTAAATCTAAACATTCAAAGCTTACCTAAGAACTATAACTACTTATTGACCCTTTCGAAAACTTCTACAGTCAAATTTAGTGTTAAAATACGGAAACTTGGTTAAATAGTAGTATTAAAAACCTATATACTATAGATAATTATGTTGCTTATCATACTGCAAGAGATGGTCAGATTGGTGAGGGTATCTCTATGTATGTGCATCAAACTTACGACTAATGAAGTATTTTCTCTATGTAATAGTGACAATGAAAACCTGACTGTGAATATAAAAGACAAAAGTAATGTATATTCCGTCCATGCAATATATAAAGCACCTAATACTAATATCAATAGCTTTTTAATTCACTTCGATAACATTATGCAGCTTTCATATATCAAATGCCATAGTTGCGGGAGACCAACATCAATTTGCAATCTGAAGCAACCTCTCAATTTTTTAAACTTAATGAATTCTTTCTATCTTAGTCATTCTATTACCAAACCCACTTGAGTCTGCAGCTATGGCAATCAAATAACAGAATCTACAAGTGATAATATATTTGTAAATAGCAATGCCCTTGTAAATTCTGGTTTTATAACCACTAACATCAGTGATCATTTTCCTACTTACGCTATATTCAATAACATTGTTCAGGCTGTGGACAAAATGACTATTGATTAAAGAAAATTCTCAGGTTAAAAGAAAACCTATTGGGGCTGTAGAAAATACTCGACTTGACTGTGATGAACCTTTAAATGACCCAGATCATGTTTCAGTTCTTCTATGACACCTTATTCCATATTTTTAATAATTTGCTTTCCTTTGAGAAAAACAGTTTCACCCAAAAGTGTCACAAATCCATGGATCACTCCAGGAATTATCACTACAATCAAGAACAGAGATAAATTATTCAAATTGCAATTACAGAGATAAATTATTCAAATTGCAATTGCAGAGCAAAATTCCTAAAATACAATATACTCAATACAGAAACAAATTAACTAAATTAATCAAAATTGCAAAATATAGCTATTATAACAATCAATTTTCCAAACATAAAGGAGACATGAAAAACACTTGGACAACCATAAACAATCTTCTCGGAAAACAAATTAAGAAAAATTCAATAGAGAAATTAAATGTTGATAAAGAAATTACTGATGATACTGCTATTGCAGACTCTTTAAATGCACACTTTACTTCAATAGCAGATAAGCTTTGCGCATAATTAATAAATAATGATCACTCACCTCTAGAATATATGCCACCCAGCCCACTAAATTCATTTTCTTTCGTTCCTGCTATCTCTACTGAGGTCCAGAATATTATTGGTAAATTAAAAAATACAAAAAATAACATTCATAACATTCCTGTACCTATATTGAAGCTTGTTAAAGATAAGATATATCTAACTTTGGCTAAAATTATCAATCAAAGTATTTCCAAAGGAATATTCCCATCAATGCTAAAAACTGGTTGCATAACACCTCTTTTTAAAGGGGGTGATCCTACACTAGCAACAAATTACAGGCCATTGTGTTCATTATCTGTGTTCAGCAAAATTTTTGAAAAAATTGTAAAAAGTAGAATGCAGCTTTATTTAGAATCCTACAATTTATTATCCCCAAATCAATATGGCTTCCGTAATAATAAAACAATGGAAACAGCTCTTTTAAATCTTATGGAAAATGTAAGTATAGCTAAGGAGGAGAAAGAAATAATGATACCAATATTTATGGATTTGAGTAAGGCATTTGATGTAATTGACCATAATATTCTACTTGAGTCATTCCAGCTCAACTGGTACAGATTTCAGAAAGTTGGTCGGGTGACTATCTCCAATTTTCTTCAAATTTTCAGGGTTGATTCATACACCATTCAATAGCTTAAATCTAAAATTCTAGCTTCCTCAGTCAAAAACGTTTAATTTTATGGTCGCTTAAATGGCCCCCACCTTCGACAAAAAATGCCCATGTTGGGCTTGATTGGCCAACGCCTTCATTTTGAGAGGCCTTGAAAAGTGTCTTCTAATAGGAGTAGAAGCTTCAAATTTGTCAAGCCAATACAACTTCTGGTGGGCTTTTCAATTTTGCAAGCAAAAAGGCTGTGGAACAAATAGTTTCTGAGTTACAAGGGCTTAAACATGGCTCCATTTTGAAGCTTGCATCAATTCCTCCCACTTTTACGACTCTACCATTTTCAAAAGTTTTAGTTCTACATCAATCACAGCTGTTTTAATACTCCTAATAGTCTCTATGGCAGTGTTGGGCACTAAAGCGTTAATCCGATAACAGTTAATTAACGAAGTTAACTTTTGTTAACGGACTATTAACGGAAGTTAATTTCCATTTATCGTTATCGGACCAGTTAACTTCTGATAACTCGATATTTAGTCTGTTAAAGTCCGTTAACACATTAACTGCGAGGAGGCATTCACAGAAGATCACCGCTCCGCGAATGAATTCAAACTGCCATAACTTCAGTCTGCTTCCAGATCTCGCAAAGGGAGGTTGTGCACTTTTTATTGAAGGTAAGAAGGTTCTTTTAACGTTAGTAAAAGTCCTATAATAATATATATACTGTATATATATATTAATACGAATGGAGATACATATGGTAAAATGTACGGTTGAGAAAAATTAATTTATAGTAATGACTAATGAATAAGTATTTTTACACTGCGTTAGTAAATCTCTAAAAAAGTATATATAGTATGTAAAATTTGAATAATAGTTTTTATTCACTGATTGTAATATTGTCGTCGAATTAAATAACAATTGCATATATTACATAGACAAAATATTTTATAGACAAAATAATTCATGGACAAAGTATTTTTATTTTATAGACTAAATAATTCATAGATAAAATAATTACATTGAGAAAAATGACTTCTATTGAAAATTCACAGAAAAAGGTTAAGTAAAATAAAATATTTTATATAACGTAATATACATTATAATAATATTATAATTAATATTATTTTGAATTAGTTTTGCTATTTCGTTTGAATTAATATTTGATTAGTTTAGTTACATATTTTATATGATGATATTTTACTTTTTTTAGGTTCTTCTGTATTATCGTCAACTAGACAGCGTTCAGTTCTCTCTTACCAAGCATTCTCTACAACTTTTAAACTTCAACCATAGAGCACCAAGAAGAAGTTCTTGACATTGAGATCGCCTCTGTCTCAGGCACTTCTGAGTTTCAGTCTGACCAGAACTTGATAAAAATACAGTTAAATACCTATTTATTGTTAGATTTTGCATAAATAAACTTTTTCTATGGGTTTTAAAGCTTTTTTCCATGATTTTTTTAAATGTTAGTAAAGAAATAGTTATCATTAATGGATTATCGTTAACTTCCGTTAACTTTGTAGTAAAATTATCGGATTATGGTTATCGGAGTTAAAAATTAGGGTTAATGGATTATCGTTATTATCGAAGTTAACTTTTTGGTTAATGGTGCCCACCACTGCTCTATGGGTTGTAAATTTATGAGTGAAATAAAAAAATAACCAAAAAAGGATTTATTTTTATTTTTAAAAATTTCCAAAAGTTGATATTTTCACAAAATTTGCAAAATTAACATCAACTTTGGGGCTTAATATAAAGGTGTCCAAAATTAGTTAGGGAGTTGATACTTCTAGTAAAGAAAGATACATATGTGTACAAAAACATATATTAAGGAATAGATCTCAACTCAACTCCTCCATATAGTTTTGGCTATTCAAAGAAAAGTACTTTTTGTGAAAAATTCTGAATTTTTTCAAAATTTTGAAATGTTTAAATTTCTTTTTACATCATCAAATTGTAATTTTACTTCCATTTTATTACTTGGTAATTTAATTCACAAATGTTAAATTATCTAAATAAGTTTTACTCATAAAAAAGACATAATATATACCTAGATTACTACATTTGCAGTTAACACAACAGATGGACCAGCTTGTAGGCTCAATACTTGGATCTACCTAAGTAAATCATGTAGAACCGTGTTCTACTGCTCTTTAAGTACTTCCTAGTAATTTAAATTATGCAGTTAGTACAGATAAACTAGCAGTAACCACCATTTTCAGTACAAAACCTTAAATTTAAGTAGCTTTGTTGTATTACTTCCCTTAATACAAGTGTACAGTACTTAGCTATATACAATAATGAATTCCTGATTTTTTAAGAATGTGAATTATTGGCTATAAGTTCATATTCTTTTTTTAATATGTGTTGTTAAATATGTAAATTCGTATGTAAACTTATATATAGCTAATAACTCTTATGTTTAGACACTGACTCAGGAATTTATTACTGTACTCAGGCTTTAAGTCTGATTGTCTTCAACACTCCATGGCCTCACAACCATAAATTGGCAATTTATTATTCAGCTTGATACAGGTCTGTAGTTACTTAGGCTTTTTTTAAAATACTCCTCAATTTTAGATAAACAATCATTTGATAACTTGTACTGTCTCCCCATTTTCCCAGCAACTGTAGGTGGTTCAATTGAACACAAAACATGTTGGAATGGAATCCAGCAAACGTCCTCTTGTTCAGGCCATTTAAAAGGATTCTTTTTCATGAAATTTACTAATAGATCCTTCTCAGTATCACACACTTCAACTATGTTTCCAACAAACCAGTCACCTTCATAGAAACAGGCCACATATGTACCAGGTTTATATTGGTAAGCCACATTTTCTTGTGTAGCATTGAGGAAGGAAAGTTGTATGTTAAAGAAATTTTCATCACTAGAAATTTTGTACAGTTTAATGCCTGTTGATGAAGGTCTAAAGCAGTGACATGAATGGGTTCCTGGGATGTCTTAATTAAGGAATACCTTTTTTCTAACTCAAATAAATTAGCATTTTCCTCAATTTTAGCTGAATCAATGTACAGAAATTGTATACCATTAATATTAGATTTGCACCAATCAAACATCTCTTTTGGATTGGTGATGTGACCTTTACTTGTTGCTTGTAGACTTGCCCGGGCAACTAACCTTTTGACGGTGCCACCAACACCATCACAGGGGCTCTTTCCTTGAGAGGTGGCAAAAAAGTTCCATTCACATGTTAGTTGGAAATCTTTTTCATGTAACACTGAATTAATGATGTTTTTATAGTTTTTATACTGACTTGCTGCGCCATCGCTAAAGTAACAAATATGTTTTAGTTTAGGATTCTGACTTTTAAGTAATTTCAAGGCTTCACATAAAAAAGAATGAACTGCAGTTGTGTTGTGTGTAAGTGAATCTGATATTACACAAAAATTTGTAACTTTTAGTTCACCATCAACTTTTTGATAGCAGACTACCGGATGCAAGGTAGCCTGGGTATTGTCCCAGTGATGCCCTTGCACAGCATCCTGAATTATAAAACTATAGTTTTCAGAGAAGTCAACAAGCACTAATGCTGTAGAATTATTGAGGTTTTCTTTACAGTCGGACAAATATTTTGATTGGGCTTTTGCTATGAAATGGTGTACTTTCAACTTTTTTTCACTTTCACATGTCTTCTACTACATTCGAAACACTTTTTGTCATTGTGACCAGTTGGGTATGGTCTGTATGAAGCCACTGCTTAAAGGAAACCTCATCATCCATGTCATAATCATTGTTTTCAAAAATGGTAAGAAGCCAATCCCATAATTCATTTAAACCAGGACATGTTTTGCAGTTATTAATCATGCAGTTTCTGGTTTCAGTGTTGCAGACTATTTTCCTTAGTAACTCTCTTAATTCTACTTTGACGGGGAGTGATTCACATAAAAGTTTAAAGTTCTGGTGTATTTCACAAATGCATACATTGTGTGATCCTTTACTCCCCACACCCATACACCATTTTGGTCTCAGTTCAAAAAACTTTGATTTGGAGATTTTGTCATTTGGATATTTATTTTTGTAAAGCATATATAATTCTCTGATATTTGTCAACAACAGTATTTTCTGCTTGTGAACCTTCCCTCGTGGTGTTTTTATTGATTTGTAGTCTTTTTTACCAGGGCATTCTCTAGTATATTCATTGTTTTGGAAAAATTCTATCACTCTTTCCTTTATTTCATTGCTTATACCCTTGCTACTCTTTTTATTTCTCATTATAGGAAGGATACCTTCTTTCTCTTTAAGGCCCTCACAGCATTAACCATTCTGGCTGACACTTCAAATCTTTCATAATTCTTTCTCTGGACCAGGTTTTACCAATTGGAAGGAGTGTTAGAATTTGTATCTTTTCTTGTCTGGTACTAGTTTTACACTTTTCTTTCAGTTCCTCTATCATATGCTGATAAACTTTTCTTCCTCACTATAGGTTTCTCTGCTTCCTCATCCAAAATGCTAGACTTCATATGAAGTACTTTTGACAGCTTTGATTTTGTTGATGTTTCAATTTGCTTTAGTTTCCTTTTCGCGTAAAACTTTCGATCTCTTGCTCTTACATACTTAATGGGTGAGCATTCTAGTGAACCTAACGTTTCATCAAATGTCTCCTTAACTATTTCTTCTGGAACATATTCATCACTACCCGAGTCTTTTTCATCTTCAATCATCTTGGCTCTAGAGAAGCATGTTGAGCAAAGTTTCTGTCCTGGTATCAGATTCAGTCTAGTTGCTATGTCTTTGTCAATAATTTGTAGTGATTCTGCAAATAAAGTAGGGTAATGTAAACTAAAAACATTGGAAAATAATTTTAAAACCTCAACATTTGGTTATAGGCTATTCGTATAAAATATTCAAAACACATGCATTCAGTAGCACAGTATATAGCCTACCCTATTAAAATTAAATAGCTAATTTAGGTTACAATTTACAATATAAACTTTATGAAATATAAATATATTAGTACCTATATTTACTTACTTGTTATCTTCTTTCGATGATTTCTCCATGGATCTTGGCAGCTACGTTGCATTTGTTGGTAATGCATTCCAAACACTTTTTCATGGTGGTAGCATACAGTAGCACTATTTGGGTTGATTACAGTTGCTTTGTTCTCCACAATAGCAGTTTCCTTGTTTCCTCTGTCAGCTCATGTAAGGTATATATACCCAGTGTTGGGCACTAAAGCGTTAATCCAATAACAGTTAATTAACGAAGTTAACTTTTTTTAATGGACTATTAACGGAAGTTAATTTCCATTTATCGTTATCGGACCAGTTAACTTCTGATAACTCGATATTTAGTCTGTTAAAGTCCATTAACACGTTAACTGCGAGGAGTCATTCACGGAAGATCACCGCTCCACAAATGAATTCAAACCGCCATAACTTCAGTCTGCCAATTCCATCCTCTGCCGCAGTGGAACGGCTCTTCTCTCTCAGCAAGGACATCCTGAGGCCCAAGAGGTCAAGACTGGCAGTTGGGCCTAACTTTGAGAAGTTGGTCTTTCTGAAGGGCAACCAGCACATTGTGTCATAGTCTTTAATAAATGTGCCTAAAATTTAATTTTACCTTTCAGTTCCCGCCATAATAATTCTCTGGTAAATTAAAATTTAGTTAATGGTTAGTGGTTACAAGGGTTTGAAAACATGTAATCAGTACATTTTTTATTTAAAAAAAAAAAAAAAAAAAAAAAAAATTAAGCAAAAAAGTTGCAAAACGATAAAAATACAGTTAAATACCTATTTATTGTTGGATTTTACATAAATAAACATTTTCTATGGGTTTTAAAGCTTTTTTCCTTGATTTTTTTAAATGTTAGTAAAGAAATAGTTATCGTTAATGGATTATCGTTAACTTCCATTAACTTTGTAGTAAAATTATCGGATTATCGTTATCAGAGTTAAAAATTTGGGTTAACGGATTATCATTATCAAAGTTAACTTTTTGGTTAACGGTGCCCACCACTGTACATACCCACCTTCCTGGTGAGTGTGTTCATGACATGGATCATCCAAGTACATACCAAAGCTGCACTTTGATTCTTGATTAGAATAAGCCATTATTACAGGCAGTAAAATTAAGTTAATTGCTCTAGTTAAATTTTCTGAAAATAAAAGATCATGATCTATAAAATAGGCCTGGACATTAATGATTAACCATCATGTTTTACATTTATAAGTTATTTATGCAGAAACTTTAAATATATTTACAGTATTACGTCGATACAATATATGAGAAAGAGAAAACTTCATCAACTTGAGTAGTCTAAGCATCATCATCCTGTTTGCATATACGTTTTGTGTTTCGTATTTATCAATTATTACGAAAGAATTCTTTTATAACTTGAAGAGCCTAATCATTTTCATTAATCAGTAAAGTAACATAAATATCATCAACTGTTGCTGCAAAATAGAAGTCAACATCTTCCTTCCTTGACTAATCAATTTTAAAATTAGAAAGAGCCGTGTTGAGCAGAAAACTGAGATTTGTTTATAAAAAACGTCTGAACAGGTAGCGAGAACAACGTGAAAAAAGTGTTAGCAGCTGACGAGGAAGCTTCTAAACAGTGGCTGCATCCTCCAGCGCAGGACATGTCAACGCGAAGAGGCGACGTCAAACCAAAACATCAACGCGCTGGTGGCCAAACTTCCTCAAATCTCCGTGCAGCGGGCTGTCTACGGTTGGCCAGACTGGCAGTCGACGGCCTGTTGCGTGGCACGGTCAGAGTGCCGATCGGCTCCCGGGGCCGGACCTATTCTCAGCGTGCTATTTTTTCAATTACAGGGAACAATTGCGTGCTCCCCGAACTACTCTTACTCTCTGGCGACATTAAGACTAATCCAGGCCCCACTACAACTTACACATGTCACCATACACAAAGACATAGACACAATAGCACCATGAGACACATACAGAAGTATAATATTAACATATTACAGTACAACGTAGATGGCCTCACAAACAAAATCATGCAGCTTAGGGAATTCGTACACAAACAAAACATTCACATAGCACTTATACAAGAAACAAAACTAAAACGCACACACAAACACCCACCATCCCTGACTTCACGGCGATCCGTCAAGATCGTACTGGGGGTAATGGGGGTGGACTCATCACTTACATACGTAAAAGCATTAGCTACACTGATGCTACCCAAAACATTACAAACACAATCCAAGCAGATAACACGATAGAAATACAGGCAGTTAACATTAAAACACGCGCAAAACACAACACCACACTAATCAACATTTACATCCCACCAGATAGTTCACCTCAGGTGCCAGCCAATTACAATCCACAGTTACACAATCTTGCCTCTCTCACTAATGTCATCTTAGGAGGAGACTTCAACGCCAAAGACACTAGTTGGTACCTGCACAACCAAAACAACACCAGAGGCACCAACATAGCCACACAACTAAACAGCCTCTTCATTCTTAACAATACAGAAGAACATACACACATACCACATCAAGCAGGATACTCAAACTCCTCCCCAGACATAACGTTCTGTTCCCCCTCACTAGCAACACATACACAATGGAGAACAGAAAAACAACTGTCATCAGACCACCTGCCCATCATCATTACAACACATTCTACACTCTGCCCCAACAGCCTAGGCACACTTACAGAAATTACAAGAAAGCTGATTGGGAACAGTTCAAAATACAGACTGAGGAACAATTCACCACATTAAACAGCACACCCATCATAAACATCGATACAACACTCAAGACATTTAATCAGATTATCAATAATGCAAACAAATACATACCCAAGGGCAACATTAGGAAATACAACCCAAATTACACTAGAGAAATAGCCCACCTCATAAGGCAACGTAACAACCTCAAACATAACACACAAACACCACACACAGAAGCCATAAAGCAGCAGATACAACAGCTCAACACAGAAATAAACAACAAACTCAAAGAAAAACAAACAGAAACATTCAGGGAATTCATAACAACACTAAACCACTCCACAGATACATACAGGCTATACAAGACTATAAACAGCATTACCCACTCTAACAGCGGCATTCACACCTCACACGCGGCTATCTGTCGCAGCCAAAATAATATCCCAACATACACACAACAAGCTAACATTCTAGTTAATCACTACGCAAAGATAAGTCACTTAAACAGAGACAACAACCAGAAACACGCAGACAGACAAACAGCCAGACACAAGAAAACCTACAGACTCGACACGACCATTACACCCTTCAATACAGACCAGACCACCAAGATCATCAAAAACATTAAAAATTCGAAGGCTACTGGACCAGACAACATATCTAACATACACCTTAAACACTTGGGCCCACAAGGAATACTAGCTCTCACAAATATCAGCACATATTCATACCAACACTGTATTATTCCTGACATATGGAAACAAGGTAAAATTATTACACTACTCAAACCAAACAAAAATCCAACAGAACCAGCTTCCTATAGACCCATTACTTTACTATGCACACCTTCCAAAGTAACAGAAAGACTAATCTTACAAATCACCAACCCACACATACCACTATCGCCTACTCAACATGGATTCAGACCTCACCACTCAACCACGACATTACTCACTAACCTGACGCAGCACATCATGGATGGCATCAACTCTAGAAGACCAGCTCAACGTACACTATTAGCAACAATAGACATTAGTAAAGCATTTGATGCTATCCCACGCTTCCCTCTCATAAACAAAATACTCAACACAAACATGCACAATAACACCAAAAGGTGGCTGAGCAACTATCTCTCAGGAAGATACTCACATGTCACATTTAATGGCAAGTCATCCAAAAACAAGCTTTTTCCGAACGGGGTCCCTCAAGGCTCTGTTCTCTCACCAACACTCTTCAACTTATACATGCATGACATTCCAACACCCATAGATAACAAGCTTACCTTATCATCATATGCAGATGATATCACTCTAACATCCACCCACAACAACATCGACACCGCTACAAATAACCTACAAACATACATAAACAGTATACAAGACTGGCTCACACACAATAGACTCAAAGTAGCACCACAAAATCAACCATCACCTTGCTTACAAGCAACACAAAAGAACACCAGGTAATTCCACAACTTACACTAAACAACATCAACATTCCACACACTCACAGAACCAAAATACTAGGTGTCACATACAACACATCATTATCTTTTGCAAACCACATTCAGGACATTAAAAACAAATGTACGTCAAGACTTAACACGCTTAGGGTACTAACAGGCACAAACTTTGGACACCAGCAGGAAACAACATCACTCATCTACAAACAATATATTCGCTCAGTTATGGACTATGCTAGCCCATGCTGGGCACCCATTATCTCAAACACACACATAAACACCTTACAAACAATACAAAACAACGCACTTCGTATCATTACAGGATGCACTCAAACAACACCAATAGAACACCTGCACACAGAAACAAAAATACTAAAAGTTAGGGAACATTTAGACATGAGGGGAACACAATTCATGGCAGCAGCGACAACTAACCCACAACACCCTTGCCACTACATGTACAATCATGCACCAACACCTCGCACCATTAAGGTAACACCAGAGAGACATTATAACCAAATACTCCATTCCATACCACGCCCCACAGACATCACACAGTACAGAAAACACATACACACACACCTAACCCACAAAGCACTGACACGACTCGGTCCGAATGCGGTCTTAGGTGCGAAGCCACCGCCCATTAACAGGTCAGAGATCAGCCTGAGCAGATCGGATCGAGTTAACTTAGCACGATTCCGATGTGGACATCACCCCAACTTATGGACATATAAACACAGACTAGACAACTCCATAGACGACACCTGCCACCTGTGCCAAGACACACCACAAACAATTGAACACATTATGACGGACTGTACCGCTCTAGCACAACAACGAACACAACACAACATCACGAGTGCGCTGAACCTCTGGTCCACTCCGGAGAGGGCGATCGGTTACCTGCGTGCCGCCGGCTTGCTCGATCAGGGTGGGCTGATCGGCTAAACAACAACAACAACAACAACATTTATAAGAATATACAAAGCGAAATGAGCTACCCAGAGCCCTTCGAGTTGCTGGTTGTTTTGACAGACATTAAATTTCTTGTATGTTTTAGACTTATTTACATATTATTACAATTGTAAATCAACTTAATAAGTAATAAAATGGAAGTAAAAATTACAATTCAATGTCATAAATAGAAATTTAAAAATTTACAAATTTTGTAAAAATTTGAGATTTTTCACAAAAAGCACTTTTCTTTGAATCACCAAAACTATATGAAGGAGTTGAGATCTATTCCTTAATATATGTCTTTTTACACATATGTATCTTTCTTTACTAGAAGTATCAACTCCCTGACTAATTTCGGACACCTTTATATTAAGCCCCAAAGTTGATGTTAATTTTGCAAATTTTGTGAAAATATCAACTTTTGGAAATTTAAAAAAATAAAAATAAATCCTTTTTTGGTTATTTTTTTATTTCACTCATAAATTTACAACCCATAGAGACTATTAGGAGTATTAAAACAGCTGTGATTGATGTAGAACTAAAACTTTTGAAAATGGTAGTCATAAAAGTGGGAGGAATTGATGCAAGCTTCAAAATGGAGCCATATTTAAGCCCTTGTAACTTAGAAACTATTTGTTCCACAGCCTTTTTGCTTGCAAAATTGAAAAGCCCACCAGAAGTTGTATTGGCATGACAAATTTGAAGCTTCTACTCCTATTAGAAGACACTTTTCAAGGCCTCTCAAAATGAAGGCGTTGGCCAATCAAGCCCAACATAGGCATTTTTTGTTGAAGGTGGGAGCCATTTAAGTGACCATAAAATGAAAAGTTTTTGACTGAGGAAGCTAAAATTTTAGATTTAAGCTATTGAATGGTGTATGAATCAACCCTGAAAATTTGAAGAAAATCGGAGATGGTCACCCGACCACCCCTGTACCAATTGACCCACTTAATAAATTATATTGTTACAGCTTTAGAGGAGCAATCAGTGATTGGTTTAAAAGTTATTTGTCCAATAGATATCATTTTGTATCAGTAAATAAGGTTTGCTCAACTAAAGCACTTGTCAAACATGGTGTGCCACAGGGCTCAGTTCTGGGTCCACTGTTATTTTTATTATATATAAATGACCTTCCACATAAACAACACTATCACTCGCGCTAGCAAACAATTCATTCCACAAGGACACAGGAAACACTTCAACCCAAATTTCTCCCCACAAATACACAATCTAATCAAACAAAGAAACTCATTACGCCAGAAACACAGTCCCACTGCAGAAGACATTGACCTCATACACCACCTTAACACTGACATCACAAATCTAATTAACACTAAACAGTCAGAAAACTGGGAATCCTATTTAACTACACTCAATCACAAGACCAACAGCACCCAACTTTGGAAAACCTTGAAAAAAATCCACACTTCACATACTAACCCACCCCCCACACACGAAGCTCTCCTTTCCAACCGTAACCAAATTCCATCCCCACAAAAACACTGCAACCTACTCATGCACCACTACTCAAAAATTAGCCACAAAATCACTGTTCCCAATAATAGAAAAATCCTCAAAACATACGGAAACTCTCGGCCAACCCACAACAACCACATCCATTTACACCCCAAGGCACAGCTGCAGCCATAAAATCCCTTAAAAACTCTCATGCCGAAGGCCCAGACCACATTTCAAACATACATCTCAAACACCTTGGTCCAATTGCTCTTGCAGCCTCACAAACATATTCAATTACTCCTGGCTTCACAATGTCATACCCTCTACCTGGAAGCTGGCACACATCATCCCAATACTGAAACCCAATAAACCCCCCAACCTACCTGCTTCATACCGGCCAATTTCCCTTCTCTCAACCATTTCCAAAGTCCTCGAAAAACTGATATTAAGACGCATACAACCACACATTATATTTTCACAAACCCAACATGGCTTCAGGTCCGCCCACTCCACCACAACGCTTCTTACAAACCTAACCCAACACATCTTAGATGGCTTCAACCAACAATCCCCCCCTGCCCGCACAGTCCTTGTTGCCATCGACATCAACAAAGCTTTCGACACTGTCCCACGCCACATTCTTGCGCAAAAGATTATTGATCTCGACATCCCCACCAATGACAAGAAATGGCTTACTAATCTCATTGCAGGCCGACTTGGCAAAGTCATACACAAACAACACTCATCCAAAACCTACAGACTATACAACATTTGGCATCCCACAGGGCTCCATACTCTCTCCAATCCTCTTCAACCTTTTCATGCACGACCTCCCACAACCTCTCTCCCCCCATGTCCACGTTTCCTCCTATGCAGATGACCTGACCATAACAGCACAACACCAAACCGTAACACCGCCACACGCCTGATCCAGCAGTACATTACCAATCTGGAACTCTGGCTGACTAATAATAGGATGTCAGCATCCCCTCAAAAATCCTCCATCACCCTCCTAACCTCAGACCGCCACGAATCCCAAGCACACCCGAGAGTCACCCTCATGGGACATCCCCTACCTCTAAACAAAACCCCAACAATCCTCGGCCTCACCCTAGACACACACATGTCCTTTTCCCCTCACATATCAAACATTTGCTCCAAAGCAACAAAAAACTCAACGCTCTCAGAACACTCACCTCCACAACATTCGGTCAGCAGAAGGAATCCCTTAGTATCCTATACAAACAGTTTGTACGTACTACCCTAACTTACGCTGCCCCCGCCTGGTCCCCGTCCATCTCCCACACAAACCAGAAAAAGATACAGACCACACAAAACAGAGGTCTCAGAAGCATTACTGGCTGCCTCCGAACCACACCCATCCCACATCTACATGCAGATACAAAAATACTCCCCATCGAACACCACATGAACATGACAGGGACTCAATTCTTCTCCAGAGAACTGGCCCCAGACCACCCCTGTCACCATCTCACATTACACAATCCCGCAACAAAAAACATACTCCTGCTGCTCACTATTCACAGCTACTGAACAATATCCCCCCTCCTCCCCTAAACATCAACCCCATTAAACATCTCCACACAGAATTTACCCGGAAATACCTACTCGACCAACCACACAACACTGTCCTTCACATACTCCCCCTGTAGTCCATCAGAGCGAACAAACCTTCCCAAGGAAAACAAGTTACTCTGGCCAGGCTCCATTCAGGCCACCACCCCTCCCTCCAACAATACAGACACAGACTCCACCTAGCTGACACCTCCACCTGTCAAAAATGCTACCTCCACCCTGAGGACACAGAACACCTACTCTTACACTGCCACACTCTCTCTCAACAAAGACACAACTCCAACATTACCTCTCTACGAGACCTATGGACCCGTCCCACGGTGGTAGCGGGCATGACTCCAGATTCCTGGGATCTTGGGAGCATTGCTCCAGTAAATTTGACCATGAGAAAAAGTAAATTTGGGTTTGGGTTTTGTTCATCCGCTAGACGTTATGCAATTTTTTTGCGTATACGTTCTTGTACAAACCAATTTTTTTAAATTACAAATTTAGTTATTTTAAGTTTAGTTGGTAATTCCATATTTAACAATTATTTTTATTTTTTGTTAAGCTTCAATGTTTTGATAATTAAAATTTTATTAAAACGTATATTTTTTTAATATAAAATTATCAGGATTGGACTATGTTCCATTGATCTCAGCCAGGTTTGATAAATTGGCCAGATAATTACTTCTGCGGTTTTAAGTAATCCACCATGACTCTAGAATTGAAAAGTTTAGTTAAGTTTAAACTTACTTTTACTTACTTTAACTTACTACTTCTTTCCTTTTACTAAGTTTAAAGCACTTACTTTTACTTACTTTCATTGTACTATATTTACTTACTTTTACTCACTTTTACCATACTATATTTACTAACTTTTACTTATTTTATTTTTTCAGGTAGTCAATAATCAATAATGGATCCTAATATTGATGAAGTTGGAGAGAAAAGTGAGGGTGTTAAAAGGGGTTACTTTTGTGGTCAATGCAAGAACAAATATTCAAAGAAGCAAAACTGGGAGGAACATTTTAATTCCAAAAAAAATATTTGTTACAATACAAGAGGTCCCAGAGTTTGGGCCCACAGCTTAGATATTGCAGTAAAGAAATACCAGGATGAAGTGCAGCAAAGAGATACGGCAAAGCAGTCATTTAGTTTGTTCACAAAATGTGCTAGTGCTAGACCTCAGAAAAATGAACCAACTTCATCAACTGCTAATCTAGAAAATGAAACTTTTTCACTAGATGTTTCACAGACTGAAGAAAGTGCTTCTCCTCCACCTAAGAAACAAAAGGTAAGTGAGGAATCTGCGCATCAGACTAACAAAACTGCTTTAGAGGAATTTGAAAATTCCCAAATCCAGAAGACATTGAATGCAATTTTGCGCCTAACAAAAGAAACTCACCAAGCTGTTGTGGTTAATAAAGAGAAGAGTCAAAATATGCCTTCAAGTTCAAGTGTTGCATCCAAATCTAATAAAGCAAAAAGCAACAAATTTGACATTTCCATAGCCCATTTAAGCAAGTGTAAATCAATACAAGAAATCCTGAACAATGATTTATCAAATCTACATTCAAATTGGTGGAAAAGAAGGATCTAGGGCATGCTGATGATTTATTTTCAGTACCAAGTGATATAATGGAAAACATTGCAAATAGTGACACTAATATGCCTGATGTAGATATAGCTGTTGAGGATGAAGATGATGATAATCAAGAAGATATTGATGATGCTTCTGATGATAAAATGTTTACATTATATTGCATAGCTTGCACAGACCCCAAAGCATGTGCTTCAGACAAACATTCTAACATAAAAGGTTACTTCAATGTTAAAGATTTAACCTATGTATGCAAACAAGGAGAAAATCAAGAGAGATGGTTTAGAAATCTGAAAACCCACCTGAAGAGACATTTAATTAAACTTCAGCATCATCAAAGAGCTGCTGTTTATGAAGTGATGAAAACATCTTCTCGGAACACTACTAAACGCATAGAAGACTTATGTGGCAACATCTTATACTACATAATGAAAACAAACACTGCATGGGCTCTATATCCAGTACTTCTAGCTGTATTACATAGGTCAGGTTGTGAGGTTGGAAATTTGAATCATAGCACACATGCGTGCGAGACAATTTGTGAGCTATTAGATAATCAACTTAAAGAACAAACTGTAAAGTGGTTCTTAGAACAAACTTCAGTAACAATAACAGCTGACATTGGAACAATTTTGGGATTAAGCATGCTAGTTGTATTAGTTATGAGTGAAGAAGATAAGACTGTAAAACTTGCTGGGATAAATTTAGTACGCAGCAAATCAGGAGTTTATTTGGCCAATGAAATTTTTGATGTGTTGAAGTCTCCTAATCACTTGAAACTATCTGAAGAAACAATTAAATCCAAGGTATCTGGAATGGTTGGAGATGGGGCTTTTTGTAAGGACAACGAGCCATTTAAAAACGAAATGAAAAAGTTGTTTAGAGAAAATTTCAAATTTCGATGGGACTTAATGCATCTTGTGAACAGAGCCCATTGATGCATTGAAGAAAATTTGTAAACTAAGTGAGCTTTTAGACTTTATTCAGAATCACTCTTCAAATCTGAGATCAGGCCTTGACTATACCAATATGGTTCTTGACAATATCATTGGTTTTAAGAGACCAAAACTCAAATCTGATACTCGCATGGTTAATTACGAATTTGATCAATTTGACAGATTTGTGGAAAATTGTGTTTTTTGATCATCCACAAAGAAAGAAATTAGTGCCAAGTTCTATGTATTGATTTCCTATGTAACAAAGATTATGTTGCAAGTAGCTCAAAAAACCACAGTTAGTGCAGAATTTGTAGAAAATATATTTTATAAAGGGGGAAAACTGTTATGTTAAGAGTGATGGAAACAATTTCCAAATTAGCTAATGGAGGAAATGCAAATGATGTAGTTTCTGAATTTAAGCACGATACCACAGGGCAGCAAAAGGAACTAACAGCTGAGGATTACATCCTAAATGAAGTTTACAAATACATCAAGAAATGTTCTGATTACTACCAGGTTGCTGAAGTTGCTAGACCATCCAGAACCAGATCTGAAAGTAGTTTTACAAAAGACTCAGTGATAAATTGGCTGACAGAATATATAGAACAGCTGTGGAAAGGAATCACAGAGAGATTAAAGCATTTTGATAAAGATGGATCAACTGCCTGGAGTGAAGCACCAGCTGAAGGGACATTCTCCATTCTTGGTTACATTGTTGAACACAAAGGATCCATTAAGCCATCTCATTTGACTAAGCTGTGCAGAATTGTGAAGGAGGGTCCAGCTCCAGGCACTAGATCTGCTGTAATGATCACACAGAAAGCCATTGATCAGTGGCCAAGCATACATGGCGGTAAATTCACAACAAATGCCTACATGCAAGTTCTAACATCGTCCACTGTTGCTGCTGCAATGAATAAATAAACTTAAGGTGAGTTATAAACTGTACATTATATTTATTATGTTTAGCTAAAACAATTTGTAATTGGTATGTCGTCAATTCAAGAGTTTACTATCATTAACCTATCTAGTGGTGTAAGGGGAAAAAAAGTAAATTCAGAGCTGTGCTCCAGTAAATTTTTCAAATCTAGAGTCATGGTAGCGGGATACCTGAGTGCCGCCGGGTTCGCATAAGAGAACCCGGGGGCTACGAAGTAAGTAAGTAAGTAAGTAAGTAAGTAAGTAAGTAAGACCTTCCACATTCATCTCATATACTGAACTTCATAATGTTTGCAGATGATACAACTGTCTCTTTCTTGCAAAGATGTTAATACAGCTAAGAATATATTTCATTCAGAATTCATCAGTGTAATGAAATTATTGACCACCAATAAACTTTTCCTAAATACCAGTAAAACAAATTTCATGATTTTTACTAATAAAAGAAATGTATATCTTGATGAACTTAATGTTAATGAAATCGCCATAAAGGAGTGTACTGTAACAAAATTTCTTGGTGTAATGCTAGATAAGAATTTGCAATGGAGTGATCATGTAAATTATATCGCAAAAAATATTTCAAGGAGCATTGCTATAATGTTTAAACTTAGAAATGTAGTCCCTAAACAAGTTTTATTGACTATCATACTCTTGTTCTTCCTTATATAACATACTGCACCCTTGTTTGGGGAAACTCCGCTAACAACGCATTAAATGGTATCTTTGTCATCCAAAAATGAGCAATAAGGTTATCTGATGCTGATTTCCTTGATCACTCTAGTGCATTATTTAAAGAGCTAAACCTACTAAAGTTCAATGATATAACCAAACTGGCACATTTTATTTTTATTTACGAGTGTAAGAACAAAATCATTAATTTGCAATGGATAAATAGATATTTTGGAACTCATCAAGAAATCCACTCGTATCAGACCAGAAATAGATCAAAGCTCATTATACGTCAATTTAGATTGTCTTCATCTCAAAAACTACCCATTTTCATTGGATTGAAACTATGGAATGACTTGCATGCCGATATAAAAAATATTGTGAATGTAAATTTATTTAAAAACAAGTTGAAATCCCGATTAATAATGGCATACTAACAAAAATCTAGGATTAATGTCCATTAATATTGTAATACATGTTTTAACTATTAATAATACTTATTTACTTATGTATTTATTATAAATTTATAACAACTAGCTGCTTATTTTTAATAAGAGCCCAGTAAAGCCTAAAGCTTAAAGGCCAAATTAAATTAAATAAATAGTCGAGCTTCACAATTATTCATGTCATTGTAAACTAAAAAAGTTTATTATTATTATTATTAATAAAGGTTATTCTATCTAGCAAAACAAACATATTCCCAAAATTAAGCCAATGGCATTTTTCAGTTAAGTTAACTATCAGCTAATAAAAAAAAATATTTAATTGTAGACACCATTATTATTATTTTTTTTTTTGTGAAATAAGGCACCTGAAATGTTACCAAAATGCTTATAATAATATGCTTTGCCTTAATCGTTAAATCAAAACAAATTTAAAGGATAACTGAATATTTAAATGTTTAATTTTAAGTGTAGTTCTGGAAAAAGTTTGCCTAACAATATACAATTTCTGCACACACACACACACAAAAAAAAAAAAGTCAATAATATGCTGTTTTTCTTTGGGTCCAGTCCAGTTGCATGGGGTGGGAACCCTGCATTGTTTGTTATAAAGCAAATCTTGACATTTTTCGAAAGCTTACACCACCCCATTCAAGAATCCATCGGGTGTACACCTGAGACCCCCATTTGGCTTTTTCAATATGGCTGGCATTTTCCAAGATGGCCAGTGAAACTGAAAAATCCCATATCCTGGTCAATACTTGATGGATTTTGATGATCTTGGTGTCATTTCTAGGAGTTTTAGGATGATGAGTCGATCTGGAGGGGTTGCAGATACTTTGGGAGTCGTTTTGACCCACATTCGTCAATACTCAAGGTCATTGGAGGTCAAATGCCCCCAAAATAAGGAATATCCCATATCCCAGGCAGTCGTGGAGATATTTTGTTGATCTTACTGTCATTTCCATGGTTTTGGGTGAGACTGAGTAGTTCTATAGGCACATGATAATAGTAGGATATCATTTTGCAACTCCATGGGTCAAGTCAAGGTCATTTGAGGTTAAAGTTTGGCCTTGAAATATGATAATGCCACAGTTGACATCACTCTATTTGCTTTATTTCAGTGACAATTTCTACAATCTAGCTAACTGCTGAGCACTTAACATCCTTTCTGCAGATAAAACCAGATCATAATGCTTAAATGACATAACCCACATTATATGGATATGGATATTCGGATATAAACCACAATTTATGTTGAAGTGCAGGGCACATGCATTCTATGGAAGGTTGCAAAGCTACAAGATATGACCTTGTAAGCAAAACAAAGCTCACACCTAGCTGGGGGATTGGCAATGACAACTTTGATGCAGTTATTCACATTAGGTAACCATTTATTGGGGGCAAATATCAAAAGACCTTCGCACTGTCATTTTCAAGTGATCTGGGCTGTGTTACAATAGCTGCAAGGTTGTGACAGTTTAATCTACAATTTTGGGAGTGAATAACTGCATCAAAGTTGTCAATTATAACTTGCACAAGACCAGCATGTGCAGCATCATTCAAACCCGACTACACAGCATCTCTTGCTGCAACAGCAGCAGCCAATTGCATAAAATGCCACACTTCATCATAAGAACAAGTTACATTGTAAAACTCTTTAATGATTTGCTTATGGTCACCTATGAGAACACCCAGTGCTATTTGGAGTGGAGTACGCTGATTTGTAACAACACTTGCTACAATGTTTCCAACCATTATGGATTGCAGGGAGTCGGAGAATTTCAAACTTACACGAGTAAGCAATTGCATAAGAACATCACTCATACATTTGGAAGCAATATATTTGTCTACGTGAGTACGATAAGAAGTGAATTCTTCCTTGTTCTTTTTGCACTCACTCGCGATTTGCTTGCCCAGCTTCTTCACACTCATCAATATCAACAGATTCCTCACAATCTTTTGCAATATTCAGGTATGAGGCAGCATAGTTTTTGAAAACTAACAACATAGCGATACTATCCCCATGTAAGTCTACAATTTTGTCTTTGAAGTAATCTTTAACTTTTACAATGAGTGACCTATGTGACAACTTCTCACCACCTAACTCTTTGTAAAGCTTCTCTACTTCAATTGAATTCCATGGTTTCATTTTGTCCTTTGACAATTCTACACACAAAGCAATGAAGGGGTGGTCTTCAGGTTCAACCCTTGACTTATTCTGGCAAGCTCTCTCAACCTCAACATGAAAGGTAGACATACAATCTTTATGGTATCGGGCTTCTTCAGCTGGTAAATCTCCTTTCATGCCCAACAACCTACTGAGTACAACTTGTCCCTGCTCATCATTTTTCAGTTTACATTTTTCTATCAACACATCTTTGTGATTTGTTTTTTCATCACCAAGCTTATCTATGGAAAACTGATGAGTGGGTAGTTGGGAGGTAACGAAAATGGTTCACTGAGTAGGTAGGTAGTTAATCTAACAATCATTAAATTCCTTTTATGTCAATAACTGGGTGGATGAAACCAATTGGTTGCTCACCAGAGTTATTCTCCACACTAGTATTTATATACTGTGTGGGAGGAGCGTGCTCGGTAATGGAGATACATTACCACTCAACCAACCGAGGAATAAACCAAGACAACGCTGGTACAAGAAGCCCCGCGAAGAGAACAAAAGGAGAAGAGAACGAAAACGAAGAACGGGGCGAGAGGACGTACCAGCAAAGTGCGCTCTCGAAAACATAACCGGAGAAGGGAGACACTCCGATAACAAAAAGTAAGTGACTAATTGAGTTTTACACCAAAGTTAATCTCATTAAATTAAGCTGGGTCAGACAAGTTAGGCCTACATTGTGGCCTAAGACCCAGCATCAACTCATAGCTTAACAAAGGTGAAGGTAGATTGCCCTAACCTAATTCTTATGAGGAATCCTACTGTGGACCTCAATTTATCTGCCCGCTCTGGACCATTTCCGGAATCTCTAGGCTGACCCCTCTAGGCTAGACTTGATCTACTCTATAGTTAGACTGGAGATATAAGGGGTGGGTTAATTGTGGACCAATTCATACAGAGCATTTTTCGCATTGGTGGTCCGTGTGTGGGGAATTTACAAACCTTAAGCTTACTTAACAAAAATTGCAGAATTAGGCTAAATAGTCTAGCCTAAGCCTAACCTGAGCAAGCCTAATTAGGTCTACAACCTAGGGCCTAACTAGGAAACATTTACATTAAAGGAGTCTCATTCTCTTATAAGCTTAGACCTGAGTGACACACAAGTACTTGGGGGGGATTAAACCAAATTTGAACTTGACTGTTTTGTCTGTGCTCTCTCTTCTCTGGTAATTTCTTCTTGTCCTCTATTTCATTACGATCCCCAGTTAAACAATTTTGACTTAGACATGGACAGTGCAGAATTGAAAAAGTTAAAAAAAAAAGGGGGGCAAAGTTGGGAGCTGTTACAAGGCTGTGAACACTTTTAACAATATTACACAACCAGGTAAGAAAAATATAGAGTGTGTAATTATTAATTAAAATTAAAATTAAAAAGAAGGAAATAATAGCCATTAATGAGAGTATTTCAGAGTTAGTTGAATCCGAAATGGCTGAAGAACAATTGATAGACCTTTACGCTGATGATGATGATCAGGTAAGCTCAATTGAACAGCAAATAAGGGAACTACGGTCTCGGTTGACTGACTTAACACCAAAAAAACCTAATTCTGATTTTAATCAAAGTAGGGCTAACCTTCAACAAAATTTAAGTGGCATGCAAAATCCAGAGTCACAAGAATTGAGGGCTCAGTTACCCATTTTGCAAATACCAACATTTGAAGGGGACACGGTACAATTCCCATCTTTCATTGACAAATTTGAGAATTTAATAGGTAATAAACCTTATATTTCAACTGTTGAAAGTTTAGTTACTTAACTAGTTCCCTTAAAGGCCCAGCCTATAACCTGATAGCCTATTTACCAGCCGTAGGGGATTCATATGAAGTAGCTATTGATCTTTTAAAACGTAATTACGTTAATAAAGATGTGATTATATATGAATTATCTCAACAAATTTTTGAATTTGCACCCATAAAAGATAACCATAGTGATATGGAAAATTTTTTATACAAAATTAGAAGCTATTATAGGACAACTGGTTAGCAATGAGATAGATATTAAAACTTCATCTTGGCTTATACAAAGCATAGTACTTAGGTGCCTTCCTTCGAGGGTTAAAGATAATTTAATTCTAAAGACGGGAGAAAATTATCCTAATTTAACACAAATAAGACAACACTTCCCCAATATCCTAACTAATTACAACTTGAGAGATTTTCCAACACATAAGACCCAGACTATGGATAAACCAAAGACTGTTCCCAGAGACCAACTAGCTACAGCCAAACAGACAAAACTTGATACTGTAGAATCAAATGTGACCAACTACAAAACACGAACACCTACATTACAGAACTTTAAGGTAACTGCTGCCTCAACTTACACACCATATTGCAAATTTTGTGCAAGTAATGAACACAGTAGTACTGGGTGTGACAAATATTCAGATTTTAACCAAAGGGCTAAAAGATGTGAACAGTTGAACCTGTGTAAAAAGTGTACTGGCCAGGGACATTATAAGAAAGACTGTAAATCTAGGTTAAGATTCAAGTGTAAGTTTTGTAAAAGTTTACGACATGTCTCATCAATGTGTGATTCACCAAAGTGTCCAAATAATAGTACTCAAACTCAAAAGATACCTCCCCCAAACAAAGGTAATCAAGAAAATGCCACTTTCATGGGACATTCTGCTTGTTCAAACAATGTAACAAGAAACACTGAGATTCTTTTACCAACTATTACTTTGGACTTAGTGAATAGTGAGGGTAGTACCACTCCAGTGAGATGTCTTATAGACTGTTGTTCTCAACAAACATTTGTTTCAAAAAATGTAGTTAATAAATTGGGTTTGACACCAAACCCGAATGAACAAAACCTCAATATTGCGTCCTTTGTTAAGGATAACTCGGACAAAAATAGCTATAAGACAATTGACCTGGAACTACATTTAGAAAGTAAATTCAAGAAAATTGAAGCAGTTATTATTTCTAAAGTAGGACAAAACAAACTGGTTATACCCAAACTAGAACAAACCATAAATCATTTGAAAAAACACTACAAAATAGCTGATAGACATATCACTAACAACACAATAGCTAACATTGAAATGCTAATAGGGGCAGATTATATTAATCTTATTCATAAGGGCATAGTAGAGATAGGTAATGGTATAGCTATTCAGACTCCATCAGGGATAGCCCCTTTGGGTGATCTATCAGAATACAACCTAGACCTAAACCAAAACAGTGCATGACCAACAAATACTATGTGCCTCAACTCAGTCCTACATAACACCTGTAAGAATAGCAACACTTTGAATAATATTATCTCAACTGAGAACATTAATTCATCATTATCAAATGAAACTTTGGATGAGGCAATTCAAACTTTATGGTTGCTAGAATCTGTGGGTATACATGACACACATCAAACTTCAGAAGATCAGTTAATGGTAGAGAGATTTGAAGACACCATTCAGTGTAAAGACAATAGTTATTTTATTGAGTTACCTTGGAAAATAAATTGTCCAACTTTAAGAGATAATCTCAAAGTAGCTAAAGGACATTTATATAAAGTAATGAAAAAACTCAAACAAGAAAATAATGTAAAAATATATAATAATGTCTTCAAAGAACAGCTACAGAAAGGCTTCATTGAAGAAGTAACAGATAACCCTTTTAAAAAAGATGGTTGTCATTATTTAACCCATAGGGGGTTTATCGACAAGATGCCCAACAACAAAACTCAGAGTAGTATATAATTGTAGCCTCAAAGACAGTGATAAACACAGTTTGAATGATTGCTTGATGAGGGTCCTAAACTCATTTCTGACCTTGTGAAGATCTTACTGAGGTTCAGGTTAGACAAATATGCTGTACAAAGTGACATTTCGAAGGCATTTTTGAGAATAAATCTTAAAAATGAATATGATAAGAACCAACTTAGGTTCTTATGGTTCAAGGATCCATTTGATTTGAATAAAGGGTTCATAACCTATAGATTTAATGTTGTGTTGTTTGAAGCCAATTGCTCACCTAGCCTATTAGCATTGACAATTAAACATCATTTAAACCAGTTTAATAACTCTCTAACATTGAACTTCCTTAAGGAACATTTTTACGTAGACAATCTAATAGGCTCAACGACAACAAAATCTGAATTATCTGAAGTCTATGAACACTCTCAAAACATTATGCAACAAGGTAACTTTGAACTTAGAGAGTGGATTTCAAATAATGAGGATTTAAACAAAAAGATTTTAAAAGATAATAATGGTCTTACTGAGCCATCAGACAGAGTTAAAACTTTAGGTATGAACTGGTATTTGGATGCAACTTCTAACAGTCATGATTCAATCTGTACTAAAGGTTTTAAACTTGATGAGGAAGCAAATACTAAAAGACAAATATTATCAGAGGCTTCCAAAATTTTTGATCCTATGGGTCTATTCCTGCCTTCAACAATAAATTAAAGATTCTCCTCCAAGAAATTTGGAGGACAAATGTTGGGTGGGATGATCCAATAACAAATGAAAATAAAAAATCTTGGAAGAAGTTAGCTACTGATTTAACAAAAGTGCAGAACATTAAAATTCAAAGGTGCTGTGGGTTTAGGGATAAGCCCAGAGGCTTCATGTGTTTGCTGATGCAAGCACACAAGCTTATGGGTGCTGTGCGTATCTTGTAAGCCCTACAGAAAGTCATCTAATTTATGCAAAAGGGAAAGTTGCACCTCTCAAACCTACCCGAACCATACCTCAATTGGAACTATTGGCTGCTACATTAGCCATTAAAACCATTTCATTGCTTAAGGATGCTTACTATGATGTGTTCATAACTAATATCCACGTCTGGCTTGACAGTCAGATTTGTCTTGCATGGATACGGAATGATAGCATTAATAGTGAGAATATCTTTGTAAGAAATAGGCTAAAAGAAATAGCTGACGCTAATGAAAGCCTACAAGTAAACTTTCACTATGTTCCAACTAAACAGAATCCAGCAGACTTTCTGACCAGAGGTTTATCCTACAAGTTGTTGAAGTCAAACAAAACTTGGTTTATGGGACCTAAGTGGCTCTGTGATACAGACCAATGGCCTGTGGAACAAGTTAACTTGACATTAAATTTAATCTTTTCAAATGAAAAGGTTGAACCAATCACTAATTATGAAAAGTATTCTGATTTCAACAAACTTGTTAGGGTGACAGCCTACTGTTTGAGGTTTGCTCACAACTGTTTAGCTACAATTAACAAACAGCTAAATAAAATTAATCATAATTATACAGAGGTTGCAACCCAATACTGGATAGGCCAAGCCCAACAAAAAGAGTACAATAAAGAGTTAGAATTCTTAACTAATGGGAAACAAACAAAAGAACCTGTACCATCAGTAGTTGTGGATCTAAACTTGTTCAGGGATGAGGAAGGCCTTCTAAGGTGTAAAGGGAGATTAGACAAATCAAAACTGTCATACAAAAGCAAAAATCCAATCCTTTTACCTAGATTTAGCTATTTGACAACATTAATAATCAGGAAAACACACAATGATGTATATCATATGGGGGTACCACAGACACTAACTACATTAAGAAAAACTTATTGGATACCCAAGGTAAGGATCACTGTTAAAACAGTCCTGAGTGAGTGTGTTACATGTAGGCGTATTCATGCTAGGCCCTATAGGAAACCAAATCCTCCTGCTTTGCCAGAGGAGAGAGTTACTCTCAACAGACCCTTTGAGACTGTAGGCATTGACTATACAGGAGCATTGACTGTAGGGGTGGGTGACACTGAACAAAAAATGTACATTGTACTGTTTACATGTGCAGCCTCACGAGCTGTTTATTTGGATGTTGTGGAGGACCTAACAGCAGAATCTTTTGTTGCTGTCTTTAAGAGATTCTGTGCACGACATTCAGTACCCAAGACAGTTTGGACTGACAATGCTACATATTTCAAAGCTGGTGAACAAGTCATCCACGACTTGTTAAGCAATGAAATCACACAATTATATATACAAAATACAAACATAAAGTGGAAGTATATTCCGGTTGCCTCTCCTTGGTATGGTTCTATCTGGGAGAGGAATATACAGACAGTAAAGAATTGCTTGAAGAAAGCAATTGGCAAAAAACAGATACACTTATTTGGGTTACTCACTCTCCTGGCTGAGATTGAGAACATCATTAACAATAGACCACTCACTTATGTGAGTGACAACATTAATGACCCAGAACCATTAACTCCAAATCATTTGATTCGGGAGAACAAGTTAGTCTCCTGCCGGACTACAATATAGACTCTTCAGAAGACCCAAACTGGACTCAACGACATGATGAGCTCCAGACTAAGTTACAACATTTAACTAGAGTTAAAGCTCATTTCATTAAACAGTGGAAAACTGAGTACTTGATGGGTCTAAGGGAGAGACATAAACAAATGACTAAGAAGGATTGGTCTGACACAATTAAGGTAGGGGACCTTGTTCTCATACATGACAGTACTCCAAGACAAAACTGGCCTCTGGCTAGAGTTTCAGAACTCAGACCAGGGCAGATGGGGTAACAAGAGTGGTCAAATTAAGGACTTCAACGGGTGACACAACAAGAGACATTTCTCTTTTGTACCCTTTAGAGTCTGGACCCAAAACAATGGACTTTGGAGAACCTTCTCCACTGACAGTAACAACTGGAGACACTGAACTTCCAGTAACTATTCCTTTGACAGTAGGAGTGGTGACGCATCCTACTACAACATTGACAGACACAAGACCTCAGCGACAAACAGCATTAAAGGCGCGACTATTTTTACAACAAAAAATAGATGCTGGGGAATTGTAATTTTATCTTCTAACTTTCATTTTTCTTTTCTTATGGTAAAGACCATAGACAGTTTCATCCTATGGATGTATATTTTATCTTCTAATTAAATGCTACACCTTCTCCATGAGAAGGTGAGGATAGGCACTGTTAATCAGATTAACAGGCATTTACAGTTAAATAGTTAGCTAGTCTACACTCAGACAAAAATTGGTGACAATGACACCAAAATTTTTATCTCCCGGGGCCCCCAGTATATGGAAAACTGATGAGTGGGTAGTTGGGAGGTAACGAAAATGGTTCACTGAGTAGGTAGGTAGGTAGTTAATCTAACAATCATTAAATTCCTTTTATGTCAATAACTGGGTGGATGAAACCAATTGGTTGCTCACCAGAGTTATTCTCCACACTAGTATTTATATACTGTGTGGGAGGAGCGTGCTCGGTAATGGAGATACATTACCGCTCAACCAACCGAGGAATAAACCAAGACAACGCTGGTACAAGAAGCCCCGCGAAGAGAACAAAAGGAGAAGAGAACGAAAACGAAGAACGGGGCGAGAGGACGTACCAGCAAAGTGCGCTCTCGAAAACATAACCGGAGAAGGGAGACACTCCGATAACAAAAAGTAAGTGACTAATTGAGTTTTTACACCAAAGTTAATCTCATTAAATTAAGCTGGGTCAGACAAGTTAGGCCTACATTGTGGCCTAAGACCCAGCATCAACTCATAGCTTAACAAAGGTGAAGGTAGATTGCCCTAACCTAATTCTTGTGAGGAATCCTACTGTGGACCTCAATTTATCTGCCCGCTCTGGACCATTTCCGGAATCTCTAGGCTGACCCCTCTAGGCTAGACTTGATCTACTCTATAGTTAGACTGGAGATATAAGGGGTGGGTTAATTGTGGACCAATTCATACAGAGCATTTTTCGCATATCAGTCATAAACCTAGATGCTGGAATATGGTATTGCACAGGAACTTTGATGTCATATTTCTCGGGTAATATACACTCACTGACTTTCAAACAAAAGAGACCGTGTTTTTTAGGGTCATATACTGGGCCTTCACTGAGAACAGTACTATATATTCTTTTTGGCTCCACTGTAGGGGTATCACATTCTCTTTTTCATGAATGCTAATAAATTCCGCTTGGAGACAAGTGGAAACACAATTCTTGTGACAACAAAGGATTTTTGCTCCATCTTCCAAGAGAGGCTCTAGTCTTGCTCAAACATCTGGCTGCCCTCTGATGTCACTGCTCTCTTTGATTTTCTGAATCCTCCCACAATTTGAAAGACCTTCTGACCTCCAAGACAGCTACGCAAAAAATCCTTGAAAAAACATTCATCTGCAGCTTTTGTAGAACCTGAAAAATAAGAATTTTGTTTACCCATTCTTCAGAGTACAAATCACACTGAAATAATTTATCCTCAGCAAATGAAAACTAAATGCTCACCTGGTATATTCTCCATATTCAGCAGTCAAAAAAACAATTTTGGAATCAGCACAACCAAGACATCATCAAACCACCAGGAATAATATCAACAACCTGAAAAAAATAAGAGGAATAATTAGACATATTGGAATTCAACTTACCATGGGGAAAATAATCCGTGATTTCATTTTAAACCCTATAGAACTACTCACTACTCAGTCTCACCCAAAACCATAAAAACGACAGTAAGATCACCAAAATATCTCCACGACTGCCTGGGATATGGGATATTCCTTATTTTTGGGGGCATTTGACCTCCAATGACCTTGAGTATTGATGAATGTGGGTCAAAACAACTCCCAAAGTATCTGCAACCCCTCCAGATTGACTCATTCTAAAAAACCCCTAGAAATGACACCAAGATCATAAAAATCCATCAAGCATTGACCAGGATATGGGATTTTCAGTTTCGCTGGCCATCTTGGAAAATGGTGGCCATATTGAAAAAGCCAAGCAAGGGTCAGGTGTACACCCGATGGATTCTTGAATGGGGTGGTATAAGCTTTCAAAATATGTAAAAATTTGCTTTATAACAAACAATGCAGGGTTCCAGTAAAATCAGAGTCTGTGCTACTGGACTATTACTCTTTTTGGTTAAAGTAGTAAAATTTCAAAGACAATTACTGATCACAAGCATTTTATGCTTTACAGATTTTTTTTTAACTTTTCCAAAACTGTACAATCTTAATACAGTATTTGAAGATTAATTTTTCCAAACTGAGATTTTGTTGTTTTGAAGCAATGTGTTGGTTTTATGAAGTGAAGATGAAGTGCTCAGCATTTAAAAAAAAAAAAGCCTTTAGCAAATTATATCGAAGAAATCTATGGGGCAACCCATGGGTGCCCCCATCCTTGAAATTTTTTTAAAGTTTTGCTGTACCTTGTACCTTGTCTCTCACAAAGAGAGAGAGGAGGCAGTGGTGCCTCACCCTTTGGGCAGCTGGTTCAGCCCGGGTCCTTAGCTTTTTGATGAAAGCATTGTTCATTAATAACTCTCTAAGCCAGTGTAGTTATATAACATTGAATTCTGTCTTATGTTGTTTTGTAAAAGAAATCTATCTTAGAAGTGATCTATCCTTGTGAAATAAAGACTGAAAAAGGTAAATCATCATTTACATCCTTCTATCTGAGATTTCTAAATATTCCACTCCCACAATGCATTGAGGGAGGGAGATGCCATTGAGCAAAGGTATGAAGTGTTTTTTGTAACAGGCAGTCAGAACAAATGTTTAATCTCTTGAAAGAACCATGGTCATCAGCAGTATAAACTTCATTGTCAGTGCAAGGAAGTGACATACTGAGTTTACCTTAAATGTCAGAGATGGCTGTATGAATGGAGGTGGTACAGCCATCATCATCATATCCCCCATATATACAGGGTGGGCGGAAAGTAGCTCCCTAATTTAAATTACATATAAATTATGTATAAATTGTGATTGTATTGTTATATTGTTATGGTGTGTTCCCTAAAGTGGTATAATTGTAACGTTCATTTTTTTTTTCATTTCAGATTGAAGGGTAACATGGCTGAGCGTTTAACACTGCAGGAGCGTGCCCAGTTGGCGGCACGGTACGAAGTTTGGCAATCTGTCGTTCGAGTTCAAAGATGGTGGCGGGCCATTCACGGACCACGTGCCCAAGTGGACCCGAAAACAATCAAGAACTGCCACTCGAAGCTCATGACCACGGGGTCTGTGGCAGATGTTCGAAGATGTGGTCGCCCTTCGACATCCAGGGCCCAGGAGACGGTGCAGGCAGTTCAGGAAATGTTCGCACGGAGTCCACGAAAGTCAACTCGCCAGGCAGCTCGGGAAAGTGGACTCTCCCGCTACTCAGTGCGAACTGTGCTGAAGAAGGAGCTGAACTGGCGTGCGTGGAAGCCGCATTACTGCCAATCTCTCTCGGACGAGGACTGCGACATTCGCATGGAGTTCGGGGAAATCATGCTGGCTTGGCATGAAGACTGGCCCCATCTCTTCCGCAACATCCTCTGGAGCGACGAGGCGGTGTTCCACGTCGGAGGCTTTGTCAACCGCCACAATTGCCACTACTGGGCAGGAGAGGATCCCATGGTTACCGCTGAAAAACGACAGAATCGGTTCAGTGTAACGGTGTGGTGTGGTATGACCTCAGATCAGGTTGTGGGCCCGTTCCTTCTGCGCAACACCATGAATGCTGAGCGGTACCTTGCTATGTTGCGAAACGAGGTCTGGCCGGTTGTCAGCACATGGGAGAACATCGACGATCTGATATTTATGCCACTCACTTGTTGTCCGTGAGTGGCTGGATGCCCACTTCCCTGGGCGTTGGATGGGTCAATTAAATGAATATATTAGAGATAATTGTCAAGTTTGTAGCTGAAAATATTGCTTGATAAGACGAGATCAACCTGTTTAAACATGTTTCATCAAGAATGCTCCAGATTATGTTGCAATTGTTTATTTGTCATCATTCAGTGTTCTGCTGTCATAAGTAAAAGGTGTGTAACTGTGTATCACTATACTTCTTTTTTGCTATTATCAGATAATAAACTGTTATTTATATTTTTCACAATTATTTATACTGATTTTGTTATTAGTGTTTGAAAAAAATTTAATGAATTTAATGAAAAAATTAGAATTTATGCTCTTATACACATATTATGAAGTTTTAAACAATGTTGCTATTTGTCACAAAGAATTTAATTTAGTTCAATGGAAATTTTACCTGACATGTGTTTCATGATCTGTGTTTCTATCAGTGGCGTCACTAGAGGGGTGCGGGGTTTTTTGTGCAGTGTTTGAGCAGAAATTTATTATTTTTTATAAAAATATCCCTGTAGTTAGTTATAACAACAAAACATTTTTCGTAAGCCCAGCTTACATGTATCAATATACCTATAAGGCTAAAACTCTATGCTAATTTACTTTTTGAACCTTCTAATGCGCTCCGGTCAGAGCTGTCATTATTACCCAATTACAATGACGCTTCGAATCACGTGGTTTCGTCTGCACGCTCTACAAGCACGCGCTGTTGTTTTCGTTGCTGCTGGTGTTTTTATAGTCGCTGATTTTGTCAAATTTTCTGTTGTTTTAGCTACAATATTGTGGTAATTAGTATTTGTGAACCTATATCAATAACGTTTTTGAGAATGAAGTAGTAATTAAAGGAAAAGAAGGAGAAAAATAAAAAAGGCTTCCGCTCAGTTGTTGCAGCCTCAAATTTATGAGTATATTTCCATATGCATTTGTCTACAACTTCTACATTATTTGGGCCGTTATTGATTATGCAAACCTAATCCATTAAATTCAGAGCTGGGCACTTGCGTTTTTTTTTGCGGTACTGCGGTACTACCGCACTACCAAACCGGTACCGCATAACGCAGTACCGCAAAGGATCGCTGAAAGTACAGCCTGTACTTTCAGCGATCCTTTGCGGTACTGCGTTATGCGGTACCGGTTTGGTAGTGCGGTAGTACCGCAGTACCGCAAAAAAAACCGCAAGTGCCCAGCTCTGCCGGGCATTAATGTATCTCATGTAACGGTAAAGTTTAACGTTAAAATGAACATAATTTTGATGTAGTTCTTAAACGTTTTTACTTCGAATTCTATTGTTTTCTTACCGAATTTTCACTTTAACCACATTAAACTATGTAAATGTAAATACATTTAGGCTGTGCGTATGATATTGTAATTTAAAGGAGTAATTTTAATTTTGCTAGTTGTTTATGTCACTACTATTGCCATTACATTCAGTGACATACGGGAATTACGATTTACGAGTAACATTAGTATAAAAAACATTACTAAGGATTCTGTATGGTCTGGTACGGGAGGAGGTCCATGGGGGGGGGGGGCGACACCATGAGTTACCGCACTGGGTGACACCAACCCTAGTGACGCCACTGTTTCTATTTCCAATAAAATAGCAAAATATAAATTTCTACTACAAAAATATTTATTCCTTGTTTCTTAGATTAAAAAATAATAGGAATAATAATTGAGAAAAATACGTTAGATTTATAAAATAGACCAAATTAACTTTGTCTACCAAAGTTTTTTTTTTTTGTAATTTAAAAAAGTCAAAACAGTGATTTAGCCCTGCTCTACAAAACCATAACACTACATTAATATTTTGTTTTCTTATTTTGCAGATGAATACAAGAAGACCATTCTATTTGCTCGGATCTACAGTAGATGATATTAAAGGCTCAAAGCTGCCCCCATATAGGCAAGCTTTTGGTTATTTTATGCACCTCCACAGAGAGAAAAACATGACAATCCGCGATGCTCTGCGTCAATCTATTCGAGCCACAATAGTTATCTGGGATAAGGCCAATATTCCTACTTAGCAGGAACCTCGTGCCATGAAGAAGTTAGAGAATTTCTTTAACGAATGGACTTGCTTAAAGAAGCATGCTTCCAGAACAAGCCAGAGCCATAAAACCAAGGAGGCTGATTTTGTAGAGCGATTGGAAGATCTCTTTGACATCGCCCATGGAGACGCTGAGAAGCTGATCAAGAATCGTGAGGACTGGGAGTTCCTTCAACTGCAAAGACAAAAAGGTCGTCCTGGCTCAATTGGTGGTGTGGACACTGTACATCTTCACCGCACAAAAAATGCAGTCAAACGGTTGGAAGCTGAGGCAGAGAGAAAAAGAAAGTCAGAATCTTTGATGGAGGCGTCTACTAGTCAAGTTGTACTGGCTTCTTCCACATCTTTCAGCAACACTGATGAAAGTGAGAATGAGGAGGAGGAGCCCAAAGGAGCTTGTGCTTTACCAAAATCTAAGAAAAAACGAGGCATGAAAAACATCATGACTATTCAGATGTCTGCTGCCCTGGATCATACACAAATTTCCTCTAGAAAGGCAACATTTATCCTCGCAGAGGCAGCTAAAAGCTTTGGTTTGGACGCTTCAGATTACAACATAAACCAACAATCTATCCATCGCCTTCGAAATAAGAACCGAGCTCGTCATGCTAAAGAACTTAAGGAGCATTTCCATGGAGAATGTTCTATGACAGTCCACTGGGATGGCAAGATGATGGAGGACCTCACCTCGCAGAAGCACATTGATCGTCTCCCAGTACTTGTGTCAGGACCTGGTGTTGAACAGCTGCTTGGTGTCCCCAAAATCCCAAACTCAACTGGAGTAGCACAAGCTGAAGCCGTCTTTAACTGCCTGAATGAATGGGGAATTACAGAGAGAGTAAAAGCAATTTGTTTCAATACAACAGCTTCAAACACGGGTCAATATAGTGGAGCCTGTGCTCTCATTGAAGCAAAATTGGGACATGATGTTTTGTACTTGCCTTGTAGACACCATGTTTTAGATTTATTGTTGGGAGCTGCATTTGAATCAACATTGGGATCTACATCAACTGGTCCAGAGATATTGATCTTTAAGCGTTTTCGTGACAATTGGACTTCTGTTGATCAAAGCCAGTTCCAAACAGGTGAGACAGACACGATTACTAAAGAAGCAATTATCCAGTCTAAAACTGAACTAATTCAGTTTGCTAGATCCCAGGCACCTATGCTACGGGATGACTATCAAGAACTTTTGGATCTGTCCATCATCTTTCTTGGAGGTGTCCCCAATAAAGGCATCAAGTTTCGTGCACCAGGTGCCATGCATCGAGCTCGCTGGATGTCCAAAGCGCTCTATTCTATCAAGATGTGGCTTTTTCGAAACCAGTTCAAGATGACTAAGACTGAAGAACGAGGAATTCGAGATCTTTCCCTTTTTTCTGTTCTCATCTATATGAAGGCTTGGACAACATCCTCACTCCCTAGTGAAACCCCATTTAATGACTGGCTCCTTATGAGGTCATTGATTAATTATCCTAACAAAAAGATTTCTGATGCAACTAAAAAAAAGCTCTCTAACCACTTATGGTACCTGTCTGAAGAAGCAGTTGGTCTTGCTTTCTTTGATGAGCGAATTACTACAGATGTAAAGAAACGCATGGTAAAGGCATTAGAAGATGAGTCCACTGATAGACCACCCAAGCGTCCTCGGATTCCTGAATCGACCTTCTGCTCTGGTGAAGGACTACACCAACTTGTTACAAGAAATACTAGAGAATTCTTTACTAAGCTGAATTTGCCAGAAGGATTTCTGAACAAGGCACCCAGCACTTGGACATCCAACTGTGAATATTTAAGGGCCAGAGCTATTGTTGCAGCTCTATCTGTTGTAAATGACCGGGCAGAACGTGCAGTAGCTTTAGTTCAAGAGCTGAATAAGAAATTGACAGTGGGGGAAGAGCAGCTCCAGTTCCTGCTCCAAATTGTTGCAAAACACCGCCAGAGTCACCCAGTTCCATCAAAAACTGTTCTTCTCAAAAAATAACCATCAATGAGGTCGCACCTTAAAATACACCATATTGTATAATCATTGTATATTAAATAAATGTTGTATAAGGAAATAATGCTAATTAAAGTAATTAAAGTATGTAAATAGCACTGGCATTTTGAATTTATCTCTATATAATAAACTAATGGGTTTTTTTTTGTAGCAATGCTTCATTGCTGATTGTATATAAAAAAAGAGCCAGGAAGGATTTTGGATAGGAGAAAAAGGATTGGGATAAAGAAGGATTGAGGACCAAAGGATGGATTATAACAACATCAAGGATAGGTTACAAAAGGATCAATGATAAATAAGAAGGCCTATACTTATAAAAACGAATCAAACTAAAAAAAGAAGGAAGGAATTATGTGTATAATGAGCAAAATCATATGTCAGGAGCTATTATGCCATGGTTACCATTTTTATTAGCCGGGGGCGACCCCTAAATATGAGCCAATTTGTGTCAAACTTTCAAGTTTTAGTTTTATGCTAAATGGAACTATTTTAGGAAGCGCAGATAAAATAATTCAACATTTCAATTTTTGACTACCCAATAAGAGACACCCTAATATATATATATATATTCCTTTTCTGTCCAACTATCTAATGCAAGGGTTAAATCAGTATTTTCAGTTTCATCCACTCAACCAGTCAACTCTGGAACAACCTTCCTCAATCCATCTTTCCTCCTGTCTATGACCTCCCATCTTTCAAATCCAGTGTGTCTGGGCATCTCAAAACTCCCAGACCTTGATTCTGGCTCTTCTTCTTCTATGGGAGGGGTGCTTTTGCAGGCATTTGCCTCTCTTTCCTGCATAAATTTATATATATATATATATATTATATATATATATATATATATATATAAAGCTTTTTTCTGGTGGAACAAGCATTTTTTGGATTGGGATGGGGTAGCAAGTCACAAAGACTATAGAACATTTATAGCAGAGTTCCAGAACAAAAGAGGTGTGCGTGTGTGCATGTCAAATGACAAAGTACTGTAGGTTGAATATTTGAGTAAACTTTCATCCATGCCTATTTTTTATCCAGTATTTTAAAACTCCAAATTTTTAATCACTTTCCTGGTCTATGAGGATGGAACATCAGACTTAGTCATATACAGGAGGTCAATCAATAAGTTCGTAGCCTGACATAGAAAACAACAAATGGACATGAAACTACTATTTTTAAACATCATATTCTTTCATGGCAATACACTTGGTCCAGTGATGCCTTCTCTGTAGAATGCTCCATCCTGGTCCTCCAGGAACTACTTCACAGCATGCATCACTGCAGCAGCATCATCCTCAATGGTTTCTCCAGTGATTCTTTGAGTTCTGGGAACAGAAAGAAGCCTGAGGGTGCTAAATCTGGCAAGCAGGGTGGATGTGGTAGAAATTCATAGCCATAGTTGACTGCAATAGCTACTGAAAGCTACTGAAAGCTGAGCCGCATGGAGAGGCACTGTCCTGGAGGCGTATGCCTTGCGTCAGTTTGCCATGCCTTTTATGATTGGCCTCATGCAAATGGCACAGTACTCATAGTAGTAGGTACTCCTTGTTGACCATTTTACCTTTTTGAGAAAGTTGAGCATGATTGCACCCTCGCAGTCTCAAAACAGTCACCAGAACCTTTCCAGCAGATAACATTCTCCTGAACTTTCGAGGTGGTGGTGATTGTTTCTGTGATTCTGGATCGAAGTGATGATTCATCCTGAGTTATAATTTGTTTCAAAAAGTTATTTGGGGCAGCTTGGTATCACTAAAAGCTCACAAGAGATGGCCAGTCAAGCATGTTTCTGGTCCACTGTCAACATTCAAGGGACCCACTGCACTGAGAGCTTATCAGCTGCTTTGCAGCCTCTGCCTCCAGCTCACTAGCATTCCACTACTACTTTTTTTACAAGTTTAGCACTAACCACTCCTATCACCACACTGACATTATGTGACTAAAACTACAAGTTTTGTAAGAGTTTGCATAGTTAGGAAGGATTCCTGAGAGCTCCCAAACCCCTCAGTAGGGTTTGGAGATCTCGGCAATCCCATTGGGCCAGAGCCTTCTTGGAAAGCCGCCAAAATCCTATTCATGATAGCAGAGATTGATGAAATTGAATCTATTCTTATACTGTCCACCACATCCATCAGAAAAGTAAATAACTTTTTGTACATTGGGGAATCTAGCTTTTATATCTTTTATCAAATATTGCTGGAAAGTGTAAACTGCTGAAGTTGAGTGCTCAAGATGGTCACTGACAATGCAGTAACTAGTGTGGCTTAATTCCCCATCCTTCTTATGATAGACTACAAATGGGTGGTGTTGCCTGATCATTTGTCCAGTGAAAACTCTGAGGGGCATCCTGAGTAATAGATGAATAGTTTTTAGCAAAATCCCCTATTACAAGTACATCATTACTTTGAAGATTGTTTTATATTCTTCATGTGTTGACTGACATTTTGCAATGTAGTGATGAGAGAAAATGGCTTCTGAAAGAATTTCAATAAATTCCTCTACTGTAATGTATTGTTTTGCAAAAGTGACTGGTCTGCAGTAGTCCATTGAACATAGGCTGTTGTACTGTATCTTTATCTATCAATACTGACAAGGTATCCAAAAAGTTTGCTATATCAATACTACCTTACCAGGACATTTTAGACATCTATGTAACATAGTTATAATTACTAATATCACAAACACTTTTTTCCATCATGGTATGGTAAGGCTTTTCTGGCCAATTACTGACACCATGAGTTTAGGATTTTGGTGATAGGGACAAACACAAACTGAGTGTGCCTCAGCAATAAAACCATTTGGGTCTTAAATTTGCTAATGATGAAAAGCCAACACTATCATCAGTTTCCTTATATTTTGCATCAGACATGGGGTAATACTAACAGGTAATAATAATAATAATAGACTATAACATGATTTTTCAAGTAATAGAAGGCAAAGTAACAAATAATAGTCTATTACTTTTCTATTACAGTGGCAATGGACACGTGTGTGAACAAAGAACTGGAAAATGAACTAAATCTACTCTAAACTGAAATAAACATGTATACAAACTGATATTGTGGCAAATTTTTCTTTCAATAAAGTAAAATTTATCAAGACCTTAGACTCTGAAATTGTCATGATTTAGTTGAAACAAATATTTGTTATTTGGCTGCTGCTCAGCCTAATCCTGGATCCATGAGTGCAGAGCCCTTTGCTTCTCAGCCTCATTCTGAATCCCTGAATCCAGACACTGCTACATTGTCAGCTCAATAACATCTCTCACAGGGTACCCCCCCAAGGGGCCTTGGTTGTTGTTGTTTAGCCGATCAGCCCACCCTGATCGAGCAAGCCAGCGGCACGCAGGTAACCAATCACCCTCTCCGGAGTGAACCAGAGGTTCAGCGCACTAGTGATGTTGTGTTGTGTTCGTTGTTGTGCTAGAGCGGTACAGTCTGTCATAATGTGTTCAATTGTTTGTGGTGTGTCCTGGCACAGGTGGCAGGTGTCATCTATGGAGTTGTCTAATCTGTGTTTATATGTCCGGAAGTTGGGGTGATGTCCACATCGGAATCGTGCTAAGTTAACTCGATCCAATCTGCTCAGGCTGATCTCTGACCTGTTAGTGGGTGGCGGCTTCACACCTAGGACCGCATTCGGACTGAGTCTGTCAGTGCTTTGTGGGTTAGGTGTGTGTGTGTGTTTTCTGTACTGTGTGATGTCTGTGGGGTGTGGTATAGAATGGAGTATTTGGTTATAATGTCTCTCTGGTGTTACCTTAATGGTGCGAGGTGTTGGTGCATGATTGTACATGTAGTGGCAAGGGTGTTGTGGGTTAGTTGTCGCTGCTGCCATGAATTGTGTTCCCCTCATGTCTAAATGTTCCCTAACTTTCAGTACTTTTGTTTCTGTGTGCAGGTGTTCTATTGGTGTTGTTTGAGTGCATCCTGTAATGATACGAAGTGCGTTGTTTTGTATTGTCTGTAAGGTGTTTGTGTGTGTTTGAGATAATGGGTGCCCAGCATGGGCTAGCATGGTCCATAACTGAGCGAATATATTGTTTGTAGATGTGATGTTGTTTCCTGCTGGTGTCCAAAGTTTGTGCCTGTTAGTACCCTAAGCGTGTTAAGTCTTGAAGTACATTTGTTTTTAATGTCCTGAATGTGGTTTGCAAAAGATAATGATGTGTTGTATATGACCCCAAGTATTTTGGTCCTGTGAGTGTGTGGAATGTTGTTGATGTTTAGTGTAAGCTGTGGAATTACCTGGTGTTCTTTTGTGTTGCTTGTAAGCAAGGTGATGGTTGATTTTGTGGGCACTACTTTGAGTCTATTGTGTGTGAGCCAGTCTTGTATACTGTTTATATATGTTTGTAGGTTATTTGTAGCGGTGTCGATATTGTTGTGGGTGGATGTTAGTGTGATATCATCTGCATATGATGATAAGGTAAGCTTGTTATCTATGGGTGTTGGAATGTCATGCATGTATAAGTTGAACAGTGTTGGTGAGAGAACAGAGCCTTGAGGGACCCTGTTCAGAAAAAGCTTGTTTTTGGATAACTTGCCATTAAATGTGACATGTGAGTATCTTCCTGAAAGATAGTTGCTCAGCCACCTTTTGGTGTTATTGTGCATGTTTGTGTTGAGTATTTTGTTTATGAGAGGGAAGCATGGGATAGCATCAAATGCTTTACTAATATCTATTGTTGTTAATAGTGTATGTTGAGCTGGTCGTCTGGAGTTGATGCCATCCATGATGTGCTGCGTGAGGTTAGTGAGTAATGTCATGGTTGAGTGGTGAGGTCTGAATCCATGTTGAGTAGGCGATAGTGGAATGAGTGGGTTGGTGATTTGTGATTTTAGTCTTTCTGTACTTTGGAAGGTGTGCATAGTAAAGTAATGGGTCTACAGGAAGCTGGTTCTGTTGGATTTTTGTTTGGTTTGAGTAGTGTAATAATTTTACCTTGTTTCCATATGTCAGGAATAATATAGAGTTGGTATGAATGTGTGCTGATATTTGTGAGAGCTAGTATTCCTTGTGGGCCCAAGTGTTTAAGGTGTATGTTAGATATGTTGTCTGGTCCAGTAGCCTTCGAATTCTTAATGTTTTTGATGATCTTGGTGGTCTGGTCTGTATTGAAGGGTGTAATGGTCGTGTCGAGTCTGTAGGTTTTTTTGTGTCTGGCTGTTTGTCTGTCTGCATGTTTCTGGTTGTTGTCTCTGTTTAAGTGACTTATCTTTGCGTAGTGATTAACTAGAATGTTAGCTTGTTGTGTGTATGTTGGGATATTATTTTGGCTGCGACAGATAGCCATGTGTGAGGTGTGAATGCCGCTGTTAGAGTGGGTAATGCTGTTTATAGTCTTGTATAGCCTGGATGTATCTGTGGAGTGGTTTAGTGTTGTTATGAATTCCCTGAATGTTTCTGTTTGTTTTTCTTTGAGTTTGTTGTTTATTTCTGTGTTGAGCTGTTGTATCTGCTGTTTTATGACTTCTGTGTGTGGTGTTTGTGTTATATTTGAGGTTGTTACGTTGCCTTATGAGGTGGGCTATTTCTCTAGTGTAATTTGGGTTGTATTTCCTAATGTTGCCCTTGGGTATGTATTTGTTTGCATTATTGATGATCTGATTAAATGTCTTGAGTGTTGTATTGATGTTTATGATGGGTGTGCTGTTTAATGTGGTGAATTGTTCCTCAGTCTGTATTCTGAACTGTTCCCAATCAGCTTTCTTGTAATTTCTGTAAGTGTGCCTAAGGCTGTTGGGGCAGAGTGTAGAATGTGTTGTAATGATGATGGGCAGGTGGTATGATGACAGTTGTTTTTCTGTTCTCCATTGTGTATGTGTTGCTAGTGAGGGGGAACAGAACGTTATGTCTGGGGAGGAGTTTGAGTATCCTGCTTGATGTGGTATGTGTGTATGTTCTTCTGTATTGTTAAGAATGAAGAGGCTGTTTAGTTGTGTGGCTATGTTGGCGCCTCTAGTGTTGTTTTGGTTGTGCAGGTACCAACTAGTGTCTTTGGCGTTGAAGTCTCCTCCTAAGATGACATTAGTGAGAGGCCAGATTGTGTAACTGTGGATTGTAATTGGCTGGCACCTGAGGTGAACTATCTGGTGGGATGTAAATGTTGATTAGTGTGGTGGTGTGTTTTGCGTGTGTCTTAATGTTACTGCCTGTATTTCTATCGTGTTATCTGCTTGGATTGTGTTTGTAATGTTTTGGGTAGCATCAGTGTAGCTAATGCTTTTACGTATGTAAGTGATGAATCAGGATGCTGAGAATGCAGTTGGGGGGGGTCATGATGAGGAGGCATCTTGGCCAATGGTGGTAAGGAGGGGGACTGGAAGCGAGCAACCACTCCGAGAACTGCAACCACTGCAGTAGCTAATGGTGGTGGTCCCTCTCATATGGCAGAGTATCATACAGGCTGCCAAAACAGATCGTATGATGGCTGTACCAATGAAAACCACAACCATTTTAGTCTCATGATGTCAACCTGATCTTATGGCTGAGAAGCTGCAGGCATTTGTGGAAGATAAAGTGAACCTTCAGGTTACATGTAGAAAAATTGACTCCAGATGGACTATGTACAGTAGGGTGGCCCACTTTTCAATTTTTTTTAAAAGTATAGGTGATCGTGGTTTTTCCCATTATTTGGCACTATACTAGCACATTGGTACCATTTTTACAAAAATTGATCAATATTTAGGGGTCTTGCATCGACCTTGAAATTACTAGTTTTTTTTTTTTAATTTGTACTTTTTAACTTTTTACTGAATCAAGATAAATCATTAAGTAGGGATGTTTTCTGAATCCTCTTAATGAGAGAGGTCGTTTGGTGTGCCTGCCAATGTCATACGACTAACGGTTTAAAGGTTGTGCCTGTATACAGGTAATACCAATGTGCTAGTATAGTGCCAAATAATGGGAAAAACCACGATCACCTATACTTTTCAAAAAAATGAGTCACCATACCCGGGTGGAATGTATAATGTATATAGGTAATTAGAAAATGCACTATGCCTGTGCCAGGTACCTAACCTATTTCTTTTTTTTGCAGATCATAACATTTGAAATTCTGTCTTTGCCATGGACAAATCGATGGCAACCATAACGGGAAGAACTCTTGAAGCTACAAATAGAGTGTCATCAAAAGGAAAGGCAAAAATAACATCGCTACCTTCTCTAAGATCGGCCTCGGAAATTTTTTTAGTTGGCCAACCGTCGTCCTCCATCAGTGGTAGCAAATTGCCAACAACACGGCAGGTTTTGCAATACTTCTTCAGTGTTATCCAGTACACTGCTAACAGGAAAGACGCATTCAAAGAAACCGTAAACAACATCTTAAAGTTTTGGAACTGCCCGCATTAAAACAATCACAAAGCTCAACTGCGAACAGAAGCTAGAGGCATTGTGGAAAGAGTGGCACTTACTCCAAAAGAGCACAAAACGAGAAACTGATGCCGGAGGAAAACGGCAGAAGTTTTTGGACAGTGTGGACAAGCTGTAGGATATCGGAGCATCTGACGCTGTCAAAGATATAAAGAAGAATCAACTGCTGTCCGACAAGGACAAGAAAGAAGACATTGACTTTACCTCGATCAACGTGGTCCTCGGGTGGCAATGATGAGCGGGAACGATAAAGTTTTTGCTGTAAAAAGAAAGCTACAGGAAGGAAGAAAACATCCTCACCAGGAGCCTCAAACCTCAAAGTGTGCAAACGAAACCGGAGATGAGGCCATGGAGAATGATGATACTGGCATGTCAGGAGAGTCGGAGACAGAACTAGCGTTCCCCCTGCCGAAAGAGCCAAGTGTGTCTGTCAATCTTCCTCACCGCATCCTTAATGCACCTGCTGTCATGGAAGTGGCTGATCGTTTCCGCATGTCCAATAATCAGGTGCGTATTGTGTATAGTATTCATCAATAGCATCAGTTTTAAAGTGTCCGGTAACCCACATGTATTCTTGACAGTTTCCTTTCCACTTTCCATTCTCTACATAGGTAGTAAGCATTGTGGCTGCTATCACACATTCAGCGGATCCACCAGCAGACCTCTTACTATACCAGCATTTTCTGAGGTAGCCTATAGGGCAGTGGACCGCGAGGTGGCAGAAGCGTCACTGGCAGTGATGAGGCAGCACTTCTGGTATCTGAGGCCTCAGACCGTCATCTTCGCTCTATGCAGCAACAAGGTGGATGGCACTGTGAAGCAACAGATGGCAGAGAAGCTGTCCCACCTCCCTGTACCCAAAGACTTCACATACGAGAACGTCTCAGTCGACGAGATGATGCTACTCCCCGACCTGATTGACGAGTCCTCCTGGTTCTTATTTGCAGGTCTGAAGATGTATGGGTCTTTGTGGGTCACCCTGCCAACTGATAAGTGGGATGAGAACGAGGACTTTTGTCGTCTGAAGGATGTGATCTCTAATCTCCAGGTCACCAATGACGTCGCTGAAAGAGGAGTCCAACTGATACAAGACTATGCGAACACAGTCACAAAGGACGAGGCACAGCTGCAGGATCTTCTGCAAGTGGTGGAAAAGAACCAGAAAGAGCTCGGCAACTTCAAGAAGTCATCACTCACCACGATGACATAGCACAGAGGGACAACGTTGCAGCCAGTGACGTGTGATAGTGGTCAATACAATGCAAAAGTGATTGTTTAAGTTATTGTTTCTTTCTTCCTTATTTGTCTGCTATTTGCTGATTTTTTTGAAAAGTATAGGTGATCGTGGTTTTTCCCATTATTTGGCACTATACTAGCACATTGGTATTACCTGTATACAGGCACAACTTTTAAACCGTTAGTCGTATGACATTGGAAGGCACACCAAACGACTTCTCTCATCAAGAGGATTCAGAAAACATCCCTACTTAATGATTTATCTTGATTCAGTAAAAAGTTAAAAAGTATGCATTTAAAAAAAAACTCATAATTTCAAGGTCGATGCGAGCAGAGCTGGGCACTTGCGGTACTGCGGTACTACCGCACTACCAAACCGGTACCGCATAACGCAGTACCGCAAAGGATCGCTGAAAGTACAGCCTGTACTTTCAGCGATCCTTTGCGGTACTGCGTTATGCGGTACCGGTTTGGTAGTGCGTAGTACCGCAGTACCGCAGTACCGCAAAAAAACCCGCAAGTGCCCAGCTCTGGATGCGAGACCCCTAAATATTGAGCAATTTTTGTAAAAATGTTACCAATGTGCTAGTATAGTGCCAAATAATGGGAAAAACTACGATAACCTATACTTTTAAAAAAAAATTGAAAAGTGGGCCACCCTAAATTGTACAGTTCCTTTCAAGTTACCACAGTGTGATGATCCATGGGTATTTATTAGTATGGCTGGAATAGGTATATTTATGGTGGTTCTATGAGAAGGGAAGAAAAACACCTGCAGCCCCTCTGAAGTGCAGGAGAGGGTAATTATGGGGACATCATGCGTTGTACTTTGGAGAAAAATTCACCTGGGTCTAATGCTTAACTGCTGTGCCTGGTATAAGAGGTATTCAATATGTAGAGATGGCTGGCAGAACTCCTGCATCTTCCTAATTGCAACATTCAAGGTAATCTCTTATAACTATAGAGGCCTAAGCTTAGGCAATAACAGCAAACACAGGCGGATCATAATTGATAAGCTGTTTACAGGCACGTGCAAAGCAAGGGGGGGGGCTACAGGGGCTTCAGCCCTCCCATTTGCCCCTTCATGTATCAGAAGTGCCCTTTTTTTCCATAAATGTATAAATGTTGTGAGGAGACTTTTCTTTTTTTAGGGGGGGAGGAGATGGTGCCCTTTTTGTTAGCTTTCAGCATCCCCATCTGAAGTGTCCTGTGCACAGGACTGAGCTGTTAGAGGATGCTGATATTCTCTGTCTGCGAGAAACAGGACTTAAAGGACCTGAATAGGCTGTCCAGTAACTTTCATGGGATAGGGGAGGCCACCAGAGATAAACAAGATGGTCTCCTTGCAGGCCACCCACCTGGTGGGGTAGCTATTCTATGGAGGTTGGGGTATGATTAGGGTTACCAGGTCTCCAGTTTTGGGCCAAAGTCTCCAGAAATTGAGCTTTGGAAAAATGTCACTAACAGTAGAATTTGCCTCTTCTCTTACATATTTGTGGTAAGATAATTATTATTCTAAAAAAAATGAGGAAATTTATATATTGGTTTAGCTACATAAACAAATAATGAGCAGCTTCATATGTAAAATCTCTGGATTTGGAAACAATCTGATCTGGCAACCATAGGTATGAGAAATATAAGCTTATTAGTGAATTAAAACTTGGTTTGAATTGGCTAACTGGAATAGAAATTTGTGTAGACAATAAAATATGTATAATTCTGTGTATCTATATGATATGCCTTTTCAGGCAGTTGATAATAATGAAGATTACCTCATTAAATTGGGGCAGGTCAGCAGTATTATTGATGAGTTGGATACAACATGTGTAGCTATTATTTGTGACTTTAATGTTATACTTAATATGATAATTGTTTAGCAACCACTTAAAAGCCTTCTATGAAGATAATAACTTGACCCTTTCATCCATGTGTAGTAGGGTGCCACACTCTATAGGGGCAGTTTTTAGAATTTGGAAATTTCGAATGGCCCTTAGTCATATTGTTTGGTTGGATGAGAAAACCCTAAATATGAAGTTTGAGCCCGATCGAAGTACATTTAGAGGTTCCGCATCGACCGTTTCTGTTGTACCGTGTGTTCGAAATAATGGATTTATCTGGGAAACCTGTAACCATGGCACTGTTACATATATACAGGGTTGAAAAAAACCATGGTTTAAAAAAAACAAAAAAAAACAATGGTTTAAAAAAAAAAAAAAAAAACTCAGATAACTCAATTAGGTACTGGTTCTCAGAAATTAGAATTGCTGACTGTTCATTTTTTAATTGGAAGATGTTAGATGTAAGAAGTGCTAACTTCACAAAAATGAAAATAAACCTAATAACAACATTTATATTTGTAGCTACATGCGTTTATAATGTAATTGATACAGGTAACTTCAATCCTTTTATGTGCAATGCCACTATTAAATAGGCCTGCTAGTGCAAGGTAGCTATATTATATACTACCGTACATACTAGGCTACCCTGAACTGATGGTTTTTAGGTCTTATCAATATAAATATAAGTTTTAGTTTTAGAGCTATTAGTTTATGAATTAAATAATTTGTGTTGTAAAAATTGAAATTATAAAAAAACAAAAAACCCAGAAAAACATGTTTTTTTTAAATGGTTTAAACCATGGTTTAAACCAGCCAACCCTGCATATATATTGATATAATTTATGCATTTCATAAATTTAAATATTTATAATTAATATTTGCTTCTCATTGTATATATTTTCACTACTTTTCAGCATTGAGATCTGGCAACAGCGCAACGCCGGGTTAGTGTGGTGAGTCACACTGTCACAGTCTTCAGTCAATCAGTCTCCTTCACGCATTCAACGCGTGATCATCTCGTGATGGCTACTGCAAGCTCACTGAGATCCAAGACCGAGATATGGCTAATCAGACACGCCAACCCAAGCCCCCTAATGGGAAACAGGTTACCTTCAAATGGTGAAGTGCTTCGCCGGTTTATATGTACAGTTTCATAAGGTGCAAAAACAACAACTAGCCAAGGCGGCGCGTAATGTGATCGTCGAGGTGTATACTTTCTGGGCTATGGCCAGAATCTGACCATGACCTCCAAAAGCGCCGTGCGAAAACTGCTTAGACTTTACGACAATTGGCAGGCACTGCAGCGCAGCCAGAAGCGGTCCGGCGCCACAGGTGAGGCAGCCAGGGCGGCCTTCACCGAGGGACTCGATGACATTTTTGACGTGGCTCTCGACAACGCCCTCTCCGTCATCACCATCCAGGAGGATCGCGACTTCCTTCTTGCTCAACGCAAAAAGGGTCGCCGTGGTGTCATGTCCGGGGTGGACAAAATCCTCACTGGAATTGACCAACGTGCATCCGCGCATGAAGCTGCCAAAGAAAGGCAATGCCAAAAGCAATCAGAGCAATCACTGGCAACAGCAACCCTTACATCTTCAAACTCGTCGTCGTCGCCTAATTGCTCGACAGAAGAGGAAACCAATCCACCTACAAAGCGCCGTCGCAAAAAGAACATTATGACTCAAGACCTAGCGTCGGCACTGGACCGGACCAAAACAAGCAACCGTGGAGCCGTTCAACTCATGAAAGCAGCTGCTTCCAGTCTGGATATTCAAGACACATGAACTGGCTCTCAGTCACGAGACGATTCGGCGTTGGCGATTGCGTCATCAAGGGGAAATCGCCAAAGAAGTGAAGATGACGTTCGATCCCAGTGTCCCGCTCATCGTTCACTGGGACGGGAAGATGGTCTCCGACTTCAGCGGCAAGAAGGTCGATCGCCTCGCCATAGTCGTGTCTGGCGTCGGCGTCGACAAACTTCTCTCCGTGCCGAAGCTGCCTGCTGGAACTGGTCGCGCCCAAGCAGATGCTGTGCTGAACTCGTTGGATGACTGGGGAATCGCTGATCGTGTCGTTGGGCTCTCCTTTGACACGACAGCTGCCAACACGGGCGTCGTTTCGGGCGCTTGCGTCTTCATCGAGCAGGGCCTTCACCGCCAGCTGCTGAACCTGGCCTGTCGGCACCACATGCTAGAATTGGTGGCAGAGAAAGCCTTCATCGAGTGCATGGGCCCCTCCTCTGGTTCTGACATTAAACTGTTCTCGCGACTGAAGGAGCGCTGGCAATCCGTCTGCACCAACCAATTCAGCGCCATCTCCAAGGAAGACCTTACTAAGCCGCTGCTCAAGGCGCGAGATGATCTGATCGCGCGTTTCAAGGGTCACATCACCAAGGGCCAGCCGCGGGACGACTACTGAGAGCTCCTGGAGCTGGCGATCATAGCGCTTGGAGGCGTCCCCCAGCGAGGTGCGCGCTTCATGCGACCGGTGGATGGCCAAAGTGATATACGCCATCAAGCTCCACCTCTTCCGGCAGCAGCTCCCCATTAAGGCTCGCGAGGCCCGGGGCATCCTGCGCTTCGTAAACTTTGCGCTGCTGGTTTACATTCCGGCCTGGTTTACAGCGCCCCTTCCCGCCGCTGCCCCTCGAACTGACCTGGCGATGCTCAAGGCGCTGGTTGACTACGACAAGGTGGACAAGGACGTGTCCAAGGCTACCTCCCCTGTGTTTCGACGACATCTCTGGTACCTGAGTGAACACCTGGCCGCCCTCGCTCTCTTCGATGACGACACTCCGCTGGAGGAGAAGAGTCGAATTGCGACGGCCATCAAGGATGTCGAGGGCACCGAGGAGCCACCCAAGCGCATTGCCCTGGACGTCTGCCCGGAGGAGCTCGAGCGAAAGACAGTCGCAGACTTTTGCACGACATCCAGCACGCTTCTTTTCGAGCGGCTCGCGATCAATACTTCTTTCCTAGAGTTGGAGCCGGCTACCTGGTCGAACAATGCGTGCTACCTGGCGGGGAAACGCCGTGTCTCTACGTTGAGCGTTGTCAATGTCCGGGCAGAGCGAGGGGTCGCGCTGATGCAGAACTACAATCTCGCACTCACCAAGGACGAGGAGCAACGGCAGTACTTGATGCAAGTCATTGAGAAGCACCGCAAAGAGCACCCGAGCGCAAATCCTTAATGGGTTTGGGAGTACTTTATGGTATATTTGAATTTGCTTCATTTTTATAGGGTGTTACTCCTATTAATCCTGTATAACAATGTATAATCGTATATACTTTATTTCTTAGTTATTATTTTGATTTATATGGCCAGTAGGCTCAGTACCGTATATTACTATGATTAATACGGAATAAAATGTTTTTTATTTTAATAATATTAAGTTGTTTTGTTGCAATAAAATTGAAATTGATTTAATGATTTTGTATTATTAATAACATTACACACAGAGAATAGTATCCTGCTACCCAGGCATGGTGGGACAAGTTTATTCCAATTAATTATGAAATAATGTTGAACAATATTGTTAAGGTGTTTGCACTGTTTGCTAGTTGCGTATTGTGTTGTTATAAGCTGGTTGCCGGTTGGTGTGGTTTGGATTACAAAGCATAAACGTATTAAGGTGAAACTTTGAAAAAAAACTTTTGAACCGCGACAAAAATATTAATATAAAAAAAAATATTGGAGATGGAATAAACTTAATGCTATGGAAATATAGCTGTTTTTCCGCTTACGCATACCACTTTTAATGATGTCCTTTGTTTCCTGAGAGTGTGGCAAATTTGGGTGCCTAGAATTTGTTGTATCCATTCCACATTCATCCAAAGTTTTATTCCAATTTCTTTTGATGAAGTCCTCACTTCTTCGCAACTTTTTGGCAACCCATGAACATGTTATAAAGGTGGCTCCAGCATCATGAGCTTCCCAAAATGTTATTGCTCATATGCGATCTATCACACGTTGCCTCTCCGAATCACCAATTATATAATTGAGAAGCCATTATATTATCACTTTATCAGCTAGAGTAATTTTAATACCTGCAATAAAGAATTTTATATATTTTTATAATCACTAAAAACTATTTTAATATAAGTAAACATGTAAGCTGCAAATGGGGGGGGGGGGCTAAGGTTTTTTGGAACCCCTTACTAATTTTAGACATCACATAGTTATCTATACAGCCATATAGCCATTTATCTACATAGCTACAACCTGAATAATATAATACAAGCTCTACAATTCCTGGAACTCGTACTACTATTTCTCGGAATAAATCTACTACGGGGAAATCATATTCAAACTCCGGGTGCCCTCCACAGGGCACGGTGGATGGCAAAATGCATCTATGCATTTAAGATCTTCTTGTACCATCACCAGTTGCGGAACTTGGGGAAACTCACGGACCAGGAGCTCCAGGGTGTTACTGACTTCTGCCTCTTTGTTGCAGAGATTTACGTTAAAGTTTGGTTCAATGCCCCGGTAGCCAGATATGCTCCGCGGTTGGACTTGGAGCTGATACAAAAGCTGGTGCAGTACAGACAAGTTAACCTACGTGTGGCAGAGGCCGCTTTGAAAGGGATCACTAGCCATCTTTGGTACTTAAGTGAAAAGTTGGTCGCTTTGGCCTTTTTTGATGAATATCTCAGCAGCGCGGTGAAAAGAGGCATGGTTGAGGCGCTCAAAAATGAAGAAAGGAAGAGTCCTTCGCCTCGTGTGACAATTGATGTGGGAGATGCTGAACATCTTTCTTTGGCAGCCTTTGTCACGAAGAACACATTGGCCTTCTTCCACCTGCTCCAGCTTCCCACATCCTTCCTCTCCAAGGATCCGGAGCAGTGGGAAGATGAAGATTTTCAACAAGCGAAACAGCGCGTCTCTGCCATCAGTGTTGTCAATGATCCCGCAGAAAGAGGAGTTGCCCTAATGAAAGATTTTAACGCTGTGCTGACCACACAGGAGGATCAACAGCAATACGTTCTTCAGGTTGTGGAGCAGCACCAGAAGATGTTCCCTGATGCCAATAAATCCACGTTCATTCGAAGCCAGAAAAATTAGGCATAATTGTAATCTATCAGATCACTACAAGCTATTGCAGTCCTATTTGAGGTTGTTTGAGTCTTATCAGAATCGTTCTTTTCAGTTTTTTGTTTTGTATAACTTTGAAGCTCACTCGAACACTCATTTCCAATAGCCTAGAGCACAAAGTTCTTTGTGTCTTGTACCACCACTTAAAATAAGATTAGGAACTTGAAATTTGGCAGAATTTGTTTTTTCAATAAACCGAATAAAATGAGCACCCGCACATTTTAAATTTTGCGACTTCATTTTTTATTGCCACCCTAATGTACACCCATTCAGGGCTCCCATTTAAAGGTGTCTATAAGGCAAGTGAATATAATGAGTCTTTTATATATCACAGTGCTATGGGGGGCACCACTCAGCAAAGATATCTCTTTAAATGGGGGGTATAAAGACAGAGTATCCCCTAACCCAAGATGCTGTCTCCCTACATCCCATCACTGTGTGGTTGATGAGATTTACCTAACAGGTTAATATTGGTTATTTCACCTAAATATCGTCTGATCTTTTCGTATTAGGCACTCACTGTCACATTTCGGGCAAGTTAAGAATGAGAGAATAACGCTGTAATTGATAAAAACATCCAATGCTTTGTCTTCATCTAGGGCACATGACAAATCAAGTTCTCAAAGTTGAAACCACACGAATGGCACATCATAATTATATCAGAAACACCACCAAACTGAATCCAATTAGAAAAAAAAAATAGCCTGAACAGAAACCAACAAACTAAGTCACAGAGTAGCGAAAAAATAGCCCAAAATTATACTCGTTGGACCAAAGATAAGTGTATTTATATATACAGTATATATTATTAGTATCAGAATTTTCACCATTAATATGCATTTGCACAAAAAAGCGTGACAAATTTGAATAAAGTGACTAAAACTACCTCATAAAAAGTTATTTTGATTTACAGGTCCAGCCCATGTCATTTAAAACATATTAACCAGTCTTCGTATAAGGTGATACACCCAGGGCCATTTCTAGCATTTTGGGAGCCCTAGGCAAGATTTTTTTAGGGGCCCCCAATTGCATTAGCTGATCATTTGACAGATAAGCATCAAAACAAATGCTTTATATACGTATAATGTGATATATATATACACACACACACACACAGTAAATACTCGATAAGTCATATTTTATATACAGGGCTATTTAAAATTATTCATCCGATTTCAACTGAGAATATTTCCGTACCTATCAACAGTGCATCAACTGGGCATACACCACATGAAAGAGAAAATCTTCAAGTTTTACAAGATCACTGCAAGAGGGCTCCAAAGTCACGCCGTGGCCTAGCCTAGCAACAAACAGTCAGTGTGAAAATGGCGTCCGCACAGCAGAAGGCGTTTTGTGTGTTGCAGTTTTCGAGCTGTAAATCGGTAGTCACAGTGCAGCGTGAGTTTCGTCGACGTTACAGAACAGATCCACCGGGTGCTCAGAGTATCCGTCGGTGGTATCATTGCCCACATCTTTGGATGAGCTCCGAACTCGCATTGTTACTGCCGTAGAGTCAGTGACAACAGACATGCTGCAGCGAGTATGGGAGGAATTCGACTATCGTGTCGACGTTGCTCGTGTAACTAGGGGAAGTCACATAGAGCATTTATGAGGTGAGACACAAAATTTCAACAGTTTTTCTTTTGGTTGATGTATAACAAATCACACTGTATTTGTAACATTAAAAAATATTCTCATTTGAAATTAGGTGAATCATTTTGAATAGCCCTGTATATATATATATATATATATATATATATATATGTATATATTTGTGTATATATATATGTTAACCCCTCCGTCTATGGCCCTGAGTCGGTTCGGAATCGACAGGGTTCTAGTTAGGAGGCAGCAACGGATATTTCTTCTATAACATTCTAATTCTTTTCGGTCGCCTCTTGTTAAACTCTTGGCTACGGACTCGCCAGACTGTTATGCCAATATCTTCTATGGTGCTTGGGTTGTCTCTTTCTCTCGCTTTATGGGTCGACGATTATTAATTCTTCTCTTGCTATAATACTCTGATACTTTCTCTTGGTACTAAACTTATCGATTTTTCTTTTATAACTTATCGACTTAACTGACTGAGTTCTTCTGAAGAGAGCACGGCTCGAAGGGGAAAATAAAAAGTTTCTCTTACATTTAGTTTACTTCTCCAAATGTACAGGTAGTGCTCTGAATTTACAGGGGTAGAGGTTCGACCTCTTTCGACCATGGCTCAGGCCGGAATCTAAAAAGTTAAAGAGGCAAGGGGCCTCTGCCCCCTCCTCGCAGCGAGGCTGCTAACAAGGGAGGCTCGTAATGAAGTGCTAATATGAAGGGCCGTAATGAAGTGACTTAATCAAGTGCCGTAATTTTACAAATACACGTATAATATAAACTTAAATGTTTGGGGGAAGACAGTTGAAGGTTAAGTTCCCCCCCTTTTAAACACATGATCAGATGTTTGAAAGATTCCAAATGAAAATTAAAAAAAATAAAAATAAAAACTAATCGTATATTTTTGCTGAATCTTCATTTCTGAAGGCGATATCATTTCATAATAGTACACATAAGTACAAATTAAGTACACGACTGAGTACGTATTAATTTTGGTTCATTACAATTATGGATTACTTCACATTCGCTTATGATTGTCCATTACAGTTCTATTAAAGTACATTCTTACATTATAAATTAAATCATTACATTTAATTACAGTTTCATTGAAGTACATTACAAATTATTATTAATTACAGTTTCATTAAAGTACATTACGTCGTTTACCATTCTTAGTGTTTTTATATATTTATATATGGTTATACTATATGGTTATTATATATGGTTATTAGTACAACACAAGTACATGAGACATGACACACATGATATAACATAACGCATGATAATGCTATAAATTTGAAATCAGAGGGACAGGAGGTTTTCACGTTTTCAGATGTTTGATTTATGCTGATTTGCGAATTGCGTACACTTGCATAAGCGTTTATGAATATCTTGCGAGGGGTGAACGCACTTGAAAAAAAATAATTAAAAAAATAATGAAAAAAAATAATACGAGAACGTATTTTTGCGTTTTCGAACGAATGCCTAAAGTTTTGCATTTCACGAGCAAAATGAATATTTAATAAAATTTATATAGGATAATGATCAAGGGAAATTAATGACGGGAAAATGTGACGTATGGATGAATATGGTTGAATAATAATATTTATACTACATAACACCACAACATTATTACTAAAGAATTTACCATACATTGAATACGGAAGATGTCCAAATACTAAGAACGTGATTCAGTGTACAAAGTATGGGAAACGTAAAGGGAATTAAGTTATTTTATGACGTCATAGTGTATAAGTCATTATTAGAAAAGATGAATTAGGGAAATACAGTAATGAATAAAGAAGTACAAATCATTATTAGGAAGATTTACATGAACGAATTAGAGACAAAGAGTGGGTATCAATGACTAAGAAGTACAACTGCAGGTTCCAATCCTGTTACATGCAATGTGTATGCATACTCTAGGGTCGAGGGTGAGATGGAAGACAATCATAATTAATTATAATAAATTCTATAACAATGAAAAATGGAAAATAGATACGACTAAACCACAGAAATGGTAGATCATAGGGTTGTGACAAACAAAAATAGGAAGCTACAAATAAAATTTTTATCCAAAACTTGCTTAGGCAATTTTGGTTTCTTATGTAAAAATGAATATGGATTATTCATTGTTCATTTTTACATATATATATATATATATATATATATATATATATATATATATATATATATATATATATATATATATATATATATATATATATATATATATATACAGGGTGTCCGAGAATTATCTGTACAATTTTTGGCTGTTATTAAAAGTCAACTATGAAGTGTAGAAATTCCAGTGTTGTCCCATTTTACAGAGAATCTCATTAAGTTTTTTCTGATACCAAGTTTTGACAAGTTTTTTAGAAATTCCAGTGTGTCCGAACATTATCTGTACAATTTCATCTTTTAATAAAATTCTTGATAACACACGTAAAATTCTTAAACAAGATTATTTAGAATCTGTATTTTCAAAAGTTTCTTTTATTAAAGTAACGTTGTTACAAACATTCGATATGTGCACCATTAGTGATTCACAAAACATCCAATCGATACTCCAAATGTTGCCATGTACGCTGCAGCATATCCACATCAATTCGCTCAATAGCAGCTGTGATTCTTGCTCTTAAATCATCAATGTCTGTCACCCGCGTACATTTCTAAAAAACTTGTCAAAACGTGGTATCAGAAAAAACTTAATGAGATTCTCTGTAAAATGGGACAACACTGGAATTTCTACACTTCATGGTTGACTTTTAATAACAGCCAAAAATTGTACAGATAATTCTCGGACACCCGGTATATTATACATATATATATATATATATATATATTTTTTTTTTTTGTTTCAAAGAATGACCGCTCATGGCCACCAAAAGAAAGGTGGATAGCAGAGCGAACACAGAACGAAGAGTATGGAAAACTAATGGAAATGAACAATAGACGGGGGAGGAGGAGGAGGGGTGGGGGAAAAGAAAAGATCATAGGGGTCACAGCCGGTAAAGAAGTCGGGAGCGAAAGAGGAAGGAGAACAACCCGGTTATCGAAAAGTAGGGACCTTCAGACAGAAGAGCGCCAAGCCTATCACAAAGCCCGACGCTCTCCAAAAAGGGAAAATACTCTGCGCGCAGCGCAGAGTAAAGCGGACACTCCACCAGGAGGTGGGCAACTGTAAGTAGGACGTCACAATTGGGACATCGGGGCACCCGATCCCCGGCCATCAAATAGCCATGGGTCAGGTGGGTGTGGCCAATACGGAGGCGGGCCAGAGCCACCTCCTTATGGCGCGACCGATGGAAGGAAGAGGCCCAACATCCCAACTTGGGTTTAATCTTGCAAAGTTTGTTATCCGTAGCGCCATCCCAGCGACTCTGCCACCGGGAGCGCAAAAACCTACGGAAGAATAACCAGGGATATAATCAGAAAAAGGGAGGGACACAGGTGAAACCTGCAGTCGGCACGCGGAACGGGCAGCTCGATCGGCAGCCTCATTTCCAGCCACGTTAACATGTGCTGGGACCCAGCAAAATACCACCTCCTTGCCACCGAAAGCGACAAGAGTATGGTACAGTAGCTGGATTCGTCGGACCAGTGGGTGGACAGGGTCAAAACACTCCAGGCCATCCAGGGCACTGCGGGAATCCGAATGGATGACGAACGACCCATCCGGATGCTCCCGCACCACCTTCAGAGCGCTCAGAATGGCATAGAGCTCTGCCGTAAAAACGGAAGCCTCATCAGGGAGACGGGTACATCGGGGAGCAAGAGCAGACGACTGGGGAACAGCCGCGGCTCCAACGCTCCCCGACGACCTCGAGCCATCCGTGAAGACCGCAACACATGCTGAAGGAACAGAGACCGAAGCAAGGCAGAGTCCGACTCGGTCCTGCGAACGGGGCGCAACGCCCTACAGCACGCAACAGGGGTGCTCTCCCAAGGTGCAACACCCCTGAAAGAGACCGGTATAACGGATGGAGGGAGAGTGCCCATACCATCGAGGAGGGAGGTCACTGTGTCGGTGAAATACCAACCCCCATCCCGGCAGAACGCCCTCTCAACCACCTGGAACAGAGGAGAGGTGGGAAGATGGAGGATCCGGAGATAGTGTTTAGCAATGAGGAACGACCTCCGATCCTCCAAGGGAGGGATGTCGCACTCAACCTGCAGACTATCAACCGGAGAGGAGCGGAAGGCGCCAGATGACATGCGCAGTCCTCTAGAGAGGACCGGATCCAGTATCCGAAGGGCCGTGCGGGAGGCGGAGCCATACACCACACTCCCATAGTCTAATTTGGACTGTACCAGGGACACGTACAAACGGAGGAGCGTCCGCCTATCCGCGCCCCATGTAGTATGCGACAGATGCCCCAGCAAATCCAGGGTACGTCTCGCGGACTCGCGCAGCCGGCGAAGGTGGGGAACCCAGCTCAAACGGCTGTCGAAAACCATACCCAAGAAGAGTACTGATGGAACGAGGGCCAGAGGCTGACCCCCGAGTGTAAGGTTAAAGGCCGGGATGGCGCCGGATCCCCGTCTCCTCGACGGAAGGAAGGCCACACACGAAGTCTTCGGGGAAGACAACGTAAGGACCACCGACGACGCCCAGCGTTCAACCCGATTGACCGCGAGTTGGACTTGCCTCTCCACGAGGGGGGGACTCGTCTCCGCGGCATAGACAGCCAGATCATCTGCGTAGATGGAACAGCGCACCGAGGGCGGAAGAGCTCCCGGTAGCGCGACATAACCAGGTTGAAGCAGGAGACGCTTAACACACACCCCTGGGGCACCCCCTCCTCCTGAACATACGGGCAGATAGGGCCGCCCCATTACGGACGCGGAAAGTGCGACGGCAGAGGAAGTTGCGAAGAAACGTGGGCAAAAAGCCCACAAAACCAAGAGACTTCAAACGGTCCATGACAATTCCCCGACGGGTCGTGTCATAGGCCTTTTGGACGTCGAAAAAGACGGCCAGAACAAGATTCTGGCGGGAAAATGCCTCCCGTACATCATGGCCAAGGAGGAGAAGGGGGTCCAGAGTACCCCGAAATCGACGAAAACCATACTGGGTCGGGGGTATAACCCAAGCGACTCCAGTGTAAAGGAAAGTCGGACGGCCACCATCTTTTCAAGGAGCTTGCATAAGCAGCTCGTCAAAGCAATAGGCCGATAGCTCGCCACCTCCGCCGGATCCTTCTCCGGCTTAGGTATCGGGACCACAATCGCCTCCCTCCAACGGGAAGGGAACGACCCCTCAACCCACACCCGGTTGAAAAGATCCAGCAAGAAGTGCAGGGCCATCGGGTGCAAATTCCAAAGAAAGTCATACGGAATGTCATCAGGGCCATGGGCGGAAGAACGACGGGTTGCCAAGGCAGCCCGAAGTTCCCGCATCGTAAAGAGATGGTTATAGGGCTCGTTCCCAGGGGGCGGGAACGTGACCTCCGATAAAGGGCGATCCGCAGCTGAAGGCGAACGGGAAACCGCAGCAAAAGCACCGGCCAGCCGATCAGCCACAGCAGCAGGATCCGAAAGGAAGCCGTCCCCGTCCCGAAGGACAGGGCGACTAGCAGGGACTGGCTTCCCCTCGATACTACGTACCTTCCGCCACACAGCAGCAGAAGGGGTAGATGAGGAGATGCCGGACACAAAAGCACGCCAAGAAGCCCGACGAGCCAACTTGAGAGTCCGGCGGGCGAAAGCCTTCGCCCGCCGCATCTCAATCAAGTGGTCCGCGCGCCGGGTGCGGTGGAAGCGGCGCGTTGCCCTCTTCCTCTCGCACACCGCCTGGTGACATGCTGGAGTCCACCACGGGACGCTACCTACGAGTCCGCGGGTTACCGGAAGATCGAGGAATACAGTCCTCCGCGACGCCCATCACCACCCGCTCGAAGAACTCCAAGCTCTCATCCACAGAGCCAAAGCTCAATACCGAACGGACAATGACGGAACGAGCTCTGAAAGATGGCCAGTCAGCCTGCGCAAGGCACCACCTCGGTCGAGACGAGACGCTCGGCTGCGGACCGACCGGCTCAAGACAGACTGGGTAATGATCACTGCCATAAGAGTCCCCCAACACCTTCCACGAAAAATCGAGTAAGGCATCGAGGGACACCAAGGAGAGATCAATACAAGTAAATGAACCTGTGGGTTCGTGGAAGTAAGTAGGTTCACCGGAATTGAGGCACGCAAAGGAAAGTTCCTCCATTAAGGAGAGTAAAATACCAGCAACATTAGTCGACCGAACATCTCCCCAAGCCGGGTCGCGACTGTTAAAGTCCCCGAGGAGGAGAAACGGTCGAGGTAGTTGCAGCACCAACTCGCGAACCGCGTCGCGAGAAGGAGGGTCATGAGGAGGAATATAAACCGAGCAGGCAGTGTACTGGCGATCTAAAAAGAGCCGCACAGCCACAGCCTGCAAGGAAGTGCGAAGAGGCACACCACGCGATGGTAACGAATGATGCACGTAAATTGCCGCACCCCGCCGGCGTGTGTGCTCATCCAGGGTGCAAGGGAAACCAACATAGCCAGAGAGACGAGGGAGTCCCCGCGCAGCCAGGATAGTCTCCTGGAGACAAACACAGGAAGGCCGCTCGCTCTCCAGCAGGGAGGCAAGGTTCTCCCAGTTAGCTAAAAGCCCCCTACAGTTCCAATGCAAGATGGAACTGTAAGGGGAAGCGGCATTATAAGAGGCAGAGAAAACAGCGAAATAGCCACGGACCAAGCTGAGCAGCAAACTCAGCGGTCTGTAACCAGGGACGGAATCGGTTTCCCCGACTCACCCAGAACTGGGGGGGTAGGGGCCACCGACTCCGCATCTGCTGCACCCGTAGTAGAACGAGAAGTGGAGAGTAGAACAGGGAGGTCAGAGGGGGGTCATTCCATAGTCTCGGTCGTTACATTCGTAGGCAACTTATTGTTATATTCCCTGCTCTTGTGAATAAAGTATGAACAGCAGCGGCACAAATTTTCTTGTGAACATAAACAGATGGTTGGGCTCTAAAATGAGACTAGGTTTTGCATATTTCGTTTCTTGGTTTTTGCTAGGAGCGTATCCAAATTCGTCGTCTCGGTCGTTACAACGATGCAACCTCAGTTTTCAGTAGGTGGTACATATGTGTAAAAGTCAGTGAATTGGCCAGAGCTATTCAAATGAGAATTCTACCATGGATACTTGAATGTTGTGGCCCCAATTTGAGACATAGTTTGTTAGAAAATATTAACTTGTATTTTAAATATATATAAAAAACTGCTGTCTCGGTCGTTACATATTTTTTGTCTCAGTCGTTACCGTCGGTATTTCAATATAAAATTGAACATTTATCATACAATAAAGCAGACATATATCATATTATTGGTATTTATGACTTACTGTATATATATGTAAATATATTCCAAATAAATATATATAACTACGCAAAAGGGGAGAGTGCAGGAATGTTGCAAGTGATGACGTAATGTTGCAAAGGGGGGTGGGGGTTGTTGCAAGGGGTGGGGTGTTGCAAAAAAAAGAGAAAAAGATACCCCAAAGGGCCCTTTGTTGCCAACCGGGGTTGCAAGGGGCATGCAACTTGGGGGCCTCCCCCAAGCTATTCCCCTCCAAAGGGCCGTATTGGTCGTTACATTGTGCGATGTAACGACCGAGACGGAAAATTATGTAACGACCGAGACGTACCTTTACAAGAGAAGTATAGGAGCTGGACTTAATTTTTTGTAATGGACACGTACCCCATAGGAAACTAGCTTTGCGATTAAGACAAATTTTTTTTCCGCTTCAAATAACTAAAGCTATATAAAAAATTCGGAAAAAACGTCTCGGTCGTTACATACAAATGTGCCTTATATAGATATAGGCTCAGTTTTTATTGATTCGGTTAATGAAAGTTATTTTATGTGGAAATCTTTAAGGAAGACCTACTTTATGACATAAATAAGAAATGCCTATTATCCCTCAACTATTTTGGCCATGCGAGCTTTCAAAATTGAGGGAAAATATCACAATGATTATTTAGACAATAGTGCATTGTGTATGAACCTCAGTAACGTTTTTTCTAGATGCGATAGAGTTAAAAACTCTTCAGATTTGGAAACTAGAGACTCTTACCTATCTAATGATGTATCACATGATACATTTTGATGAATTTTGAATTTTCGACCACAGGTTGACACTTTCATGGAATCACCCAGCCTGGGGGCTCTCCCGGCGGGGGGAGAGACGACGAGTCTGGCCCAGCCGAAACCCCCAACTCCCCACCAGAGGGGGACCGGGGGGAACCAGCTGTTCGAGGGCTCGTCAAACCAGACAAGCACTGACGGGGGGGGAGAGGAAAGGTCGACCACAGGTGGGAGAGGTAGATCCAGGAGAGAGACCCGACCACTCTCAGCAGGAGCCGGAGGGAGAGAGACTCCATGAAGGAGGGCCAGGCCCCTCTCGACCGGGTCTATCATGGGAACAGTCAGTAATCGAGGGTGTCATGGGGTGGTGTACCTCGACCGACACCCGGACACTGGTCGGGGCACCGGGAGGTGACGCCTCACCAGCCCTCCGTATAGGGGGGGGGAGTCCCGAGCGGATCAGGAACAGCGCGCCGCTTCCCCTCCGGTGAAGACGGGGAAGCAGGGCGAGCAGCAGTCAGGATCGGGTCGGAAGGACTCCGACTCCGACCACGGCGACGCTTCCTCCTCCCCTTCGGGGCATCCCCCTCCCCACCCGAGAGACGAGTAGGCAAGGATCCAGACCCCAAGGCCGGAGGGGGAAAAGGGGCACTTGTAGGCAGGGAATCAGATGGGATGTCAGAAAGTGAGGCAGAGGAACAAGAAGGACCCGCGGCGCCAGGAGGACCACCAATCCCCGGGACTTCCAGGGGGGGCACCACTCCGGTAGACGGCGGGGTAGCACGGGAGGGGCCCGAGGACCCGCCAGGGCCAAGAGCCGCAGCGTAAGACAACCCCCGCCGCGGCTCCCAGTCACGGATCCTATCGCGCGCCTCCCGCGCACTAAGGAATTCGGTAGTCCTTAAGGACCGCACCTCAAATTCAAACTTGAAAACGGGGCAGTCCCGAGAAGAGGAAGGGTGGGCCCCCGAACAGTTCGAACACCGCGGGGGCTTCGTGCACCGGGTAGGGTGCGCAGGCCCACCGCAGCGGACACATAGCTTACCCTCACGGCGGCACGCAGAGCTAACATGGCCGAACCGGTTGCAGCCAAAGCATCGAACCGGGTCAGGCACATATGGTCGCACCGAAAACTCACACGACCGGCGATCACCCATGCCCCAGAACACCTGGGCCGGAGGCACAAGGGAGTCAAAGGTCAGGAGCAGACGAGCGGACGGGGTAAGAGCACCATCCCGGCGCGACGAAAAGCGGAAGACCTTCGTTACCCCCTGGGGGGGCAAGATCCTCCTGCAACTCGCCAACCGGGATTGAGCAGCAGACGGGAAGCGAAAATGGTGCCTTGACAGCTATTCAATTGCGGATGGGGAGTCACAGAAACTCTGCAACCCAAGACATCCTGCAACTGTAGAAGGGACCCAGTCACCCCCGAAGAACGGGACTTCAAAAGAAGAGACCCATCCTTCAGAGGGCGGATATCATAAAGACAGGGAACCCCTATCGTCTTAAGGCGCTGAAACACCCGTTCCGAGTTGCCCGGAAGGGAGCCAGCGGAAGGGCGGAGAACAAGGAACCTGTCCACTGGACAGAAATTGACAGCAGAGACAGGTCCATGTGTAACGGTAACCGAGAGTGGGCGAGAGAACAAGGGCCGCGAAGACCCCGCCCTACGGCCACCACGAGTCCGGCCACGAGAGCCAGACGCCGCAGAGGACGAGAGGGGGCCATACGGCTTGAAGGTCAATCCAGCGGAGGCAGAGGCCGTTGAACGACCAGAAGTAGTAGTCTGATCCAAATCCAAGGGCGGGCCAGAGTCAACAAGAGGGGAGTGAAGTTTAGAAATAGAACCCATAAACAGTAGTTTTACAAAAACGGCAGCCTCGGACCCAAGGCGATGCACCAGCCGCCGCTGCATCCTTCAAAGCGCAGGCCCAACGTCCCGGGTAGCCCGCCCCCCAACCTAACTCGTTTTAAAAACAGCAGATTGGCACTACGGAGATTTGTCTGTTAAGGGCCAAGCAAAGACCCAATCCAGACGCAGCAGCGGTCCAGGCGCCCGTACCGTCCCCGGAGCACAGCTCAGCCACGGAGCGATGCCCCCCGGCGGGTGCACCCGATGACCCCAAGACTGCCAATACAAACAGAGGGGGGGGATACTACGATTGACAGAGGCACAGGACCGAGTCAAGACAAAAGAAATTCCGGGAGACGGAATAAAAGGGGGAGCAAAAAGAAAAGAAAGGGGGGGGGGAAACGCAACTAGGTAACTCTTCGCCCACACCCCGCGAGGAGTTGAGGAAACCTCAACAACCCACGAGGTTACGAGCCCCCTCGGCCCGGCAAGTGCATATATATATATATATATATATATATTATATATATATATAATATATATATAGTAACTGCTCAATAGGTTAGACTATATAGGGCTCTAGCCAGTCCAACTCATTGAAAAGTCCAACTCATTGCGAATTACCTTAATTACCCCCCCTATTTACCCCTAAAGAGGCATAAATACTGTAACGTTTTAAGTTTGATTAGTGAGAGTCTAATACAATGTTCAAAATAAACATTAAAAAACAATAAAACTTTCACTTACCGTTGCTGGAATTATTTTGGGTGAAACAAAAAATTTTAGTGTTTACCTTTACATACAATACAGTATTAAAAGAACACTTCACTTAGTAAAAGAAAAAATAATGGCACTTGACATAGGAAATAAAACACTTCTCTCAGTAAAATAAACAAAAGAATAATAGCACGTGACAGAGGACGAGTCCGACTCATCCCGAATTCAGACTCATCCAGTATTTACTAATATATATATATATATATCTTTGGAATAACCTTTGGTTAGCTTCTGCCTGAATTGTACATTCTGACGAATGTCAAGCTTTTCACTCCAACTAAGACCTACAGTTTAACGTGGAATCCACCAGCAACCCAGTGTCTTAACCACTAGGCCACCTAGGGTATCCATTTATCTTCCAACCACTTTCTTTATTGTGTGGAAGGATGAACAGCTGGGTTTTGCTGCGCACCAGCTGCCATCATGGGGTCTCAAACCCGGGGCTGATGGATTCATAGTCAGCAATGGTAACTACACCACCACCAAGGCATATATATATATATATATATATATATATATATATATATATATATATATATATATATATATATATAGGGTCATTCCAGCTCAATTGGTACAAGGGTGGTCGGGTGACCATCTCCGATTTTCTTCAAATTTTTAGGGTTGATTCATACACCATTCAATAGCTTAAATCTAAAATTTTAGCTTCCTCAGTCAAAAACTTTTAATTTTATGGTCGCTTAAATCGCCCCCACCTTCGACAAAAAATGCCCATGTTGGCAGGGCCGGATTAAGACCTTTAGAGGCCCTAAGCACTTAAAAGATTTTGGTGCCCCATATATATGTAATTCAAAATATAAACAAAAATAAACCATAAAATAAAATTTTATTTTTTGAAATGAAACAAAACTTACAGTAAGATGGAAAATAATGTTTATTTTTGTATACTTCCACTTCATTTATATTTGAAAAGTTTTTAATTTAATTATATTTAATTATAGGAAATATGAACATTTGCTTAGGGCCTAAATTGTCCTAACTACGTTTGATGTTATATATACATTACAAATTATTCACTCTGGTTATTACAATCTAAATTATTTTATACTGTTATGACAATAGATAAATAAATTATAAAATAAAGATACGTGTATGATAAAATATTGTTATATATACAAATAAAGTACACTTCATAGACTTACCCTAGAGAAGAAGAGAGAGCAACAAATAAACTTCTTCAACGCTAATTAACTTAGGTCAGTATATCTTATTATTATAATGGCCGTGATAAACATCACTTGATACAACAGCAATATAGAGAGTTTATAGTTTCTTTTATTTTAATATTAATTTATATTACAATTCTATAAACCTAAATCTTTCTGTAAAACAATACCAAATGATTATGTAAAATATATATTTAATATTATATGCACAAATCACACGTTCAGAATAACTTCCTATAGCACACGAAAATATTTAATCTATATGTATTTTTAATATGGCGCTCAAAGATTTGATATAAACAAAATAATAACGCAAAGCGTAAAGTGTGTGATTACAACGAAATATATTTATTCTCTCAAAAGGGTTGTTGTTCACTACAAATTCAAACAATGAAAAAAAATAAATACTATATATGAATATATATAATTCAGTTTTCAACAGCTTATAGGCTATAAGCCGCGATTATAATAGTATAATAAATCCATGGTAAATCCGACAATGGAAAATTTCTGTGGTGCCCCCTTCCCTTGATGCCCTAAGCACGGGCTTATTTTGCTTAATGGTTAATCCGGCCCTGCATGTTGGGCTTGATCAGCCAATGCCTTCATTTTGAGAGGCCTTGAAAAGTGTCTTCTAATAGGAGTAGAAGCTTCAAATTTGTCATGCCAATACAACTTCTGGTGGGCTTTTCAATTTTGCAAGCAAAAAGGCTGTGGAACAAATCGTTTCTAAGTTACAAGGGCTTAAATATGGCTCTATTTTGAAGCTTGCATCAATTCCTCCCACTTTTACGACTCTACCATTTTCAAAAGTTTTAGTTCTACATCAATCACAGCTGTTTTAATACTCCTAATAGTCTCTATGGGTTGTAAATTTATGAGTGAAATAAAAAAATAACCAAAAAAGGATTTATTTTTATTTTTTTAAATTTCCAAAAGTTGATATTTTCACAAAATTTGCAAAATTAACATCAACTTTGGGGCTTAATATAAAGGTGTCCGAAATTAGTCAGGGAGTTGATACTTCTAGTAAAGAAAGATACATATGTGTAAAAAAACATATATTAAGGAATAGATCTCAACTCAACTCCTTCATATAGTTTTGGTGATTCAAAGAAAAGTGCTTTTTGTGAAAAATCTCAAATTTTTGCAAAATTTGTAAATTTCTATTTATGACATTGAATTGTAATTTTACTTCCATTTTATTACTTATTAAGTTGATTTACAATTGTAATAATATGTAAATAAGTCTAAAACATACAAGAAATTTAATATGTCTGTCAAAACAACCAGCGACTCGAAGGGCTCTGGGTAGCTCATTTCACTTTGTATATTCTTATAAATGTAAAACATGATGGTTAATCATTAATGTCCAGGCCTATTTTATAGATCATGATCTTTTATTTTCAGAAAATTTAACTAGAGCAATTAACTTAATTTTACTGCCTGTAATAATGGCTTATTCTAATCAAGAATCAAAGTGCAGCTTTGGTATGTACTTGGATGATCCATGTCATGAACACAGACTCACCAGGAAGGTGGGTATGTATACCTTACATGAGCTGACAGATGAAACAAGGAAACTGCTATTGTGGAGAACAAAAGCAACTGTAATCAACCCAAATAGTGCTACTGTATGCTACCACCATGAAAAAATGTTTGGAATGCATTACCAACAAATGCAACGTAGCTGCCAAGATCCATGGAGAAATCATCGAAAGAAGATAACAAGTAAGTAAATATAGGTACTAATATATTTATATTTCATACAAAAGTTTATATTGTAAATTGTAACCTAAATTAGCTATTTAATTTTAATAGGGTAGGCTATATACTGAGCTACTGAATGCATATGTTTTTAATATTTTATACGAATAGCCTATAACCAAATGTTGAGGTTTTAAAATTATTTTCCAATGTGTTTAGAGTTTACATTACCCTACTTTATTTGCAGAATCACTACAAATTATTGACAAAGACATAGCAACTAGACTGAATCTGATACCAGGACAGAAACTTTGCTCAACATGCTTCTCTAGAGTCAAGACGATTGAAGATGAAAAAGACTCGGGTAGTGATGAATATGTTCCAGAAGAAATAGTTAAGGAGACATTTGATGAAACGTTAGGTTCACTAGAATGCTCACCCATTAAGTATGTAAGAGCAAGAGATCGAAAGTTTTACGCGAAAAGGAAACTAAAGCAAATTGAAACATCAACAAAATCAAAGCTGTCAAAAGTACTTCATATGAAGTCTAGCATTTTGGATGAGGAAGCGGAGAAACCTATAGTGAGGAAGAAAAGTGTTATCAGCATATGATAGAGGAACTGAAAGAAAAGTGTAAAACTAGTACCAGACAAGAAAAGATACAAATTCTAACACTCCTTCCAATTGGTAAAACCTGGTCCAGAGAAAGAATTATGAAAGAATTTGAAGTGTCAGCCAGAATGGTTAATGCTGTGAGGGCCTTAAAGAGAAAAGAAGGTACCCTTCCTATAATGAGAAATAAAGAGAGTAGCAAGGGTATAAGCGATGAAATAAAGGAAAGAGTGATAGAATTTTTCCAAAACAATGAATATACTAGAGCAGTGGTTCCCAACCTTTTCACCACAAAGGACCCCTTTTTTTATTTTTATTTTTTCCCACGGACCCCATGTTTTTGAAAGATTCCATCTACCAAAGAAGCTGTTTTTATTAACTAGTAATTAACTCGTTTTCCCATTTTTCACTATCAAATAAAGGACATATAAGTGAGTATGCAATTAAAATACAGCGTATTAAAAAAGTATTAATAATTCCAGCTAAGAGCAAGGAAACTTGAAATTTTAGCCTAAGCGCCCTTATCGTGGGTAAATGTATGATTTCCATTGGAGCCTCTAGAAATATTGAAAGCTCACGGACCCCCAGTACTATCTTCGCAGACCCCAGGTTGGGAACCACTGTACTAGAGAATGCCCTGGTAAAAAAGACTACAAATCAATAAAAACACCACAAGGGAAGGTTCACAAGCAGAAAATACTGTTGTTGACAAATATCAGAGAATTATATACGCTTTACAAATATAAATATCCAAATGACAAAATCTCCAAATCAAAGTTTTTTGAACTGAGACCAAAATGGTGTATGGGTGTGGGGAGTAAAGGATCACACAATGTATGCATTTGTGAAATACACCAGAACTTTAAACTTTTATGTGAATCACTCCCCGTCAAAGTAGAATTAAGTGTGTTACTAGGGAAAATAGTCTGCAACACTGAAACCAGAAACTGCATGATTAATAACTGCAAAACATGTCCTGGTTTAAATGAATTACGGGATTGGCTTCTTACCATTTTTGAAAACAATGATTATGACATGGATGATGAGGTTTCCTTTAAGCAGTGGCTTCATACAGACCATACCCAACTGGTCACAATGACAAAAAGTGTTTCGAATGTAGTAGAAGACATGTGAAAGTGCAAAAAAGTTGAAAGTACACCATTTCATAGCAAAAGCCCAATCAAAATATTTGTCCGACTGTAAAGAAAACCTCAATAATTCTACAGCATTAGTGCTTGTTGACTTCTCTGAAAACTATAGTTTTATAATTCAGGATGCCATACAAGGGCATCACTGGGACAATACCCAGGCTACCTTGCATCCAGTAGTCTGCTATCAAAAAGTTGATGGTGAACTAAAAGTTACAAATTTTTGTGTAATATCAGATTCACTTACACACACAACAACTGCAGTTCATTCTTTTTTATGTGAAGCCTTGAAATTACTTAAAAGTCAGAATCCTAAACTAAAACATATTTGTTACTTTAGCGATGGCGCAACAAGTCAATATAAAAACTATAAAAACATCATTAATTCAGTGTTACATGAAAAAGATTTCCAACTAACATGTGAATGGAACTTTTTTGCCACCTCTCAAGGAAAGAGCCCCTGTGATGGTGTTGGTGGCACCGTCAAAAGGTTAGTTGCCCGGGCAAGTCTACAAGCAACAAGTAAAGGTCACATCATCAATCCAAAAGAGATGTTCGATTGGTGCAAATCCAATATTAATGGTATACAATTTCTGTACATTGATTCAGCTAAAATTAAGGAAAATGCTAATTTATTTGAGTTAGAAAAAAGGTATTCCTTAATTAAGACAATCCCAGGAACCCGTTCATATCACTGCTTTAGACCTTCATCAACAGGCATTAAACTGTACAAAATTTCTAGTGATGAAAATTTCTTTAACGTACAACTTTCCTTCCTCAATGCTACACAAGAAAATGTGGCTTACCAATATAAACCTGGTACATATGTGGCCTGTTTCTATGAAGGTGACTGGTTTGTTGGAAACATAGTTGAAGTGTGTGATACTGAGAAGGATCTATTAGTAAATTTCATGAAAAAGAATCCTTTTAAATGGCCTGAACAAGAGGACGTTTGCTGGATTCCATTCCAACATGTTTTGTGTTCAATTGAACCACCTACAGTTGCTGGGAAAATGGGGAGACAGTACAAGTTATCAAATGATTGTTTATCTAAAATTGAGGAGTATTTTAAAAAAAGCCCAAGTAACTACAGACCTATATCAAGCTGAATAATAAATTGCCAATTTATGGCTGTGAGGCCATGGAATGTTGAAGACAATCAGACTTAAAGCCTGAGTACAATAATAAATTCCTGAGTCAGTGTCTAAACATAAGAGTTATTAGCTATATATAAGTTTACATACGAATTTACATAAAACAACATATTAAAAAAAGAATATGAACTTATAGCCAATAAATCACATGCTTAAAAACTCAGGAATTCATTATTGTATATAATTATAGCTAAGTACTGTACACTTGTATTAATGGAAGTAATACAACAAAGCTACTTAAATTTAAGGTTTTGTACTGAAAATGGTGATTACTGCTAGTTTATCTGTACTAACTGCATAATTTAAATTACTAGGAAGTGCTTAAAGAGCAGTAGAACACGGTTCTACATGATTTACTTAGGTAGATCCAAGTATTGAGCCTACAAGCTGGTCCATCTGTTGTGTTAACTGCAAATGTAGTAATAATCTAGGTATATATTATATCTTTTTTATGAGTAAAACTTATTTAGATAATTTAACATTTGTGAATTAACTTACCAAGTAATAAAATGGAAGTAAAATTACAATTCAATGTTGTAAAAAGAAATTTAAACATTTCAAAATTTTGAAAAAATTCAGAATTTTTCACAAAAAGTACTTTTCTTTGAATAGCCAAAACTATATGAAGGATTTGAGTTGAGATCTATTCCTTAATATAAGTTTTTGTACACATATGTATCTTTCTTTACTAGAAGTATCAACTCCCTGACTAATTTCGGACACCTTTATATTAAGCCCCAAAGTTGATGTTAATTTTGCAAATTTTGTGAAAATATCAACTTTTAGAAATTTTTAAAAATAAAAATAAATCCTTTTTTGGTTATTTTTTTATTTCACTCATAAATTTACAACCCATAGAGACTATTAGGAGTATTAAAACAGTTGTGATTGATGTAGAACTAAAACTTTTGAAAATGGTAGTCGTAAAAGTGGGAGGAATTGATGCAAGCTTCAAAATGGAGCCATGTTTAAGCCCTTGTAACTCAGAAACTATTTGTTCCACAGCATTTTAGCTTACAAAATTGAAAAGCCCACCAGAAGTTGTATTGGCATGACAAATATGAAGCTTCTACTCCTATTAAAAGACACTTTTCAAGGTCTCTCAAAATGAAGGCATTGGCCGATCAAGCCCAACATGGGCATTTTTTGTCAAAGGTGGGGGCCATTTAAGCAACCATAAAATTAAACGTTTTAGACTGAGGAAGCTAAAATTTTAGATTTAAGCTATTGAATGGTGTATGAATCAACCCTGAAAATTTGAAGAAAATCGGAGATGGTCACCCGACCAACTTTCTGAAATCTGTACCAGTTGAGCTGGAATGACTCTATATATAGTCACGGCAAATAGAACTGGGACCTTTCCATATAAACTCTTGTCAAGCTGCCCCAGTTTAATTTGCCAGTGGCTCTATACGAGTGACGAAATAATCTTGCGGTGTCTGGCAACTTAATTTTTACGAAATACACGGCGGGGGTGTTTTCATGCATGACAGTGCGCCTTGTCATAAGGCGAAAAAAGTGTCAAAGTTGCTTGCTGACAATAATATTAACGTGCTGAAGTCGCCAGGAAATAGCCCTGACCTGAATCCCATCGAGAACTGCTGGAATGTCATGAAGCAGCAGCTTTCAAACATCAACACCATATCACTCGATAGTCTGCAGCGTGAGATCAAGTCGTCGTGGATTAAGAACATGACCTTGGATTATTTTCAAAAACTGAGTGATAGCATGCCGAAACGTCTGTGTGTATCATAAAAAACTCAGGGAACCATTCTGAGTTCATTCCCATCATGAAACAGACATGTTATGTGCCTTGAAAAGTGGACGCTCAATTCTGCCAGTTGAGGTTTAAGTTTTGGTTTTGGCTAAAAATATAATAGTTACCCCTTTTTCTTTGATTTATTCAATCCGACGTGAATGCAACGAGTCTTTTACTTATATTGAGGTTCTAAATGTAGTGGGGCTAGGCTGCTTTAAACCCTAGATCCATGTCCCAAAGCTGGATCCTGTCTGCTTTGCAGATAGCTGGTGAGGGAAGCTATATTTATGGGACCTCTTTGCGAGAGACCTGTTGCCCACGTCGGGCTTGCATCATGAAAAAGAAAAACTATGGTATTTGTCATTTACCATTACTTATTCAGACTATAGTGGATTTAATTATCCCAGAAGAGTTCCTTGTTCCATGCACGGTCTGTGTGTATCATATATATATATATATATATATATATATATATATATATACACAGTAAAATCACAGAACAACACATGATCTTATTAATAAGCAAACAACCACAGGGAAAAAGGAGAAAGAAACACGAAATCCAAGCACTTTCGTGATATATTCACATCTTCAAGGGCAAAGAAATAGGGATGTACGGATTGTCCTTGAAGATGTGAATATATCACGAAAGCGCTTGGATTTCGTGTTTCTTTTTCCTTTTTCCCTATGGTTGTTTGCTTATATATCAGGTCATCCCATAAGTAATGTCATTTTTTAGATCGGAATTTGAAGGACAAAAAAACTCAACTGAAACTTTTTAGTCTAGTATATATTTTCCATCGGAATCAATGACACTCTGCCAACGTCCTACAAGCTTTTCAATGCCATGTTTATAAAATTCAGGTGGTTTTGAGGCAAAACACATACAAAGACTGGTGTGCAGGTCATTTAAAGAAGTATACTGTTTCTCATCAAGATAGTTTTGCAGACTCCTGAAGAGATAAGCTGAAGGCGCAAGGTCTGGAGAATATGGAGGATGTGGAAGTTTTCCCACCCAAGCTCCTCAATTTTTACAGAAGTGATCCGAGCAGTATGAGGACATGCGTTGTCATGGTGGAAGAAGATTCCTTTCCAATTAACCAAAGGTGCTCTCTCTTCTTTTAGTGCAGTATTCAATCAATCCAGTTGTTGACAGTAGACTTGAGTGGTGATTGTTTGGGTGTGTGGTAAGGTTTCAAAGTGTATTACACCACCTTTATCCCACCAAACACTAAGCAACACCTTCCAAGGGTGGAGATCTGGTTTTGGCTGTGGTGTCACTGGTTTCCAGCACAAACCCACTGTCGACAGTGCTTAACATTCTGGTACAGTATCCACTTTTCATCACCAGTCACTAAATGGCGCAAAAACAGATCTTGGAGTTTATGGGAATGAAGAGCTGTGCTAATGTTTACTCGCACCATCAGATTGTCAACCGACAATTCATGTGGCACCCATTTTCCTAACTTAGGCACTTTCCCAGGTTGTTGCAAATGTCAATGGATGGTGGACGGGGATGAATTGAGTTTATGGGCCAATTCTTCGATGGTTGTTGAACAGTCTTCAAGTGCGGCTAACAGCAGGTCATCATCAAACTCAGCAGGGCATCCAAAGCATGCTGCATCTGTCAAACAGCAGACACATAAGAACATAAGAAATTTTTATAGTGGGCACACTAGGGGCCACTTCGGCCCATCGAGGTGGCTCCACTATGTAAAAACTACCTGTACATTGGCAATAACCAATTTTTACAAAACCAATTAAATATAAATTTAAAACTAATTAATTGTCAATTTCAAACTAAAGATAGAATCTCTGGATCCAGAGGATCAAAGTCATAATAGGCTACTATCCACAAATATGTTACACACTATATCTATTTATAACTGACATGCAAATATATCAGATTTAAAGAATCCAATTTCATTATAGTACCCATCAATACCAGTACCGTGCCAACCAAAATTAAGTCACGGTCCATATCAATTGCGGACCAAGTCACAATTTACATCCATATACATTACAATATATATACTTAGGAGGAAAAGTGTAGGTGTGGCTGTAAAGACTGTACAGTAATGTAGAAATGTGTGTGCACCCATTTTGGGTCTCCCATTTAAAGGTGTTTGTGGGGCAAGTGAAGATCATGAGTTTTTCAATACCTCACAGTACTATGGGGGCCACCGCTCGGCAGAGGAATCTCTTTAAATAGGGTGTGTAAGGACAGAGAGTATCCCCTAACCAAGATGCTGCCTCCCTATATCCCACAACACCTGTGTTGAGCTGTGGGATCTATCACCCAAATGCACATAATATTTATGAAATAAACTAGTACCATTCATGCAATAAAAATGGGCTTAAACACCATCACCAGATGTCCCTTGCAGACATCAAACTATCCAACCTTCTTTTGAAAGAATCAAGTGTATCTGAAGTCACCACTTCTTGTCAGACTGTTCCAAAATTTAATTACTCTGTTTGTAAAACTATGTTTTCTTAAATTTGTTCATCTTGGCTTAAATAATTTCATACTATGACCTCTAGTCTGATTATTGTGATCTTTAATGAAGAGAGACTCAAAATCTATCTTATCCAACCCTTTTATCATTTTATACACCTCTATCATATCACCCCTTAACCTCCTCCTTTTTAATGAGAACATGCTTAGATACACCAGTCTTTCCTTATATGTCAATTGTCTTAAAGATGGGATCATTCTTGTTGCTCGCTTCTGTACTTTTTCCAGTTTTTCAATATCTTGTATCAAATAGGGACTATTAAATTGAATGCAGTATTCGAGGAGGGGTCTCACATATGAAATGTAAAGTTGCTTTATAATATTGGGTGATTTGTATTCAATGTGTCTCTGCATGAGATTGAGTCTAGCATTTGCTTTATTTCTGATTACCATCCAGTGATTTGAGGGTTTAAGTTCATTTGTCACAGTGACACCCAAGTCTTTCTCTTTATCATCATTTTTAATCCAAATTCCATTCATATTGTATTCAAATTCTGGATTTTTTGGCCCAATATGCATAACCTTGCACTTATCAACATTAAATTTCATCTCCCACTTATCTGCCCAGGCTGTTACTCTGTCTAAGTCTTTTTGTATTGTCATTGCTCCTGCTACTGACTTAACATTATGGCCTAATTTTGTATCATCAGCAAATTTTGAGGTTTTACATGATAGGCCCTCTCCAAGTAGACTTATTTCCATTTAGATGAACTCTCTGTTTTCTATTTCTCAGCCATTCTTCTATCCAATCAGCTATATGACCTCTTAAGGCTCTTATACCATGGGCTCTAACTTTTACCAACAATCTTGCATGAGGAACAGTATCAAATGCCTTTGCAAAATCTAAGTATACTATATCTACTGGCTCTTTATTGTCCAAATGCAATAGGACTCCATCATAAAATTCAATCAAGTTGGTTAGACATGACCTTCCATTTCGAAAGCCATGCTGGCTATCATTTATAAGGTTGCACTCTTCAAGGAACTCAGTAACTTTACCTCTAATGATACTTTCAAGTAATTTGCAAATAATGGAGGTGAGGCTGATGGGTCTGTAGTTTTTTGCCAAGTTTCTATTTCCTTTTTTAAAGATTGGAGCCACATTTGCTTTCTTCCAATCCTCTGGAATTTCAGTACATATCAATGATTTATTAAAAATAATTTCTAGTACCTGTGCTATATTCTTTTTGGCAGCTTTTATGACTATTGGATGCATTTCATCTGGCCCTGGAGATTTTTCCATTTTTAATTTATCTATTGCTTTTAGGATATCTAGTTTTGTTACCCTTAATTCATTTATTTCTCTATCTTGTCCTGGTAGTATAAGATCAGGAATATTATTTAAATTTTCATTTGTGAATACTGATGAGAAGTATTTGTTTAGTTCTTCAGTTATTTCAAGATCATCATCTATAGTTTTATCATCTATATGGAGGGGGCCAATTTTCCTTTTCACTCTACTTTTCAAATTGAAGTGACTGAAAAACTTCTTAGGATTGTTTTTTTGAATTCTTGGCTAGGCTTTTTTTCCAGGTCTCGTTTGCTATCTCTGATTACTTTCTTGCAAATGCTTCTTTTACTTTTATATATTTCGGAGTCTGTGCCATTTTTAGTTCTTTTGAATTTATGAAATGCTTTTGTTTTTTCTCTGATTGCTCTTTTTACATTGCAGTTTATCCAAGGTTATTTATTTTTTCCAGTTCTGATTTTACACTGTGGGATATGCTTCCTTTGTATGTTCATTATTATACTTTTAAATTTTTCCTACATGGAGGGTTCCAGCACAGGTGAAGCAAAATATTTTCATTTTGACACCCGACCATCTCAGATCTTGCTTATCTTTGGTGTATAAGGTAAGTTTGTGCAAGAAAGCCAGCTGTGAAAGTTTCAGCTTTCTACGACCATTACTTCACGAGTTATGAAGGTCAGAAAAATCAAGGTTACGGTCAAAATAGCTCAAGGTCGGCATCTTTGGATGCACCTCACACATTCACTAATTATCGTAACCATATGAAACTATATGTTTTTGGACTCAGAATGAGCTGTAGAATCCAAAAACGCAACGAAATCAGCAATAGGAGAACAAATAAAAATGTTCACCCTTTTTCAAGGAACGAATTGACCTTTTGACCTTGAAGTTCACACATTTTGGGGAAACATTTCTTTACACAAAATGAAGTTCCATCATTGCACTTTTAATATAAACAATAAAAATGTATCTTATTCACCAACTATACTGTCTTAAAGAATTTTTCAAATTGGCTATTTTTCAAATTTCTGGCAAAATCGCCATATGTACCGTATATGCATATATGTACTGTTAAAATCTAGAGATATTCATTATTTAAACTACTTAAGCAAAAATAAATATTATTAGAAACGTGATACAAAATCACTTAGATATAAGCTAGGTACCATAGGTATAACTATGATATAGATCTCTATTTTATTGTGGTCTCCTCCACCCCTACAACCACACCTTTCCACCCTTAGAAATATTTTACTTTTTTTTATAATTACTTTTATTAATAATACATTAATACAAACATATATATATATAGGAGTATCATATAAAATAGGAGTAAAAAAGGAGTATCATATTATGTAGACCTGTATTCTATAGATACATATTAAACTAGAGCTCTGTACACTTTCGACTCAAGAACAGGAAACTGTGGCAAACAGGTCTGCATGATTACCCTCAGCTGTTAGCATCTCATGATCATCAAAGGCATACTGAATTATTCTTGAACCTGCTGTCAATGATGGAGCAGTCATTGTCTGGATAATATCAGATGATAACATCCAACATGAGTCAGGACGAGAAGGGAAACTATGTTTAGAACGTCTTCCATGTGGAGACATAAAATTGACCTTATAATCACTAAATTCTTCTGATACTTCAACCACTAATCCAAACCAAATTTTATTATCATAGTTACAAGCTACATATACCCCAACTTGTATATCTTCAGTTGAAATGTGCTTTTGCTCATGTAAATTATCTTTAAACGATGGATGCACAACTGTCATAATTTTTGTAGGACCTGAGGAAATCTCACCAACCTCCAACTGGGTATGACTAATAGGCACAAATCTATGAAATCTACGAGTACCTGGGATGGTTACAGAATTTTTATATCTATTTTCCAGGAATTCAGTTGTCTGCTGGACATTTTGTTTCGATAAGAATACAAATTTTGTGCTGGTATCTTTCTCATCCAGAAATTTCATCATGTCAAGTGGTGTCAGAATTTGGTCTTTAAATGTACGTTGAAGACTGGCACGAGCCGTCATTCTTTTTGCTGTGCCTCCGACTCCATCACAAGCACTTTTGCCATGTGAAGTTGCAAAAAAGTGCCATTCAGCATCCAGTCCAAAGTCCTCTTTGTGGTGACACAAATTGGTGAAGTTATATTTATTCTTATACTGCCCTCCGCAACCATCAGTAAAGTAATGAATCTTCCGCAGGCCTGAGCTCTCTTCTTTTATCATGGGGATCAGTTGCTTTAAGAACAAAGACAAGGTTTGTACTATGTTTCATGTCATCAGAAATGAAACAATAACTTTTAACTTTAATTTCAACATCATTTTCATTTACTTTATAGTAGAACACAAATGGATGAACTGTTGCCTGACTATTTTCCCAATGGTAACCTTGTGCAGCATCTTGTACAATAAATGAGTAGTTTTCAGAGAAGTCTCCTAGGAGAATACCTTCAGTGACCATCAGATTAGCTTTCAGTTTTTTTAGGAAACTTGCTTGTGCATCAGCCACATAAGTGTGTCTTGTTAGTGCACAAATTCTAGTTGCCAAAGACTTAATGAAGTTTTCAAGGGATTCACCGATGTTAATAAGGGTTGTCCGATCCGTGGAAGTCCACTGCTTGTATGTAATTATGGTGCCGACTGCATCCTGAACAGATTCCAATCCTTCAAGGAATGCAATAACACCTTCTTCTCCTGGACACAATGCACATTTTTGTAGCATACACTCTTCCTTTTCACTGTCACAAACTGCATAGAGAATGAGGTCTTTATATGATAGTTGTTTTTCCCCCAAAGCTGATAGCTGAAGTTTGGGATTTTGGTGGTAGGTACACACACACACAGTGTGTGTTCCTCCAGCTCCTGCCAAGACACACCACTTGGGTCTCAATGCAGCAAATGATGAGAAACCTATTTTTGGATTAGTGTCATTTGCCTTGAAAACAGCGAAAATCTCACGTAAATTACCAAGCACCAATCGTTTCTGCTGTAGTTGCTTCTCTCCTTCATGATTCCTAATTGATAGACAATCCTTCTTGCCTGGACATATTCTGCTTATTTCATCTGATTCATAGAAAGTGCACACTGCTTCCTTCTCTTTCTTTGTTATAACCCGACCTTTGCTAATATGTGGAACTTCTGGTAATATGCCATGTTCTTTCTTTATTTTGCGGCTGGTTGAAACCATTCTTGTAGATGCATTGAAGAAAGATGCTGTTCTGTGAATGGTGTATGGTGAGAGTGTTAGTATTTGAATCTTCCTCTTGTAGTCAGTCGTCTCACTGAAGGCATTCTTGAGTGCTTGCATCACTCCTGCATGCCTGCGAAAATGATATACATGTTTGAGTAAATTTATATGCAAACATATGATCTATATATAGGCTTAGTATACTTTAATGAAGGTACTACAGATATATATACAGTACTCACAAATTATTGTCATCCATTTTAGATTGCTTTTCTTCACTTTCTTGTGTAAAACTTGTGTCATATGAAGTTTCTAGCTTTCTCTTCAGGGATGTTGATGCCATTTCAAATTTTGTTTCAGCCTTTGAAGATCTCCCTTTTCGTGACAGACCCTCTGAAAAACAAATAAAATAAATTGTTATAACTTTTTTTAATCAACTGTAGGCCTATAGATGTACATGTACATTACATATGAATTTGGTAAATACCGTATATATAATCATAACTGTATTGATCTTCATTATATAAATTGATATGCATACATCTGAATTTGTCAAATATATAAAGGTTGTAATGTTCATACATGTAGTTATATATATTGATGTTTTGTTGCTATAATATCTACATAAATTAACACTTTAAAAATACTTAAACTTACTTGTCTTCACTGGTGTCACATTCAGCATTGGAAGAATTGTGTCTAAATCTCCTTGGAAATCTTCAAACATTATTTCAGTAGTACACCCATAGGCAGAGGAACGTTTTTCTGTGGCAGTGGCATCAGTGTCTGAGTTCGAATCTGAGACAATATCAGAGACTTTTTTGTCTTCAGCTTTGATTTTATTGATATCATTAACACAATTTTTACAAATGTAATCTCCATATATTAATCCGTGAATTCCTTGCAGTGTATTACGGACTGGCACAAGTGCTTTTTCGATCTTCTTCTTATGTTTTCTAAGAGGATCAGCACAAACTTTTCTACCCATCTTGTTTATCTGTAAGAAAGGCATAAAATAAGTAATTAATTTATGTTCACAAAATATATTATTTAACAGTACAGTACATATATGCATATACATATGGCGATTTTGCCAGAAATTTGAAAAATAGCCAATTTGAAAAATTCTTTAAGACAGTATAGATGGTGAATAAGATACATTTTTATTGTTTATATTAAAAGTGCAATGGTAGAACTTCATTTTGTGTAAAGAAATGTTTCCCCAAAATGTGTGAACTTCAAGGTCAAAGGGTCAATTCGTTCCTTGAAAAAGGGTGAACATTTTTATTTGTTCTCCTATTGCTGTTTTCGTTGCATTTTTGGATTCTACAGCTCATTCTGAGTCCAAAAACATATAGTTTCATGTGGTTACGATAATTAGTGAATGTGTGAGGTGCATCCAAAGATGCCGACCTTGAGCTATTGCGAAAAATGCTCTGTATGAATTGGTCCACAATTAACCCACCCCTTATTTCTCCAGTCTAACTATAGAGTAGATCAAGTCTAGCCTAGAGGGGTCAGCCTAGAGATTCCGGAAATGGTCCAGAGCGGGCAGATAAATTGAGGTCCACAGTAGGATTCCTCACCAAACTAGGTTAGGGCAATCTACCTTTACCTTTGTTAAGCTATGAGTTGATGCTGGGTCTTAGGCCACAATGTAGGCCTAAGTTGTCTGACCCAGCTTAATTTAATGAGTTTAACTTGCTGGGTTAAAAACACAATTAGTCACTTACTGCTAGTTATTAGAGAGTCTCTTTTCTCCTTCCTGTATAATTGTCGAGAGCGTACTTGCTGGTGGGGATCTTTCTTCGGTGTCTGTTCTCGTCCCTTCTCCAGTTGCGTCCTGTCGCCCCGTTCCTCGTTTTCGTTCTCCTTTGTTCTCCTTTTAGCGGGGCTTTTTCCACCAGCGTCGTCTTGGTTCTTTTTCGGTTGGTTGATCGGTAATGTATATCTATTACCGAGCACGCTCTTGTCACACAGTATAAATATACTAGTGTGGAGAATAACTCTGGTGAGCAACCAATTGGTTTCATCCACCCAGTTATTGACATAAAAGGAATTTAATAATTGTTAGATTAACTACCTACCTACTCAGTGAACCATTTTCGTTACCTCCCAACTACCCACTCATCAGTTTTCCATATACTGGGGGCCCCAGGAGATAAAAATTTTGGTGTCATTGTCATCAATTTTTATGTCTGAGTGTAGACTAGAAACTATTTGACTGTAAATGCCTGTTAATGTGATTAACAGTGCCTATCCTCACCTTCTCATGGAGAAGGTTGTAGCATTTAATTTAGAAGAGAAAATATACATCCATAGGATGAAACTCTATGGTCTTTACCATAAGAAAAGAAAAAATGAAAGTTAGAGATAAAATTACAATCCCCAGCATCTATTTTTTGTTGTAAAAATAGTCGCGCCTTTAATGCGTTTGTCGCTGAGGTCTAGTGTTTGTCAATGTTGTAGTAGGATGCGTTACCACTCCTACTGTCAAAGGAATAGTTACTGGAAGTTCAGTGTCTCCAGTTGTTACTGTCAGTGGAGAAGGTTCTCCAAGGTCCATTGTTTTGGGTCCAGACTCTAAATGGGTACAAAAGAGAAATGTCTCTTGTTGTGTCACCCGTTGAAGTCCTTAATTTGACCACTCTTGTTACCCGTCTGCCCCTGGTCTGAGTTCTGAAACTCTAGCCAGAGGCCAGTATTGTCTTGGGAGTACTGTCATGTATGAGACAAGGTCCCCTACCTTAATTGTGTCAGACCAATCCTTCTTAGTCATTTGTTTTATGTCTCTCCCTTAGACCCATCAAGTACTCAGTTTTCCACTGTTTAATGAAATGAGCTTTAACTCTAGTTAAATGTTGTAACTTAGTCTGGAGCTCATGTCGTTGAGTCCAGTTTGGGTCTTCTGAAGAGTCTATATTGTAGTCCGGCAGGAGACTAACTTGTTCTCCCCGAATCAAATGATTTGGAGTTAATGGTTCCGGGTCATTAATGTTGTCACTCACATAAGTGAGTGGTCTATTGTTAATGATGTTCTCAATCTCAGCCAGGAGAGTGAGCAACTCAAATAAGTGTATCTGTTTTTTTGCCAATTGCTTTCTTCAAGCAATTCTTTACTGTTGTATATTCCACTCCCAGATAGAACCATACCAAGGAGAGGCAACTGGAATATACTTCCACTTTATGTTTGAATTTTGTATATATAATTGTGTGAGTTCATCGCTTAACAAGTCGTGGATGACTTGTTCACCAGCCTTGAAATATATAGCATTGTCAGTCCAAACTGTCTTTGGTACTGAATTCGTGCACAGAATCTCTTAAAGACAGCAACAAAAGATTCTGCTGTAAGGTCCTCCACAACATCCAATAACAGCTCGTGAGGCAGCACATGTAAACAGTACAATGTACATTTTTTGTTCAGTGTCACCCACCTCTACAGTCAATGCTCCTGTATAGTCAATGCCTACAGTCTCAAAGGGTCTTCGTTGAGAGTAACTCTCTCCTCTGGCAAAGCAGGAGGATTTGGTTTCCTATAGGGCCTAGCATGAATAGCCTACATGTGACACACTCATCAGGACTGTTTTAACAGTGATCCTTCCCTTGGGTATCCAATAAGTTTTTCTTAATGTAGTTAGTGTCTGTGGTACCCCCATATGATATACATCATTGTGTGTTTTTTCTGATGATTAATGTTGTCAAATAGCTAAATCTAGGTAAAAGGATTGGATGTTTGCTTTGTATGACAGTTTTGATTTGTCTAATCTCCCTTTACACCTTAGAAGGCCTTCCTCATCTCTGAACAGTTTAGATCCACAACTACTGATGGTACAGGTTCTTTTGTTTGTTTCCCATTAGTCAAGAATTCTAACTCTTTATTGTACTCTTTTTGTTGTGCATGGCCTATCCAGTATTTGGTTGCAACTTCTGTATAATTATGATTGTTTTTATTTAGCTGTTTGTTAATTGTAGTTAAACAGTTGTGAGCAAACCTCAAACAGTAGGCTGTAACCCTGACAAGTTTGTTGAATCAGAATAAATTTCATAATTAGTGATTGGTTCAACCTTTTCATTTGAAAAGATTAAATTTAATGTCAAGTTAACTTGTTCCACAGGCCATTGGTCTGTATTACAGAGCCACTTAGGTCCCATAAACCAAGTTTTGTTTGACTTCAACAACTTGTAGGATAAACCTCTGGTCAGAAAGTCTGCTGGATTTTGTTTAGTTGGAACATAGTGAAAGTTTACTTGTAGGCTTTCATTAGCTTCAGCTATTTCTTTTAGCCTATTTCTTACAAAGATATTCTTACTATTAATGCTATCATTCCGTATCCAGGCAAGACAAATCTGACTGTCAGCCAGATGTGGATATCAGTTATGTTCACATCATGGTAAGCCATCCTTAAGCAATGAAATGGTTTTAATGGCTAATGCAGCAGCCAATATTCCAATTGAGGTATGGTTCGGGTAGGTTTGAGAGGTGCAACTTTCCCTTTTGCATAAATTAGATGACTTTCTGTAGGACTTACAAGATACGCACAGCCCCATAGCTTGTGTGCTTGCATCAGCAAACACATGAAGTCTCTGGGGCTTATCCTAAACCCACAGCACCTTTGAATTTTAATGTTCTGCACTTTTGTTTAAATCAGCAGCTAACTTCTTCCAAGATTTTGATTTTCATTTGTTATTGGATCATCCCACCCAACATTTGTCCTCCAAATTTCTTGGAGGAGAATCTTTGATTTTATTGTTGAAGGCAGGAATAGACCCATAGGATCAAAAATTTTGGAAGCCTCTGATAATATTTGTCTTTTAGTATTTGCTTCCTCATCAAGTTTAAAACCTTTAGTACAGATTGAATCATGACTGTTAGAAGTTGCATCCAATACCAGTTCATACCTAAAGTTTTAACTCTGTCTGATGGCTCAGTAAGACCATTATTATCCTTTAAAATCTTTTTGTTTAAATCCTCATCATTTGAAATCCACTCTCTAAGTTCAAAGTTACCTTGTTGCATAATGTTTTGAGAGTGTTCATAGACTTCAGATAATTCAGATTTTGTTGTTGTTGAGCCTATTAGATTGTCTACGTAAAATGTTCCTTAAGGAAGTTTAATGTTAAAGAGTTATTAACTGGTTCAAATGATGTCCAATTGTCAATGCTAATAGGCTAGGTGAGCAATTGGCTCCAAACAACACAACATTAAATCTATAGGTTATGAACCCTTTATTCAAATCAAATGGATCCTTGAACCATAAGACCTAAGTTGGTTCTTATTCATATCATTTTTAAGATTTATTCTCAAAAAATGCCTTTGAAATGTCACTTTGTACGGCATATTTATCTAAACCTGAACCTCAGTAAGATCTTCACAAGGTCAGAAATGAGATTAGGACCCTCAATCAGGCAATCATTCAAACTGTGTTTATATCGCTGTCTTTGAGGCTACAGTTATATACTACTCTGAGTTTTGTTGTTGGGGAGCATCTTGTCGATAGACCCCCTGTGGGTTAAATAATGACAACCATCTTTTTTAAAAGGGTTATTTGTTACTTCTTCAATGAAGCCTTTCTGTAGCTGTTCTTTGAAGACATCATTATATGTTTTTATATTATTATCTTGTTTGAGTTTTTTCATTACTTTATATAAATGTCCTTTGCTACTTTGAGATTATCTCTTAAAGTTGGACAATTTATTTTCCAAGGTAACTCAATAAAATAACTATTGTCTTTGCACTGAATGGTGTCTTCAAATCTTTCTACCATTAACTGATCTTCTGAAGTTTGATTTGTGTCATGTATACCCACAGATTCTAGCAACCATAAAGTTTGAATTGCCTCATCCAAAGTTTCATTTGATAATGATGAATTAATGTTCTCAGTTGATATAATATTATTCAAAGTGTTGCTATTCTTACAGGTGTTATGTAGGACTGAGTTGAGGCACATAGTATTTGTTGGTCATGAACTATTTTGTTTAGGTCTAGGTTGTATTTGGATAGGTCACCCAAAGGGGCTATCCCTGATGGAGTCTGAATAGCTATACCATTACCTATCTCCACTATGCCCTTATGAATAAGATTAATATAATCTGCCCCATTAACATTTCAATGTTAGCTACTGTGTTGTTTGGATATGTCTATCAGCTATTTTGTAGTGTTTTCCCAAATGATTTATGGTTTGTTCTAGTTGGGTATAACCAGTTTGTTTTGTCCTACTTTAGAAATAATAACTGCTTCAATTTTCTCTAATTTATTTTCTAAATGTAGTTCCAGGTCAATGTCTTATAGCTATTTTTTGTCCGAGTTATCCTTAACAAAGGATGCAATATTGAGTTTTTGTTCATTCGGGTTTGGTGTCAAACCCAATTTATTTACTACATTTTGTGAAACAAATGTTTGTTGAGAACAACAGTCTATAAGACATCTCACTGGAGTGGTGCTACACTCACTATTCACTAAGTCCAAAGTAATAGTTGGTAAAAGAATCTCAGTGTTTTTTGTTACGTTGTTTGAACAGACAGAATGTCCCATGAAAGTGGCATTTTCTTGATTACCTTTGTTTGGTGGAGGTATCTTTTGAGTTTGAGTACTATTGTTTGGACACTTTGGTGAATCACACATTGATGAGACATGTCGTAAACTTTTACAAAACTTACACTTGAATCTTAACCTAGATTTACAGTCTTTCTTATAATGTCCCTGGCCAGTACACTTTTTACATAGTCAACTGTTCACATCTTTTAGCTCTTTGGTTAAAGTCTGAATATTTGTCACACCCAGTACTACTGTGTTCATTACTTGCACAAAATTTGCAATGTAATGTGTAAGTTGAGGCAGCAGTTACATTAAAGTTCTGTGATGTAGGTGTTCGTGTATTACAGTTGGTCACATTTGATTCTACAGTATCAAGTTTTGTCTGTTTGGCTGTAGCTAGTTGGTCTCTGGGAACAGTCTTTGGTTTATCCATAGTCTGGGTCTTATTTTGTGTTGGAATATTTCTCAATTTGTAATTAGTTAGGATATTGGGAAAGTGTTTTCTTATATCTTCAAGATTAGGATAATTTTCTCCCGTCTTTAGAATTAAAATATCTTTAACCCTCAAAGGAAGGCACCTAAGAACTATGCCTTGTATAATCCAAGATGAAGCTTTAATATCTATCTCATTGCTAACCAGTTGTCCTATAATAGCTTCTAATTTTGTATAAAAATTTTCCATATCACTATGGTTATCTTTTATGGGTGCAAAATCAAAAATTTGTTGAGATAATTCATATACAATCTCATCTTTATTAATGTAATTACGTTTTAAGAGATCAATAGCTACTTCATATGAATTCCCTACGGCTGGTAAATAGGCTATCAGGTTATAGGCTGGGCCTTTAAGGAAACTAGTTAAGTAGCTAAACTTTTCAACAGTTGAAATATAAGGTTTATTACCTATTAAACTCTCAAATTTGTCAATGAAAGATGGGAATTGTACCGTGTCCCCTTCAAATGTTGGTACTAGCAAAATGGGTAATTCAGCCCTCAATTCTTGTGACTCAGGATTTAGCATGCCGCTTAAATTTTGTTGAAGGTTAGCTCTACTTTGATTAAAATCAGAATTAGGTTTATTTGGTGTTAAGTCAGTCAAACGAGACCGTAGTCTCCTTATTTGCTGTTCAATTGAGATTACCTGATCATCATTATCAGCGTAAAGGTCTATCAATTGTTCTTCAGCCATTTCGGATTCAACTAACTCTGAAATACTCTCATCAATGGCTATTATTTCCTTCTTTTTAGTTTCCAATTTAAGAATTACACACTCTAAATCTTCCTTACCTGGTTGTGTAATATTGTTAAAAGTGTTCACAGCCTTTGTAACAGCTCCCAACTTTGCCCCCCTTTTCTTTTTTAACTTTTTCAATTCCGCACTGTCCATGTTTAAGTCAAAATTGTTTAACTGGGGATCGTAATGAAATAGAGGACAAGAAGAAATTACCAGAGAAGAGAGAGCACAGACAAAACAGTCAAGTTTAAATTTGGTTTAATCCCCACCAAGTACTTATGTGTCACTCAGGTCTAAGCTTATAAGAGAATGAGACTCCTTAAATGTAAATGTTTCCTAGTTAGGCCCTAGGTTGTAGACCTAATTAGGCTTAGGCTAGGCTAGACCATTTAGCCTAATTCTGCAATTTTTGTTAAGTAAGGTTAAGGTCTGTTTATTCCCCACACACGGACCACCAATGTGAAAAATGCTCTGTATGAATTGGTCCACAATTAACCCACCCCTTATTTCTCCAGTCTAACTATAGAGTAGATCAAGTCTAGCCTAGAGGGGTCAGCCTAGAGATTCCGGAAATGGTCCAGAGCGGGCAGATAAATTGAGGTCCACAGTAGGATTCCTCACCAAACTAGGTTAGGGCAATCTACCTTTACCTTTGTTAAGCTATGAGTTGATGCTGGGTCTTAGGCCACAATGTAGGCCTAAGTTGTCTGACCCAGCTTAATTTAATGAGTTTAACTTGCTGGGTTAAAAACACAATTAGTCACTTACTGCTAGTTATTAGAGAGTCTCTTTTCTCCTTCCTGTATAATTGTCGAGAGCGTACTTGCTGGTGGGGATCTTTCTTCGGTGTCTGTTCTCGTCCCTTCTCCAGTTGCGTCCTGTCGCCCCGTTCCTCGTTTTCGTTCTCCTTTGTTCTCCTTTTAGCGGGGCTTTTTCCACCAGCGTCGTCTTGGTTCTTTTTCGGTTGGTTGATCGGTAATGTATATCTATTACCGAGCACGCTCTTGTCACACAGTATAAATATACTAGTGTGGAGAATAACTCTGGTGAGCAACCAATTGGTTTCATCCACCCAGTTATTGACATAAAAGGAATTTAATAATTGTTAGATTAACTACCTACCTACTCAGTGAACCATTTTCGTTACCTCCCAACTACCCACTCATCAGTTTTCCATACTATTTTGACCTTAACCTTGATTTTTCTGACCTTCATAACTCGTGAAGTAATGGTCGTAGAAAGCTGAAACTTTCACAGCTGGCACAAACTTACCTTATACACCAAAAATAAGCAAGATCTGAGATGGTCGGGTGTTAAGCACTGATTCACCTGTGCTGGAACCCCTCACATACTAGTTACTGTCTGTTCAGGCTGTAGAATATCTGTCCAATTTATTAGACACAGATCATTTACTAGTCCATTTATATTTCCTCTTTTAAAATCTGGAACTTCTACTTTATTTTCACTAGGTCTTGAATTACAAACAATATTAAACCGAAGGATACAATGATCACCTGAATCGTGTGTTTCTGAAGCCGAGATATCCTGGAAGGTATCTGGATTATTTGTTAGAATTAAATCTAGAATGGCATCGGCCCTGGTTGGCTCCTTTACTAACTGGGTTAAACCATTCTCAATTATACAGTCTAAGAATCTCTCATTACTTTCTGGTGTTTGTAATATTTCCCAGTCTATATGCCTATAATTGAAATCTCCAACAATAATAATATTGCTTGTCATTGCTTTATTTATTTCATCAATAAGTTGATTTTCTACATACTTATTTTCTTCTCTACTTTTGGGGATTCCTCCAACTGAACATCCCTCAGGTGGTCTATAAATACCCCCTATCCTGATTTTCCTGGCATTTTTATGCCCATTATCTATCCATACAGATTCAACTATTTCCTCTTTAACAGAGGTAACTTCAACTGGATTCAGATTTGTCTTGGCATAAATAAATACTCCACCACCCTCTGAATATTTACATTCATAATAAAAAAGTTCATAGCCATCAATTTCATAAGTAATGGTATTATCTCTTTCACTAAATAGACTATTTGGTATCGTACTGCATTTTGTCCAAGTTTCAGTGACAATCATAACATCAGGATTTTCAATACCTATGTATGCCTTGAATTCATTTATTTTATCTCGGATACTTCTTGCATTTACATAGAAAAATGACAAAGAATCCTTGGAATATTTTGCTTGTAATTTAGTCTGGTTCTTGTTCTGTGATGGTATATTATTTGCGTCTCTCTTACTTTCTTTGTTGACCTTTTTCTTTTGAGTTTTGATTATATTTTTTATTAGTTTATTGTTATCAAGAGTATTGCTATTTGTACTAATTTGGCCTATTCCTTTAGTTTTTAGTCATTTATATGATGCAATCTTTGATAGTAAATCAGTTCCTTTACTATTAAGGTGAATTCCATCTCTGTTATAGAACTCTCTTTTTTTGTAAAATTTATTCCACAGTTCGATATATGTAATTTCTATGCTCTGACATAGTGTCTTAAGCCTACTATTTATATATAATGCTCGTGAGTACCACTTATTATTCTCATGTATCCTGGGAATTATATCTATGATAGATGTTTTAAGGTTAGGTCTTCGTTCCTTTAACTTTGTTAATAGCTGTTTATATGACTCCATGATTTCTTCGGAGTGCTTACCCTTTATATCATTTCCGCCTACATGTATAACCATATTCTTTGGTACAGTTAGGTCAATACCAGATCCTTTTTCTATAATTTTATTACTAATTCTATTTATCCCTGCACCTGGATAACAGTAAGCTATGCTACCTCTAGGTAATTTAGATCCTAGGCCCCTCACTTGAGAGTCACCTATAATGGATGCTGGTTCAAACACACCTATAGCTTTGGAGTACCTGGGTTTATACGAGTCTGGATTATTATTGCTAACATTTTGTTTTATAGGCCTACTTTCTTCAGCTTTCTCATCTTGATCCTGGACCAGCGAGAAAGTATGAAATTGATTGGTTAGTTCTATAAGAACACTTTTCCTTGGCTCTTGAATTCTAGCTTTCCAGATTTTCCTAGGTTTAGTCCACTCATCATTTTCAGGAATTGTCTGAGGATATCTAGGCCTAGGCTCACTATGAGGTATAGGGAAATTTAAGTTTACTTGAACTGCTACTTCACTAGATTTAGGCTCAACTGCAGTATCTCTATAAGTTGGCCTGGCCTCTCCCTCACTAATAGACCCTCTGGACTTATTAAAATTTTTGGTAATTATTCATTTTAGTGCTCCCTCTCCTTTCTGAACCAAAACACATTTTTCTGGTGTTTTTTGGTGTGATTTGTTCAAATCTGAACTTTGTTTCTTTGGGAAATAAGCCATTTTTAAGAAATTTTCAATTTTAAAATTTCTCAAAAACGGCTCATTTCCCAAAGAAACAAAGTTCGGATTTGAACAAAAAACAAAAAAACACCAGAAAAATGTGTTTTACCTAATCTAACTCTTTTGCAATAATATTGGTCAGCAACTTGTCTATAATTACACTCATGACCACACTGCAGACAAATAACACGAGTAGGTAAAACACCATGACTAGTAAAGAAAACTTCAGCACCATCTTCTTTTTTATAAATATCTTGTATTATTGATAGTAATCCAAATCACAACCTCCACAAACCATAGTGAAAAGCGAACTGAAAAAGCATTTTGGAATGAGTATGCATTATGGGAGATTCAAAATGCATGTCTCTGATTGGTCAGATAAGGTCACATGAAACAAAAAACAGATTTAATTAGCTGATTTGACCTATGTTTCCTAATTTTGCCACGAGATGTCTCCCCATAAAACTGGAGAGGACAGAGAACAGTAAAATTTTAATCGAGGAAAGAGCTAAACGCTGGGTCAATGGCCTGTAATGGCTGCTTATCGACGTCTAAATTTTCTTTTTTCCGTAAAAAATAATTATTACATTTCCTTGATTTTTATCAGTTTCCCTGAGGTTTCAAGGTGTCCTGAATACGAATTTATGTTAAATTGTCATAGAATGTCTCCTTCTATCGAAAACGAAGGGAGCATTAAAACGAATATTAACCAAATTTTTTATTACAATACTACACTTGTCACAAAACCACATCAAGTTGACATTAAGCTTAGAAGCAGCATTTATACCTTTATATATATCATTTGTAAGGCCTTTGCAGCTTACATGATACCAGTCATCACAGCTATCACATGCAATAGCTCTATCTTTACGCTTAACTTCCTTTTTACAAACTCTACAGTCACTGTCAAAACCCATTTTTGTAGGGTAGGCTATGTTCCTAAGTTAAGGTTTAAGCTGCTTCAACCCTGCTGGATTATTGACACCATTTTTTTTTTTTTTTGACTCCCCGAAGGAAGGTTGCAAAATCATGAATAATTTCATGAATACCATGAATTTATAAAGTACTTTGCTGATAGTATTGTAGAGCAATGGACAAAATCAGACCCGATTCTGTCTCGGGCTAGCCATTACCAGTGTGACCACTCTACATTTTTAATTATCCCAAGAACACCCAACAAAAATTCTCCAGAATTCCCAAGGTTATATAAATATTCGAATTCTTCAATTTTTTATTGAATTATATTTTGCTTTAACAAAAATTTGGCAATTGTATCATAACTGATATAAAGTGCATAAAAATATAAAAATACAAAAGAAAACAAAATAGGCTTTCTTTGTACACCACAAAAAATATATAATTGTATTCAAAACGGAGTTTAAATAAAAAATTAATCATTAACTACATCGTAAAGCACTGTATTTTTATTTCTTCATCTGAATAAAGTATTCACTCACTGTAATATTTATTATATCTGACCAGTGGCTTGCCTAGTACCATTTAGTAGGCTGCTTAGTTAGGCCAACATTTATATATAATAAACACATATCACTAAGCTAGCCTAGTACTATTTAGTATTGTAGGGTTTTCAACTTTCAGTTTAGTTACACTGTCAATGCATACACATTTAATCTGTGTAGTAAAATAAAAATAAAAAGTACTTACATACATTAATTTCACCAAAAGCCCTGTAGATCTTAAGTAGGCTAGTTGGGACCTGAGTGACAGAACACTAACTTATACTAGGCCTATATCATTCTGACTCGAATTAGAATGTTGACATGATGTTTAATTTGAATCGTCCAGATATAAATTTTTAATATGTGAAAAAATAGAGAAACAGCAATTTTTAGCAACTATTTCTAGTATTTTCCTTTACCCAGTAAATTTCCCAAGATTTAGCACATTTTAAAAAAAAATCCCCAGATCCCAAGGTACACTCCAAAATCCCAAGCAGCGGTCAGCCTGTCCATTAGGGTGGCCCACTTTTCAATTTTTTTTGAAAAGTATAGGTGATCGTGGTTTTTCCCATTATTTGGCACTATACTAGCACATTGGTACCATTTTTACAAAAATTGATCAATATTTAGGGGTCTCGCATCGACCTTGAAATTACTAATTTTTTTAAAAAATGCGTACTTTTTAACTTTTTACTGAATCAAGATAAATCATTAAGTAGGGATGTTTTCTGAATCCTCTTAATGAGAGAAGTCGTTTGGTGTGCCTGCCAATGTCATACGACTAACGGTTTAAAGGTTGTGCCTGTATACAGGTAATACCAATGTGCTAGTATAGTGCCAAATAATGGGAAAAACCACGATCACCTATACTTTTCAAAAAAATGAGTCACCATACCCGGGCGGAATGTATAATGTGTATAGGTAATTAGAAAATGCACTATGCCTGTGCCAGGTACCTAACCTATTTCTTTTTTTTGCAGATCATAACATTTTGAAATTCTGTCTGAGTTCCTCATCCTTTGTCATGGACAAATCGATGGCAACCATGACTGGAAGAACTCTTGAAGCTACAAATAGAGAGTCATCAAAAGGAAAGGCGAAAATAACATCGCTACCTTCTCTAAGATCGGCCTCGGAAATTTTTTTAGTTGGCCAACCGTCGTCCTCCATCAGTGGTAGCAAATTGCCAACAACACGGCAGGTTTTGCAATACTTCTTCAGTGTTATCCAGTACACTGCTAACAGGAAAGACGCATTCAAAGAAACCGTAAACAACGTCTTAAAGTTTTGGAACATGGCCCGCATTAAAACAATCACAAAGCTCAACTGCGAACGGAAGCTAGAGGCATTGTGGAAAGAGTGGCACTTACTCCAAAAGAGCAGAAAACGAGAAACTGACGCCGGAGGAAAACGGCAGAAGTTTTCGGACAGTGTGGACAAGCTGTGGGATATCGGAGCATCTGACGCTGTCGAAGATATAAAGAAGAATCGACTGCTGTCCGACAAGGGCAAGAAAGAAGACATTGACTTCTACCTCGATCAACGTGGTCCTCGGGTGGCAACGATGAGCGGGAACGATAAAGTTTTCGCTGTAAAAAGAAAGCTACAGGAAGGAAGAAAACGTCCTCGCCAGGAGCCGCAAACCTCAAAGTGTGCATACGAAACCGGAGATGAGGCCATGGAGAATGATGATACTGGCATGTCAGGAGAGTCGGAGACAGAACTAGCTGTGGAAAACTGATGATTGGGTAGTTGGGAGGTAACGAAAATGGTTCACTGAGTAGGTAGGTAGTTAATCTAACAATTATTAAATTCCTTTTATGTCAATAACTGGGTGGATGAAACCAATTGGTTGCTCACCAGAGTTATTCTCCACACTAGTATATTTATACTGTGTGACAAGAGCGTGCTCGGTAATAGATATACATTACCGATCAACCAACCGAAAAAGAACCAAGACGACGCTGGTGGAAAAAGCCCCGCTAAAAGGAAAAAGGAGAACGAAAACGAGGAACGGGGCGACAGGACGCAACTGGAGAAGGGACGAGAACAGACACCGAAGAAAGATCCCCACCAGCAAGTACGCTCTCGACAATTATACAAGAGAAAAGAGACTCTCTAATAACTAGCAGTAAGTGACTAATTGTTTTTAACCCAGTTTAGGTAGATTCATTAAATTAAGCTGGGTCAGACAACTTAGGCCTACATTGTGGCCTAAGACCCAGCATCAACTCATAGCTTAACAAAGGTAAAGGTAGATTGCCCTAACCTAGTTTGGTGAGGAATCCTACTGTGGACCTCAATTTATCTGCCCGCTCTGGACCATTTCCGGAATCTCAAGGCTGACCCTTCTAGGCTAGACTTGATCTACTCTATAGTTAGACTGGAGAAATAAGGGGTGGGTTAATTATGGACCAATTCATACAGAGCATTTTTCACATTGGTGGTCCGTGTGTGGGGAATTTACAAACCTTAACCTTACTTAAAAAAAAAAATTGCAGAATTAGGCTAAATGGTCTAGCCTAAGCCTAAGCCTAAGCCTAACCTAATCAAACTTAATTAGGTCTACAACCTAGGGCCTAACTAGGAAACATTTACATTTAAGGAGTCTCATTCTCTTACAAGCTTAGACCTGAGTGACACATAAGTACTTGGGGGGGATTAAACCAAATTAAAACTTGACTGTTTTGTCTGTGATCTCTCTTCTCTGGTAATTTCTTCTTGTCCTATATTTCATTACGATCCCCAGTTAAACAACATTAGTGAACAAGCATTTAAAATGCATACAACTCCAAGCATCCAATTCTTCTTTTAAGGAAGAATCACTCAACAGATTTTTTAACAGGCACATGCATTCCTTGCAATCTGTGTGTATATATATGTATATATACACTGTACTCTTTACATGTGCCACAAATACACTCAACCTATCTGAACATAAGCAAGGATTGCATGGGTTACTCAAAAGGGCCTTATGGCCTACTTTGGCCATAGCCCAAACACTGAACCTTGGTCTTATGGCATACTTTGGCCATAGCCCAAACACTGAACGTTGGTCTTATGGCCTACTGTGGCCATAGCCCAAACACTGAACCTTGGTCTTATGGCCTACTTGGCCATAGCCCAAACACTGAACCTTGGTCTTATGGCCTACTGTGGCCATAGCCAAAAACTGAACCTTGGTCTTATGGCCTACTTGGCCATGAGCCAAACAATAAAGGTCTTATGGCCTACCTTGGCCATGGGCCAAACAATAAGGTCTTATGGCCTACCTTGGCCATGGGCCAAACAATAAAGGTCTTATGGCCTACCTTGGCCATGGGCCAAACAATAAAGGTCTTATGGCCTACCTTGGCCATGGGCCAAACAATAAAGGTCTTATGGCCTACCTTGGCCATGGGCCAAACAATAAGGTCTTATGGCCTACCTTGGCCATGGGCCAAACAATAAGGGTCTTATGGCCTACCTTGGCCATAGGGAAAACTATTACAAGGGTCTTATGGCCTCCCTTGGCCAGAGACCAAACAATACAAAATAAGACCCAGACTATGGATAAACCAAAGACTGTTCCCAGAGACCAACTAGCTACAGCCAAACAGACAAAACTTGATACTGTAGAATCAAATGTGACCAACTGTAATACATGAACACCTATATTACAGAACTTTAATAACTGTAACTCAACAGACAGTGAAACACAGTTTGAATGATTGCCTGATTGAGGGTCCTAATCTCATTTCTGACCTTGTGAAGATCTTACTGAGGTTCAGGTTAGATAAATATGCCGTACAAAGTGACATTTCAAAGGCATTTTTGAGAATAAATCTTAAAAATGAATATGATAAGAACCAACTTAGGTTCTTATGGTTCAAGGATCCATTTGATTTGAATAAAGGGTTCATAACCTATAGATTTAATGTTGTGTTGTTTGGAGCCAATTGCTCACCTAGCCTATTAGCATTGACAATTGGACATCATTTGAACCAGTTTAATAACTCTTTAACATTGAACTTCCTTAAGGAACATTTTTACGTAGACAATCTAATAGGCTCAACAACAACAAAATCTGAATTATCTGAAGTCTATGAACACTCTCAAAACATTATGCAACAAGGTAACTTTGAACTTAGAGAGTGGATTTCAAATGATGAGGATTTAAACAAAAAGATTTTAAAGGATAATAATGGTCTTACTGAGCCATCAGACAGAGTTAAAACTTTAGGTATGAACTGGTATTTGGATGCAACTTCTAACAGTCATGATTCAATCTGTACTAAAGGTTTTAAACTTGATGAGGAAGCAAATACTAAAAGACAAATATTATCAGAGGCTTCCAAAATTTTTGATCCTATGGGTCTATTCCTGCCTTCAACAATAAAATCAAAGATTCTCCTCCAAGAAATTTGGAGGACAAATGTTGGGTGGGATGATCCAATAACAAATGAAAATCAAAAATCTTGGAAGAAGTTAGCTGCTGATTTAACAAAAGTGCAGAACATTAAAATTCAAAGGTGCTGTGGGTTTAGGGATAAGCCCCAGAGACTTCATGTGTTTGCTGATGCAAGCACACAAGCTTATGGGTGCTGTGCGTATCTTGTAAGTCCTACAGAAAGTCATCTAATTTATGCAAAAGGGAAAGTTGCACCTCTCAAACCTACCCGAACCATACCTCAATTGGAACTATTGGCTGCTGCATTAGCCATTAAAACCATTTCATTGCTTAAGGATGCTTACCATGATGTGAACATAACTGATATCCACATCTGGCTTGACAGTCAGATTTGTCTTGCCTGGATACGGAATGATAGCATTAATAGTAAGAATATCTTTGTAAGAAATAGGCTAAAAGAAATAGCTGAAGCTAATGAAAGCCTACAAGTAAACTTTCACTATGTTCCAACTAAACAAAATCCAGCAGACTTTCTGACCAGAGGTTTATCCTACAAGTTGTTGAAGTCAAACAAAACTTGGTTTATGGGACCTAAGTGGCTCTGTAATACAGACCAATGGCCTGTGGAACAAGTTAACTTGACATTAAATTTAATCTTTTCAAATGAAAAGGTTGAACCAATCACTAATTATGAAATTTATTCTGATTTCAACAAACTTGTCAGGGTACAGCCTACTGTTTGAGGTTTGCTCACAACTGTTTAACTACAATTAACAAACAGCTAAATAAAAACAATCATAATTATACAGAAGTTGCAACCAAATACTGGATAGGCCATGCACAACAAAAAGAGTACAATAAAGAGTTAGAATTCTTGACTAATGGGAAACAAACAAAAGAACCTGTACCATCAGTAGTTGTGGATCTAAACTTGTTCAGAGATGAGGAAGGCCTTCTAAGGTGTAAAGGGAGATTAGACAAATCAAAACTGTCATACAAAAGCAAACATCCAATCCTTTTACCTAGATTTAGCTATTTGACAACATTAATCATCAGAAAAACACACAATGATGTATATCATATGGGGGTACCACAGACACTAACTACATTAAGAAAAACTTATTGGATACCCAAGGGAAGGATCACTGTTAAAACAGTCCTGAGTGAGTGTGTCACATGTAGGCGTATTCATGCTAGGCCCTATAGGAAACCAAATCCTCCTGCTTTGCCAGAGGAGAGAGTTACTCTCAACAGACCCTTTGAGACTGTAGGCATTGACTATACAGGAGCATTGACTGTAGGGGTGGTGACACTGAACAAAAAATGTACATTGTACTGTTTACATGTGCTGCCTCACGAGCTGTTTATCTGGATGTTGTGGAGGACCTTACAGCAGAATCTTTTGTTGCTGTCTTTAAGAGATTCTGTGCACGACATTCAGTACCCAAGACAGTTTGGACTGACAATGCTACATATTTCAAGGCTGGTGAACAAGTCATCCACGACTTGTTAAGCGATGAACTCACACAATTATATATACAAAATTCAAACATAAAGTGGAAGTATATTCCGGTTGCCTCTCCTTGGTATGGTTCTATCTGGGAGAGGAATATACAAACAGTAAAGAATTGCTTGAAGAAAGCAATTGGCAAAAAACAGATACACTTATTTGGTTGCTCACTCTCCTGGCTGAGATTGAGAACATCATCAACAATAGACCACTCACTTATGTGAGTGACAACATTAATGACCCGGAACCATTAACTCCAAATCATTTGATTCGGGGAGAACAAGTTAGTCTCCTGCCGGACTACAATATAGACTCTTCAGAAGACCCAAACTGGACTCAACGACATGATGAGCTCCAGACTAAGTTACAACATTTAACTAGAGTTAAAGCTCATTTCATTAAACAGTGGAAAACTGAGTACTTGATGGGTCTAAGGGAGAGACATAAACAAATGACTAAGAAGGATTGGTCTGACACAATTAAGGTAGGGGACCTTGTTCTCATACATGACAGTACTCCAAGACAATACTGGCCTCTGGCTAGAGTTTTAGAACTCAGACCAGGGGCAGACGGGGTAACAAGAGTGGTCAAATTAAGGACTTCAACGGGTGACACAACAAGAGACATTTCTCTTTTGTACCCTTTAGAGTCTGGACCCAAAACAATGGACTTTGGAGAACCTTCTCCACTGACAGTAACAACTGGAGACACTGAACTTCCAGTAACTATTCCTTTGACAGTAGGAGTGGTAACGCATCCTACTACAACATTGACAGACACAAGACCTCAGCGACAAACAGCATTAAAGGCGCGACTATTTTTACAACAAAAAATAGATGCTGGGGAATTGTAATTTTATCTTCTAACTTTCATTTTTCTTTTCTTATGGTAAAGACCATAGACAGTTTCATCCTATGGATGTATATTTTCTCTTCTAATTAAATGCTACACCTTCTCCATGAGAAGGTGAGGATAGGCACTGTTAATCAGATTAACAGGCATTTACAGTCAAATAGTTAGCTAGTCTACACTCAGACATAAAAATTGGTGACAATGACACCAAAATTTTTATCTCCCGGGGCCCCCAGTATATGGAAAACTGATGAGTGGGTAGTTGGGAGGTAACGAAAATGGTTCACTGAGTAGGTAGGTAGTTAATCTAACAATTATTAAATTCCTTTTATGTCAATAACTGGGTGGATGAAACCAATTGGTTGCTCACCAGAGTTATTCTCCACACTAGTATATTTATACTGTGTGACAAGAGCGTGCTCGGTAATAGATATACATTACCGATCAACCAACCGAAAAAGAACCAAGACGACGCTGGTGGAAAAAGCCCCGCTAAAAGGAAAAAGGAGAACGAAAACGAGGAACGGGGCGACAGGACGCAACTGGAGAAGGGACGAGAACAGACACCGAAGAAAGATCCCCACCAGCAAGTACGCTCTCGACAATTATACAAGGAGAAAAGAGACTCTCTAATAACTAGCAGTAAGTGACTAATTGTGTTTTTAACCCAGTTTAGATAGATTCATTAAATTAAGCTGGGTCAGACAACTTAGGCCTACATTGTGGCCTAAGACCCAGCATCAACTCATAGCTTAACAAAGGTAAAGGTAGATTGCCCTAACCTAGTTTGGTGAGGAATCCTACTGTGGACCTCAATTTATCTGCCCGCTCTGGACCATTTCCGGAATCTCAAGGCTGACCCCTCTAGGCTAGACTTGATCTACTCTATAGTTAGACTGGAGAAATAAGGGGTGGGTTAATTGTGGACCAATTCATGCAGAGCATTTTTCACATAGCGTTCCCCCTGTCGAAAGAGCCAAGTGTGTCTGTCAATCTTCCTCGCCGCATCCTTAATGCACCTGCTGTCATGGAAGTGGCTGATCGTTTCCGCATGTCCAATAATCAGGTGCATATTGTGTATAGTATTCATCGATAGCGTCAGTTTTAAAGTGTCCCGTAACCCACATGTATTCTTGACAATTTCCTTTCCACTTTCCATTCTCTACATAGGTAGTAAGCATTGTGGCTGCTATCACACGTTCGGCCGATCCACCAGCAGACCTCAATCAGTTCAGCATCTCGAAAGAAACGGCTCGCCGGCAATGTTCCCTCTAATTTTTTTTAGTCCGTGTGCGCAAGAAATTTTCGTTGGGCCTACATTGAGATTCATGGTGAAAAATTGTGCAAACTTTTCCGAGCGCTATTATCTTCAAAATGAAATATATATAAATATTAAATACTTAATAAATATTATTTCCATAAGGTGATAGCTCGATCATTACGGTACTATTAAATGGATATTAAAAAACTGTTTACGATATTATATATTCTTAAAAAAGAAAACATTTTATCCATTCTAAAAATAGGAATAAAATAAAAAATAGTAAAATAAAATTCAACAAAATGAAGAAATAAAATAAAAATAACATTAATTGAAAATGTCTATTTTAGTTATCATTTCTCAAAACAATTTTTAGCATTTAGCAATTTAAAATAAACTATCAAGATTAATACGTGATTTTATCCATTCACAAAATAGGAATAAAATAAAAAATAATAAAATTCAATAAAATAAAATATAATAAAAATAACATTAAATGAAAGTGCCTTTTATTTAAGTATGATTATGATTTCTCCCTACGATCTTTAGCATTTGCCCATTCCAAATAAACTCTATGAAGATTAATATATCCGTCATCATTCGGTAACTTTTAATTCGCATGAGCATGTCCAAATGATTTTCTTTCAAGCGGTTTCTTAATTTGTTCTTTATAGAATTCATTAAACTGAAATTTTTGAAATTACTTCATTTACTGTCGTAACTCATGATACGCTTGAGCCTATGCGCATTTTATTTTGCTGTGTGCGCGGGTTTCACAACGCGTGTGCGCGCGCACATGCGCACACCTTAGAGGGAACATTGCTCGCCGGGGAAGAGTGTCACATCGCCGTGAAGTGGCGACGGCTGTGAAGGACTCCTTCACGCCACCGAGGCACACTGTTGTCCACTGGGATGGCAAAATGGTCAAGGTCAGTTGATTAAGTTTTCATAGCTATCAATTTAGTAATGAGATTCATGAAGCATAATGTCAATTAAAAAGAGAACTGAATGTGAACAAAAATAGGTTACTTTACAACCATGAAATTGAAATATATGGCATATCCCCGACCTGATCGACGAGTCCTCCTGGTTCTTATTTGCAGGTCTGAAGATGTATGGGTCTTCGTGGCCAGTGGCGGTCCTAGCTTACATGACGCCCTGGGTGAACCTCACCTTCAGCGCCCCCCCCCCCTGTTCACCAACACACACACATTCGAATCCCCCCAAAATAAAGGACAGACATAACTCTTTCACAAAATAACTTTTTATTGGACTAATTGTTGGAACTTCAGAACCAAAACAAAGACTCAAATTTCTGAATTTTACAAATCCTTCATCACGTAAATAGAATAACTCACTTAAGAGAATGTAATTATGATACTATGAACAGGAAAAATACAAATTAAATTGCACAACTACCATAAATAAACTAGAGAATCAAATTTATAAATTGTACAAATGCTCTATCACATAAATAGAATAAGACACTTAAGAGAGGGTAATTATTATGCTACACTTTGAACAAGAAACAAAATAAATTGCACCACAGCACAACTGCCATCTAAAGCCTGACTCTTCTTACCTTCCTTGATGCAAAGTCATGAATTAAATCATCATATGAAATCTGCTCAGCAATTGTATGATTTATACTGATGATGGCCAGACCGGTAAGGCGTTCCTGTGACATAGTTGACCTCAGGTAGGATTTGATGAGCTTCAGCTTTGAAAAGCTCCTCTCTGCTTCAGCAACAGTGACTGGAAGAGTAAGACCAATTCTGAGAGCAGTCCACAAATTTGGATATATTTCAGAGAGCTCCCTTTCATGGATAAATGTCAGCAGTTCAAGCAAGGATATGGTCTTTGATGGCAAGTCAGGCAAGTTCTTCAGCTCCTGTGCAAGCTCTCTGCCATCCAAGTCAGATTGTCCCTTAAAGTGTAGTGTAGTACTAAGGTTCACACATTGTTCTGTCAGCTCCTCAAATGTGAGATTTTGGAAATGTGTCAGCACTCCAAACTTCTCTCCCACAATTTCCAACGTGGAAAATCTTTCCTGAATGGCTGATGTTGCAGCATCAACCACTGCATTGAAAAATGTCACCTCCAGCTTCTTCAAAGCATCAATCAAGGGCTCATCAGATGCTTCATAATATACATTTCACTATTTAACCAAACCCAGAAAAATAACATTACATATGTTAAAGTATGGGCCTTTATTCCCAATAATATTAATCTGGAAGCATTTTGCATTGTTTAGGTCTTTTATGGGAAGGTTTATGGAAAATGCAATAGATGGTTTTTATTAATAAAAATATATTTATTGATCTTTTATTATTTATTTTATTTTATTTTTTATTTTTATTTATTTCTTTATTTATTTATTCTTATTTTTATTTTTATTTTTTTTGCAGGCGCTCATGCCGCCCCTCCACAAATGCCGCCCTGTGCGGCTGCCCATATTGCCCATATGAGGAACCGCCACTGTTCGTGGCTCACCCTGCCAACTGATAAGTGGGACGAGAACGAGGACTTTTGTCGTCTGAAGGATGTGATCTCTAATCTCCAGGTCACCAATGACGTCGCTGAAAGAGGAGTCCAACTGATACAAGACTATGCGAACAAGGTCACAAAGGACGAGGCACAGCTGCAGGATCTTCTGCAAGTGGTGGAAAAGAACCGGAAAGAGCTCGGCGACTTCAAGAAGTCATCACTCGCCACGATGACATAGCGCAGAGGGACAACGTTGCAGCCAGTGACGTGTGATAGTGGTCAATACAATGCAAAAGTGATTGTTTAAGTTATTGTTTCTTTCTTCCTTATTTGTCTGCTATTTGCTGATTTTTTTGAAAAGTAAAGGTGATCGTGGTTTTTCCCATTATTTGGCACTATACTAGCATATTGGTATTACCTGTATACAGGCACAACTTTTAAACCGTTAGTCGTATGACATTGGAAGGCACACCAAACGACTTCTCTCATCAAGAGGATTCAGAAAACGTCCCTACTTAATGATTTATCTTGATTCAGTAAAAAGTTAAAAAGTACGCATTTAAAAAAAAAAAACTCGTAATTTCAAGGTCGATGCGAGACCCCTAAATATTGATCAATTTTTGTAAAAATGGTACCAATGTGCTAGTATAGTGCCAAATAATGGGAAAAACTACGATAACCTATACTTTTTAAAAAAAATTGAAAAGTGGGCCACCCTACTGTCCATTACTGCTCAGTTGGTTAGCCTACTAAGATTGAGAGTGAATTACAGCCTTTTTATCAACGTCAGTCTGGACTCTCAATCCAAAATGGCTGTCTCTTATGGGGTCACATAGTGATAATTCTGAATGAAGGCAGGTCGAATTTAGTGAAGGAACTTCACGCTGAACACGGGTGCAGCACAAATGAAGAAGCTGGCGAGAGTTTATTTCTAGTGGCCCGGTTTAGATGGAAACTCGAATCATTGGTTCGTTCCTGTCAAAACTGCCGAGAGAACAGAGATTTCCCAAAGAAAAGTTCACTTCATCCGTGGGAGTGGCCTACAATACCTTGGCATAGGATCCATGTTGACTATGCAGGCAGTGTCGTATTAAGGATTTTTAGGCCCTGGGGCCAAAATATTCTTGGGGTCCCTCAACAAGACAAATCTTTGAGTCATGTAAATTAATAAAACCATATATTTCAAAGTAAAATAATGCAAGTTTTACACAAATACCAAGCTGCTACAATTACACCAAACCAATTACACAACTACAAGTCCACTACTAATCTACCAAAGTTGGTCACAAAATCATCCACCACCAGTATACAAAAGTTTTTTGAGCTGCTTCATATCACTAAATTTCCCAATCACAAGCTCAGTATTTAAATTCTGCAAAATATTTTTTTCTATGCATAACAATGGCAGACTTTACAATTTCTTTTAGGTTAGCATCTGACGTTTAACATTTTTAATCATGTTCAAATGAGAAAAAGAACGCTCCGCAGTTGCATTTGACATCGTCAAACACAAATAAATGCGATAAGCAATGAAAGCATTTTGGAAAACAGCCCTCAATTTGTGAATTTCCTGTAGTACTCCTAATGGGCGAGCGTCAGCTAAAGCGTTTTGTTTGACAAACAGTACAAAATGTTGAAACTCAAATGGGAAGCTGTCCTCAAAATCATTTGGGTAATGGACTAGCCAGATTTTTTGTTGCTTTTAATGTTGAAGTTAGTTGAGAGATATTGTTGAGCATTCCAAATTTATCATTGATATTATAAATATCGGCCCCTAAAAAAGCTGGGCCCTGGGGCCTGGCCTCCCCTGGCCTCCCCCTTAATACGCCACTGTATGCAGGTCCTATAAATAATATCTATTTCCTAGTCATTGTGGATGCCACTTCCACGACTTCGGGTGTTACTATTCGCTTACTCCGTTCGTGTTTCGCTCGATGGGGTTTACTCGTAGTTCTGGTTTCCGACAATGGTACTTGCTTTACCAGTGAGGAATTTCGTTCTTTTGTCCACCTAAATGGCATTAGACTTGTCCGGTCTAGTGTTTTTCACCCATCTACTAACGGTCTCACGGAAAACATGGTCTCTACTTTCAAGCCGACCTTGCGTCATTCTTATGGGGAGAAAAGGCAAGTGGTGTTGGATAAATTTTTGTTTAAATATCGACTAACACCTCACACAACGACGGGGATGTCTCCTTCTAAACTCATGATTGGCCGGGGAATTCGTTCAGTTTTCGATCTGTTACGTCCAAACGAAATGTTACAACAACGAGTTTTATGTCATCAGGAAAAACAGAAGTTGTACCATGACACTAAAAAAAAAGGAGAGTTATAGAAGCGCAACCTAATGATCAGTTATGATTCGCAACTATGGAGCTGGACCAAAATGGGTTCCTGTAACGGTGCAGGAGAGAACGGGCCCTGTTTCCTTCATGTGCTAACTAGAAGATGGTCGTTCTATTAAACGCCATCAGGACCAGATATGGGAACGTGAATTGTAGGATGACCAGAGTCTTCCGGAAGGCAGACCCGATCCTCTGGAAAATGGCTCAATTCGCCTGCCTATGCAGGTTGCACCTATTCCTACTACATCAACCCCGCTCCGCAGGTCGTCTAGGGTCTCTCACTTCCCTGACAGACTAAACTTGTAGAGGAGTGAGATGACGTGTGTATATATATATATATATATATATATATATATACATTCAACTGCAAAGAACACGCAGTATAAATAACGTAAAGAACGACGCTTGTATAGGAGATATTCCGCGCAAGACGAGAGAGAGAGAACGGAACAAATGAAAAAATGAGGTAACCACCTGGGAATCGAACCCGGGATCTTCCGATTGCCGGTCAGACGCGATACCATTACACCATGGACCTCACTCTTCCAAATGCCGTAATTCTTCTACATACTCGCAGAAACCAATGCCCCAAGGGGGCACCTTCCGCATGCCGTAACATTATATACATTCAACTGCAAAGAACACGCAGTATAAATAACGTAAAGAACGACGCTTGTATAGGAGATATTCCGCGCAAGACGAGAGAGAGAGAACGGAACAAATGAAAAAATGAGGTAACCACCTGGGAATCGAACCCGGGATCTTCCGATTGCCGGTCAGACGCGATACCATTACACCATGGACCTCACTCTTCCAAATGCCGTAATTCTTCTACATACTCGCAGAAACCAATGCCCCAAGGGGGCACCTCCCGCATGCCGTAACATTATATACATATATATGTGTGTGTGTGTGTGTGTACATAGTCTAAAAGTCACTAAAGGGAGTCACTAAAAGAAAGCTGAATGGCAACACAAAAAGATAAAACAGCGGAATGCGGCTGTTCGTTGATTTGGGCTGAACAAAAGAGATGTAGTTTTGTATCTAAATCGTTGGTGCTAAGTTTAATTTGATGGTGTTTCTAAAGTGACTAATTTAAGCAGGAAGTTGTCTAATTATTATATAAGTTAGGGGTAATGTCTATAGCTTCTAAATTAGTAAAGTAGGACTAGTAGTAGGTCGTTTGTGGGACGCTGGTATCTATGGTAGGCCCTAAAGAAGATCTAAATCAAAGCACCTGTAAGTACCTTTATTGTTATTTAAACAACTTTAATAACTGACGGGGTCTAATACCCCCCCTCACGTTATTACAGTTGGTATGATCATAGTCGATATATACTGTATATATAGTCTAGGGCAGTTGTACTCATTGGGCAGCTCGCGAGCCAAATATATATACCGCATTTGGCTCACAAGCCGCGCAATGAGTACCACTGGTCTAGGGGATTACTCTTGTAAAACTGCCTGCGCTTCAAACTCCCACTGAGTAGCCAAATACTGCAAATAGGTATATACATTTTTAAAATGAGGGTGAATCAGGCAAATTTTATTAAATAAATTCAATGTAGAAAATTTATTTTTATAAAATTACGTATTTAATTTATAATTTCTTAATTAATTAATATTCTTAAAAATTGCAATATTATAATCATGCAACTCGAATGGAGGATATTTTTGCAGCCAATCAAAGATGCTGGGGTTGGTGACTTTGAAAAAACTATATAGGGCTATGGTTGATTGCCTGTGCCCTCATCCGTTGGAAATTTCCAGCAGACTTCAGTGGAGGGTTACCGACAAAAGCCCTATGCTTTTTCGTTAGAGAGTTATGAATATGTACAGTAGGTCTTTAAAAGGACCTCTTTATATTTAATTGATTACGGTAATTTTAGCGTCGGGATTTTAGCTGCCTATATTAGAATGAAAATAACGGGTCCCACCTTATTTTTGCTGGGTCTCAGTTTGTTTCGATGTAGGGTGTTACGATCTTTTTCGGTGTAGGGCCGCCACGATGGAGTTACTCAATGAGTTAACTTCTTGTAATAAATATAGGCAGTCACAATATAAACACTTTAGGGGATAGGCCTATCCTTATTTTATGTATTAAGTTTATTATAAGGAATTCACTCAGAACTTTAGGGAAGACAGAAGCACATCCTCCCTGTTTAAAGCGTTCGCTGCACATAAACAGCCCCGAGAGCCGTTCCTTGGTTCGCTTGTATTTTTTTATTCTTTGCCGATCCAGCAAAATTTTGTTTGGTCTACTTCTCTGTGGTAGACTAAACAATAAATTGGGTTTTCTTGTTGCTATGTGAGGCTTGATTCATACATACAGGTTCTTTGTACGTATGGCAATTATTTCATTCCCAATAGGCTATGTCGCCAATCCCGAGGCAATTTTGTATAGATATTTAATTCAATTAATTAATAATTTATATTTAATTATGAAATAAATGTACCACATATGATACCATGTTGTGAGCGCGTATAGTTTTTCCATATACTGGGGGGGCCGGAGAAAAATTTGTATGTTGTAGATCAAATTTTTTGATAAACTGTGTTTTAAACCATGTGAAATGGATTGAAAAGAATGAAATAGGAATTTAGGAAGAGAGAGGTTACTCAAGACCTATTTAAATATAAAAGTTCAAGAGGCCAACTTCTCAAGTTTAGTTAAAGTTATGTCAATCAGTTTGACTCCCTTTAGGTATAGGAAATTTATGGAATTAAAGTAAAGTTATTAAGCATTTTAACTTTGCTCAGTTTGTGTAAGGTTTATAAGTCACCAGTCTTAATTTTTTCTTGTAAATGTTTTCTGGCTTTCAAAGCAGTCTTTCTTTGAGGCCTGTCTGGTTTCCTGTCTGGTTTAGTCTGAGTTACATCAGGTACACTGAGAGATTCCTCTCCAATAGTATCCTGATCCATCCTTTGGGGTAATGGCTCTAATTTAGCCCCACACTCCAAAGGATATAGTAGTGTGATATCTCTGGTGGTTTCACAAATATGTTTTTGCAAGAAGTTGTATCTGTGTTGGTCACACATGTTAGACAAATTTGACTGTCTGTCCATAAGTAAATGTCTGTTATATCAACTTCTTTATACACTTCTGAGAGAAAGTCTTCTGTTTTAAAAACCAAAGCATTCCAAGTGTTTTTGTGTAATTGTTTGGTGCAATGTTCCCATTGTTGTCTTTTGTTATTTGTTCATTTAATTTAGGAGAATTTAAAAGAGTTTGTACTGTATTCAAACCTCCTACCACTTCAGACTAGTCAATACCCGTAGTTTTAGTGGAGTAAATGTTACTCCTTCACAGGTAGATCTGGAGGGCTTGGGGCTTTGAATCCTGTACTGTTTTTGTGTTGTTTGGCCTATGGCCAAGGGAGGCCACAAGACCCTTTTTGTTTGGTCTCTGGCCAAAGGAGGCCACAAACCCTTGTTGTTTGGTCTCTGGCCAAAGGAGGCCACAAGACCAATGCTGTTTGGTCTCTGGCCAAGGGAGGCCACAAGACCAATGTTGTTTGGTCTCTGGCCAAAGGAGGCCACAAGACCCTTGTTGTTTGGTCTCTGGCCAAAGGAGGCCACAAGACCCTTGTTGAATAGGTTGGGCTATCAAGGGAGGCCATCAGCCCTTGATGAATTTGTTGGGTTATGGCCAAGGTAGGCCATCAGCCCTTTTGATGAATTTGTTGGGCTATGGCCAAGGCCCTTTGATGATTTGTTGGGCTATGGCCAAGGTAGGCCAAGGCCCTTTGATGATTTGTTGGGCTATTGCCAAGGTAGGCCAAGGCCCTTTGATGATTTGTTGGGCTATGGCCAAGGGTAGGCCATCAGCCGTTTGATGAATTTGTTGGGCTATGGCCAAGGTAGGCCAAGGCCCTTTGATGATTTGTTGGGCTATGGCCAAGGCCCTTTGATGATTTGTTGGGCTATGGCCAAGGCCCTTTGATGATTTGTTGGGCTATGGCCAAGGTAGGCCATCAGCCGTTTGATGAATTTGTTGGGCCATGGCCAAGGTAGGCCAGGCCCTTTGATGATTTGTTGGGCTATGGCCAAGGCCCTTTGATGATTTGTTGGGCTATGGCCAAGGTAGCCATAAAACCCTTTACAGTAGAGTAGTTTGTTTGTACGTGTCACTGTCTAACCATATAATTTTTGGCACAAAATTATGTGCACAGAATCAGAGCGCAGCAATAAAAGCTTTTACTCTCCGATCCTTGGTTATGTTTAGACAGGTTGTTGTGTTTGAGACACATGGAAAGAGTAGTGTGTGTGTGTGTGTGTGTGTGTGTGTTGCATTCCTCCGTTTCCAGTTGGTCTTGAAAACTTGGATTCACCACTCCAATGAAGTCAATACCCGTAGTTATGAATGAATAAATGTTGTGTATGATAGTATCCTACAGGTAGGTCTGGAAGGTTTGGGGTTTTGAAGGAATCCAATCTGTTTGCAAGGAATGTATGTGTCTGTTGATGAAATCTGTTGTGATTCTTCCTTTAAAAGAAGAATTGGATGTTTGGAGTCGTATGTATATATTTATATACTGTACCGTACGTATGTGTGTAAATGTGTATTTTGTTATAGGGTTTTATTTTTGGGTTTTGGGTTAGGTTAACCAATTTGGCTGAGTAAAGATCCTCAAATGTTGCATTTGAGACCCTTATATCAAGCCTTGTCTGTTTTATGCCTATATGTCAAATAGGACTTAGAATAGGTTGTGCCTATATGTCAAATAGGACTTGGAATGTGTTGCGCCTATATGTCAAATAGGACTTGGAATAGGTTGAGCCTATATGTCAAATAGGACTTGGTATGTCTATATGTCAAATAGGACTTAGAATAGGTTGTGCCCATATGTCAAATAGGACTTGGAATAGGTTGGGCCTATATGTCAAATAGGACTTGGTATGCCTATATGTCAAATAGGACTTAGGATTTGTTGGGCCTATATGTCAAATAGGACTTGGTATGCCTATATGTTAAATAGGACTTAGAATAGGTTGGGCCTATATGTCAAATAGGACTTGGTATGCCTATATGTCAAATAGGATTTGGAATAGGTTGGAATAGGTTGGGCCTATATGTCAAATAGGACTTGGTATGCCTATATGTCAAATAGGATTTGGAATAGGTTGGGCCTATATGTCAAATAGGACTTGGTATGCCTATATGTCAAATAGGACTTGGAATAGGTTGGGCCTATATGTCAAATAGGACTTGGTATGCCTATATGTCAAATAGGATTTGGAATAGGTTGGGCCTATATGTCAAATAGGACTTGGAATAGGTTGGGCCTATATGTCAAATAGGACTTGGAATAGGTTGGGCCTATATGTCAAATAGGACTTGGTATGCCTATATGTCAAATAGGACTTGGAATAGGTTGGGCCTATATGTCAAATAGGACTTGGTATGCCTATATGTCAAATAGGATTTGGAATAGGTTGGGCCTATATGTCAAATAGGACTTGGAATAGGGTCACTAATAGGTGTTAGGTGGGTGTAGGTTTGAATTTGTGCAATTGCTTTAGGTCTTTGTGATGTTATAGTTCTGAGTCGAATTTTGTGATGTTAGAGGGTCTTATGAGTAAGTTAAATTGCTGAAATAAATTTTATAACCTACACCACAGGTTGAATTAGAAATTTAGTGTTTTTAGTTAGGATAGGCCTTGAGTGTAAAGAGTAAGGCCTACTTTAAGAGGTAGGCCTATTATGTAAGGTAAAGTTAGGTGGGCCTACTAAATAGGCATATTTGTTGGGCCTACCAAGTAGGCTTATGTTTGGGCCTATTATTTTATAGGACCTAAAATGAGTTAAGCCTGTTAAATTAACAAGGCTTTGTTTTGAGTTTGAAGAGTAGGACCTATTAAATAGGCTTAATGTTGTGGGCCTATTTCTATAGGACCTAAAATGAGTTATGCCTGTTAAATGAACGAGCCTTTGTTTTCGGTTAGTGTAAAGGTAAAGGGATCGGTTCCCAGTTGCATAGGCCACCATATGAAAAAACTATAGTGGGGTTACGGTTGAAATTGGGGTTAGGCCTAATGAGCTAAGCCTAGCCACTGCGTGTCAGTGTAAATTTTAGAGGGGTTAGTTCCCCATACACAGGACCACCATTTGAAAAAACTATATAGGGCTATGGTTGATTGCCTGTGCCCTCATCCGTTGGAAATTTCCAGCAGACTTCAGTGGAGGGTTACCGACAAAAGCCCTATGCTTTTTCGTTAGAGAGTTATGAATATGTATAGTAGGTCTTTAAAAGGACCTCTTTATATTTAATTGATTACGGTAATTTTAGCGTCGGGATTTTAGCTGCCTATATTAGAATGAAAATAACGGGTCCCACCTTATTTTTGCTGGGTCTCAGTTTGCTTCGATGTAGGGCGTTACGATCTTTTTCGGTGTAGGGCCGCCACGATGGAGTTACTCAATGAGTTAACTTCTTGTAATAAATATAGACAGTCACAATATAAACACTTTAGGGGATAGGCCTATCCTTATTTTATGTAGTAAGTTTATTAAAAGGAATTCACTCAGAACTTTAGGGAAGACAGAAGCACATCCTCCCTTTTTAAAGCGTTCGCTGCACATAAACAGCCCCGAGAGCAGTTCCTTGGTTCGCTTGTATTTTTTTATTATTTGCCGATCCAGCAAAATTTTGTTTGGTCTACTTCTCTGTGGTAGACTAAACAATAAATTGGGTTTTCTTGTTGCTATGTGAGGCTTGATTCATACATACAGGTTCTTTGTACGTATTGCAATTATTTCATTCCCAATAGGCTATGTCGCCAATCCCGAGGCAATTTTGTATAGATATTTAATTCAATTAATTAATAATTTATATTTAATTATGAAATAAATGTACCACATATGATACCATGTTGTGAGCGCGTATAGTTTTTCCATAGTGACACAAAGACTCAAGTGCAAACAAAAAATTAATGGCGTGTCATATTCAGAGCATTCAAAGTTAATTACAGTTTTGTATTGTAAATAAATGCAAAATGTCTTTAAAGTGTGTCGCGGTACTCTGTAACAATGTAGAAACTTCCACTTGAGTAACGACGTCAGCAATGACATAAAAAGAAAACAGGGGACAGGCTGAAAATGCTCGAAGCCCAACACTGTGTATATACACGGTGTTTCAGGTCGACCCTAGAAATATGGAAATTGGCGGAATTTGTATTTGGTATTTACAGTTTGCATAGTAATTCCGTTGTATACCTATGCTGTACATATTATGATTACATCTGAAAAGTTGCTAAACGTTCACTCCAAATAAATAAATAAATTAAAAAAATATATATTGAAGGGTAGATACAGATACAGCGGTTAATATGCAGTAAAATAAATAACTCCAAGATATTACTTAAATCTATACTTCTCTAGTGTAATTTAGTGTGCTTCGATAAACTGCAATGTAAAAAGAGCAATCAGAGAAAAACAAAAGCATTTCATAAATTCAAAAGAACTAAAAATGGCACAGACTCCGAAATATATAAAAGTAAAAGAAGCATTTGCAAGAAAGCAATCAGAGATAGCAAACGGGACCTGGAAAAAAGCCTAGCCAAGAATTCAAAACACAATCCTAAGAAGTTTTTCAGTCACTTCAATTTGAAAAGTAAAGTGGAAAAGAAAATTGGCCCCCTCCATATAGATGATAAAACTATAGATGATGATCTTGAAATAACTGAAGAACTAAAATACTTCTCATCAGTATTTACAAATGAAAATTTAAATAATATTTCTGATCTTATACTACTAGGACAAGATAGAGAAATAAATGAAATAAGGGTAACAAAACTAGATATCCTAAAAGCAATAGATAAATTAAAAATGGAAAAATCTCCAGGGCCAGATGAAATGCATCCAATAATCATAAAAGCTGCCAAAAAGAATATAGCACAGGCACTAGAAATTATTTTTAATAAAGCATTGATATGTACTGAAATTCCAGAGGATTGGAAGAAAGCAAATGTGGCTCCAATCTTTAAAAAAGGAAATAGAAACTTGGCAAAAAACTACAGACCCATCAGCCTCACCTCCATTATTTGCAAATTACTCGAAAGTATCATTAGAGGTAAAGTTACTGAGTTCCTTGAAGAGTGCAACCTTATAAATGGTAGCCAGCATGATTTTCGAAATGGAAGGTCCTGTCTAACCAACTTGATTGAATTTTATGATGGAGTCCTATTGCATTTGGACAATAAAGAGCCAGTAGATATAGTATACCTAGATTTTGCAAAGGCATTTGATACTGTTCCTCATGCAAGATTGTTCGTAAAAGTTAGAGCCCATGGTATAAGAGGTCATATAGCTGACTGGATAGAAGAATGGCTGAGAAACAGAAAACAGAGTTCATCTAAATGGAAATAAGTCTACTTGGAGACCCGTATTGAGCGGAGTCTCACAGGGGTCTGTGCTGGGACCTCTACTTTTTGTTGTCAATATAAATGATCTAGAGAAGGGCCTATCATGCAAAACCTAAAAATTTGCTGATGATACAAAATTAGGCCACAATGTTAAGTCAGTAGCAGGAGCAATGACAATACAAAAAGACTTAGACAGAGCAACAGCCTGGGCAGATAAGTGGGAGATGAAATTTAATGTTGATAAGCGCAAGGTTATGCATATTGGGCCAAAAAATCCAGAATTTGAATACAATATGAATGGAATTTGGATTAAAAATGATGATAAAGAGAAAGACTTAGGTGTCACTGTGACTAATGAACTTAAACCCTCAAATCACTGTATGGAAATCAGAAATAAAGCAAATGCTAGACTCAATCTCTTGCAAAGACACATTGAATACAAATCACCCAATATTATAAAGCAACTACGGGGCTCCAATAAACCTTAGCCCCCCCGCCCATGGCCTAAACCATTAGAGGTACAGTAAAACTAAACATACCTTACAGAAGAGAATTTAATCCTCCATTTAATGAGAAACAATTAAAACTTGGTGTTCCCGCCATTGGCTTCCAAGACAGCCTGAATTCGCTTTGGGTAGCTTGCCAAAAATGACGTGAATAGATCTTGATCATTACGCAAATTTGCTAAAACAGTTTCAATGTGTTGCGTCATTGTATCCTTCGAAAATCGATTTGCTGCAGGTTCTTGAAACAAGAGACATTCAACCTTGTCCTTTATAACTGATCCAATGTGTTTACAGACGTTCAGGTCAAGAGAATTTCTTGGCCATTCTTCATTTCCAAAGAAATCGATCTCATGGTTCCGCAACAACTGTTGAGTGGGTAATGCCTTAAAGCAGGGGGCTTATTGTGCAGAAGTGTGACCTGATCGACATCCATAACATTGTTTGGGTTTCTTAGAAAAGGAATGACATGCTGGGATAGAATAATATCACGAAAATACTGTCCATCCCAACTCTGAACATTTGGCTTCAGCACCCACATGAGCTTCTTTGCAGTGAACAAAACAAACACACCAACACAGTCTGGACTTTTTAATAATTCGCGATAATGTTCATTGTCATCGATTTCATCTGGTGTTGTGGCCCACACTCGATCATTTTGGTAGTTAGGCCGACGTGTTACGTAAACAAAAAATTCATCAAAGACAGCTAAATGCATGAAATCATCCACATCCCAATCTTCAAGATAATGGGCAAACCACATTCTGTCATCGATGTTAAGTTGAGTTTTTCTTGGCTTTGGAAGTTGATGCCAAGGCTTTAAACTTTGCCTATGACGGTACAGTCGAATGATCTCACCACTAACGATCTTTCCTCTCAACACTTCGATCTCTCTAGAAAGTTTAGCACAGCTGTTTTTCCGCTTACGCGTACCGCTTTCAATGATGTCCTTTGTTTCCTGAGAGAGTGGCAAATTTGGGCGCCCAGATTTGGTTGTATCCATTTCACATTCATCGAAAGTTTTATTCCAATTTCTTTTGACGAAGTCCTCACTTCTTCGCAACTTTTTGGCAACCCATGAACGTGTCATAAAGGTGGCTCCAGCATCACGAGCTTCCCGAAATGTTATTGCTCGTATGCGATCTATCACACGTTGCCTCTCCGAATCACCAATTAATTGAGAAGCCATTATATTATCACTTTATCAGCTAGAGTAATTTTAATACCTGTAATCTTCTTCTTCCTCAGCATAATTAATCCCATTTTTATATGGGGTCGCTGTTTAAGGTGAGTCGCCTCCATCTTGGTTCTTGACTCATCTCATTTGGTTGTGGCGTGGGTTTTTACGGCCGGATGCCCTTCCTGACACCAACCCTCCCCCTTTATCCGGGCTTGGGACCGTCCGGAGAATAAGCTGACTATCCTTGCCTCCGGTTGCTGTTGAGACATTAGGAGGAGTCTCGTAATACCTTCCGAAAATCTACTTTTGGAAATAATCTCTGGAGTCATGAACTTAATTTCCATATGGATAAAAGTTGTTGAAAATAGGCTATTTATTGTCTATGTTCTTTTTATACTTTATATCAGGGTAAAAGTTGTTGTTTCGATATCTGTTTTTGTCGTTGATTAAATTATTTGAGATCTAATAGGCATTTCGTTTCTGTTTGTTTCGACGTTTTCTTGTGTTTTAAATTTTCATGTAGCGAATCAGTAAAATAAAGGTGCATAATATCTTCGATCTTCTGAATTGCTAAACCCTTGTTTGCACGTTATGTTTCTCAGATAATCGGAAGCCTTCTGTAGTTCTGTAGAACTGTAGTTCTTAGTCTATATGCTGAAAATGTGTTAAAGAATGGGAAATATCGTCAGTGTTTCATCTTGGCTTACTGTATGTTATCTGTAATACCTGTAATAAATAAAGAATTTGATATATTTTTATAATCACTAAAAATTATTTCGATATAAGTAAACATGTAAGCTGCAAATGGGGGGGGGGGGCAAGCTTTTTTGGAACCCCTTATACATTTTATATGTGAGACCCCTCCTCGAATACTGTATTCAATTTAATAGTCCCTATATGATACAAGATATTGAAAAACTGGAAAAAGTACAGAAACGAGCAAACACGTCCCTTGGTATCAAATTTAGGTACATACAAACAAAACAGAATCCTGCAGACTTTTTGACAAGAGGGCTCTCTTACAAACTGTTGAAAGCAAACAAAATTTGGTATGAAGGGCCTGAATGGCTAACATGCGAGGATCTTTGGTCAGCCAAAGTAGTTAACCTCACACTCAACTCTACAACAACTGAAAAGATCACTGAGGACAAACCTATTTTTTACTATAAACATTATTCAGACCTCAACAAACTCTTGAGAATTACAGTCTATTGCTGCAAGTTCGTCAATAGCTACCTTCTCAAACACTGTCCTCAGAAGGCCTTTTCTAACTTAACAGAAACTGCAACAAAACACTGGCTCAAACAGATACAAGCTTCAGAATTTGACAAGGAATTGAAGTATCTTAGGTCCAGTAACACATTAAACAAAGGAATTCCTTCACTTGTCATGGATCTAAATCTGTACCTGGATACAGAGGGTCTGATAAGGTGTAAAGGAAGGCTTAACAAGTCAATTTTGACTTACAACTCTAAGCACCCAATTCTTCTTCCGAGGAGGAATCACTTCACAAATCTCATCATCAGAGATACCCACAACAAAATACACCACATAGGGGTCCCAAAAACCCTGACGGAGCTGAGAAAAACTTACTGGCTACCAAAGGGTAGAACTGAAACAAAGAAAATTTTAAACACATGCATTCCCTGTAAACGTATCCATTCACGACCCTTTAAGACCCCAAGCCCTCCAGACCTACCTGTGGAAAGAGTAACGTTTACTCAGCCATTTGAAACCACGGGTACTGACTACACTAGAGCGGTGAATGTGAGTTTTGGAAATAAAATGGATTCAAAGGAATACAAAGTGTACATTGTACTCTTCACCTGTGCTGCCACACGTGCCATATGTCTAGACATAGTAGAAGATCTGACAGCAGAAGCTCTTACCGCTGCTTTCAGACGATTTTGTGCACACAATTCTCTACCCAAAACTATGTGGTCAGACAATGCCACATACTTCAAATCTGGTGAAAGAATTATTCATCAGATTGTGACAGTGAAACAGCACAAACCCATTTAATCAAACACAATATAACCTGGAAGTACATTCCTGTTAATACACCATGGTATGGTTCCATTTGGGAAAGAAACATTAGGACCAAACATCTACAACTTTTTGAACTCATGACTATTCTGTCAGAAATTGAAAATGTTGCCAACAACAGACCATTAACTTATGTGGGAGATGGTATTAATGAGCCAGAACCTCTCATACCAAACCACCTAATTAAGGGAGAAACAGTAAACATGTTACCAGAATATGAACATAACAGTACAGAGGATCCAGATTGGGTAACAGGACACACAGAACTCAACACAAAATACCAACATTTGACACAAATCAAAACTCAGTTTATAACAAAATGGATAGAAGAATACTTATCAAGTCTTAGAGAAAGACATAAACAATTAACAAAACAAAATTGGAATGATTCAGTCAAAACTGGGGACATTGTGTTGGTACATGACAAGACTCCAAGACAACATTGGTCAATGAGAAAAGTCTTAGAACTCAAAACTGGTGAAGACAAAATTACCAGGGTTGTAAAACTGAAAACAGCAACTGGTGAAACCACCAGAGATATTACATTACTATATCCTTTGGAGTGTGGGGCTAAGTTAGAACCATTACCCCAAAGGATGGATCAGGATACTATTGGGGAGGAATCTCTCAATGTACCTGATGTAACTCAGACTAAACCAGACAGGCCTCAAAGAAAGACTGCTTTGAAAGCCAGAAAACTTTTACAAGAAAAAATTAAGACTGGTGACTTATAAACCTTACACAAATTGAGCAAAGTTAAAATGCTTAATAACTTAATTTTAATTCCATTAATTTCCTATACCTAAGGGGAGTCAAACTGATTCACATAACTTTAACTAAACTTGAGAAGTTGGCCTCTTGAACTTTTATATTTAAATAGGTCTTGATTAACCTTTCTCTTCCTAAATTCCTACTTCATTCTTTTTAATCCATTTCACATGGTTTAAAACACAGTTTGTCAAAAAATTTAATGTATAACATACAAATTTTTCTCCGGCCCCACCCAGTATATGGAAAAACTATACATGTTTACAATATGGTATCGTATGTGGTACCTTTATTTCATAATTAAATATAAATTATTAATTAATTGAATTAAATATCTACAAAATTGCCTCGGGATTGGCGACATAGCTATTGGGAATGAAAATAATTGCCATACATACATAGAACCCGTATGTAGGCATCGGGCCTGCTTGACAACAAGAAAACCAAATTTATTATTTCGTGTTCAACATTTTCTATTGCTGACTCATGAAAATTACATCAAGCGAAGAGTCAACGAACTTTGAAGAATCAGCAGATTCCTAACGATTTATTATTAGCGGCTCGCTCGGAGCTTGCTTATGTTACAGCGATGCTTTAAGCAAGGAAGATGTACTTTATCTTCCTATAAGTTCTGAGTGAATTCCTCATAATATGAAACCTAATAACTATAAAAAGGATAGGCCTATTCCTTCAGGTATTTAATTGTAGTGACTATTTATATTAATTACATCAAAGCAACTCGTTGTGTAACTCCATCGTACCGCGGCCCTACATCGAAAAACATCGTCACGTCCTACGAACAGCAGCGAGGCCCAACGAAATAATTATTAAGGTAAGGCAATTTCTTTCTTTACCATTAAGCAGCGCAAATACGGAAGGCAAATAAACATAAAGAGGTCCTTTGAAGACCTACATATACATAAGACATAACTCTCTAACGAAAAAACGTAGGGCTTTTATCGTTAACTCTCCACTGAAATCTGCTGGAAATTTCCAACGGATGAGGGTAACAGGCAATCAACCCATAGCCCTATATAGTTTCCATTAAAGAAACTTTTGGCTAATGCTCATTTGAGCAAAGAAGAATTCTGCACTGTTTTGTGTAAAGTAGAAGCAATGGTGAACAGCAGGCCTATCACCTTTGTTTATAACAGTATGCAGGATGTAGAGCCATTGACACCAAATCATTTTCTTTGTGGTAAACGATTAACATCAAGCCCCAGTTTGCCAGAAGACTTACAGCCTATCCAGAGCACTCAAGAAGAGTTAACCAGAAGGTTCAAGTACCTTGAAGAGCTACAAGATCACTTATGGAAGAGGTGGCAGATGGAATACTTGCCAGAACTCAATTATTACTCATCAGGTAATGTAAAGGGCTCCAATGCAAATTGTATCAAGGTGAGAGAAGTGGTAATGATTGGGGATGAAAGACCAAGGCAATGCTGGAAGCTTGGCATAATTGAAGAGTTATTTGTTGGCAAAGACAATTTATTAGGTCTGCGCTGGTAAAGACTTTAGGAGGAAAATTAAAGAGACCTATACAAAAACTCTAGGCTTTAGAAATCAGCAAAAACATGAATAATCAAGATGAAGCATTTGGGTTACAGCTTCATGGAAAAAGCTGGGCTAAACTTGCAGAAGGTAGTGACAACAATGCCTCTTCGGTGGGGAGTGTTAGAAAATCTAGAAGAGGAAGAGCCATTGTTGTCCCAAGGCGATATGATGACTAAACTGATTGATGCAGCATTGCTTGTATATATTAAGTTAAGGTGTATATATATCCATCTCATAATTGTAAGGTTAGTGAAAAAATAACTTAATTTAGAGCTAGCATTTTTGGGCTCTTGTGACACCATTGTTTGGGCACTCTTGTGGCATCATTTTTTTGGGCACTGCGCGTCCTTCCTACTCGTTTGTTGAATGAGGCACTTACAGGGTGTGGTCTTATAGCGAGCTCTCTTGCAATTCAGTTTGGTTGTTTGGATACAAGATTGTTGCATCGTGCAATGGTGCAGTTTGTGTTGTTGTTCCAAGGTTTAGAAAGAAGCCCATAAATAGTGTCTCTTTTGTTTTTTATGTTAATTTTATGCAACTGAGGCCTAAGGTAGGCCCATATCGAGTCAGCAACCCTGAGGTAGGACCTAATAGGACCTCCAAATCCGTAAGTTTGTTTAGTCTAGCTTAACTTGGGCTGTAGGTTGCAGTAGCCCCTCAGAGCTTGGCCGTTCGGGGCTCAGCTGGGATTCTGAACCCAATCAAATAAAATAAAATAATACCGTTTAAGCTTATAAGTTTGGTACCTTTGAAGAGCGTTAAGGTTAAGAAGAGCTGCCAGGCATCTACTGTCTCTGACATGAAATAAGTTATACAATATTAAAAAAATCAAAGGATTAATACTTTAATTTATACGAACAGAATAATATCTTTTAAAGGATTAATACCTCAGTTTACACAAACAAAAATTTATTTCCTGTGAAAATCTTGTCTACACTTATTTCGTTCGTCTTTTGTAACCAAAACAAGTGTTTTTGCTCTTTTACTGATCGTTTTCAGTTTATATTTGGATTTATTTTTGGTCAGAAATGAAATGTATGTATATTCTGATGACTCTAATGTTTTAATGGTGTTCATTGAATACAACGTGGGTAGAAACAGTCCCTACACACCACTTTTTCTTCTAGCCAAACAGGTTCAGAAGTTATTGGCAATTATGCGTGAAATGCCGCAGTATGTCGGAGCTCCTATCTTTGACGGGACCAATGAAACGCAGACATCAGTTTTGAGTAACAACTTATTTTGTAACAAAAAATTAACACAACATAAAACATAATCAGTAGCAACACAAGTTAATCAGTAATACTTCTACATTTTCCCACTTTTCCTTCTTTTTCTACATTCTTCTCCACTTCATTGGCACTTCTCTTCCACAGTTTTTCCTACATTTTCTTGAAGCCAAATCGTTAATAATGTCCGAATAACTTAGTTTTCTCTCTAATTTTTTATTAATGGAGATAATAACTAGATGTGACAGTTTATCATGAGACACTGAGAACGTAAATAATATTTTGAGCTTCATTTTTAAGAATGAGCAGCAGGAAGTAAAAGTCGAAAAGTTGCTACATCAGTAATCGAAGACTAAACTAGACTGAAAAAAAAACACGAAAATTAACACAAAAATCTTTCAAAACGATTTCACGACAGCTTGAAGGAGGAATTCCCGTGATGCAAAAAAAAAAATTGCCGTCCAATTTGGGTGGTCCCCAGAGGCCGCAGGGACCGCGGGCGCCAAACGGAGGCACTGGATCTGAGGCCTCCCGGATCGAGGTCTGTCATTCACTGACCCTTTTTCTTTAAAAACTTTTTCATCCAATTGTTAATTGAATTCCTATTGGATGCATCTTTCTGGTAATGAGCAGTGAACTTTCTTCTCGAAGCTATTGTGGACTTCATTTCTGCTCGCCATAAAAGACGATTAACGTTTTCTTCTGCGTTCACATTTTCAGTCAGTTTCAGCGTCTTCACCTGATAGGATGTGGCCTGTAATAAAATAAAGAAAAACTTTAATATGACTAATTATGCTTTCATATGCCATTTACAGTTTGTTTCAATCATGTATACATCAAAAGTTATTGAAGTTTAAAGTTGTACAAAGACTTTGTAATCACTCTCTCTCTCTCTCTCTCTCTCTCTCTCTCTATATATATATATATATATGTTAACCCCTCCGTCTATTGCTCTGAGTTGGTTCGAAGTCGACGGGGGTTCTAGTTAGGTGGCAGCAACGGATGTATTATTCGCAGTAGTTTTCTTTTATATTATTCTCCGAGTTCTTCTATAGTGGCTCGGAGGATTCAGGGAGGCTTAATAAATTCTCTGAAGATTCCGGACTCTTCTTATAGCGTATCCGGAAAGTTTAATGACTAAGTTTTTCTGAAGAGAGCAAGGCTCGAAGGATAAGATAAAGACTATCTTTTACTGTAATTTACTGCTAAAATGCACAGGTAGTGCTCAGCATCTGAATTAGCTTCTGAATTTACAGGGGTAGAGATTCGACCTCTTTCGTCCATTGCTCAGGCCGAAATCTAAAAATTAAGGAGGCAAGGGGCCTCTGCCCCCTCCTCGCTGAGAGGCTGCTAACAAGGGAGTGATTCGAAGTAATCGAAGTCGGAGTGAAGAAGTAGAAGTAACATTATTTTACAATTACATGATTTATATACAATCTAAATTTTGGGGGGGATGCAGTTTGAAGGTTAAGTTTACCCCCTTTTAAACACATGATCAGATGAAAGATTCCAAATAAAAAATTAAAAAAATAAAAATTAAAATTAATCGTATTTTCGCCGAGTATGCATTTCTAAAGGGTGACATAATTTCGTAGTACATTAAGTACAATCCAAGTACACCCTGAGTACATTGTAATTTCGGGTTTACAACAATTATGATTATAATTATGGATTAGTTCATATTCACTTAGTATCGTTTAATTACACTTCCATTTAAAGTACATTATAAGTTATTATCACTAATTACAGTTTCATTAAAGTACATTACTACATTATATATTAAATTATGATCGTTTAATTAAAGTTTCATTAAAGTACATTACGTCGTTTACAATTCTTACAGTGTTTTTATATTTATATATGGTTATTATATATGATTATTAGTACAACACAAAGTACATGGGCACATACGGTATATATTTATATATACATGACACACATGATTTAACATAACGTATGATAATGTGTTATAAATTGAAATTAGAACGAGAGGAGATTTTTCTTTTTCAGATGTTCAATTCATGCTGTGATCATCGAATTTGATCACTTTCCTAAGCATTTATGAATATCTTGCGAGGGGTGAACGCACTTGAAAAAAATAATAAAAAAATAATACATGCGAACGTATTTGGACGATTTTGAACGAACAGGTACGGAGGCATAAAGTTTCGTACCATTTCGTAGACTGACACGAGTAAAAATGAATATTTAATAAAATTGATATAGGATAATGGTCAAGACAGGGCATGGATGTATGAATGAACATATAAATAATGACGTATAGAGTGTACAGTTTTTATTATTATGTTAAAGACTTTCCATACATTGTACATGAAAGATATCCACATACCAAATGGGTGATTCAGTGTTCGCGGTATGGAAAACGTGAAGAGAATTAAGTTACTTTATGACGTCATAGTTATTCACATTATGTCATACGTGCAGTATAAGTCATTATTAGAAAAGATGAATTAGAGAAATACAGTAATGAATAAAGAAGTACAAATCGAAATTCTATCCAAAACTCGCTTAGGCGATTTTGGTTTCTTATGTAAAAATGAACATTCAAACATAAAAACCATACAAATATAAGTACTTCATGAAGACAATGAATCCATATAATGATTGTATAAGAATTGTTCATTGTTCATTTTTACAGTGCTCTCCCCTTTTAAAATGGTATTAATTAATACAATAATATAATACAATTAATACAATACAATACAATTGAGAAAATAACATCCAAACGAATCCAAATTAGATGATGACGAATTTTTCTTTACAATACAAATTTTATACAGAACAAGTGAGTTCGAGTGGTTGGGTACAATGCAGAGTAATCAAATTTTTAACATGACACTTGCTTAGAGAGCTATTATAAAATAAAAAAATCAAAGATTAATACTTTAATTTATGCAAACAGAATAAAAGGATTAATACGTTAATTTAGGCAAACAATTAAGTTAGACAAAGAATGATATTGTTAAATTTTTAACACAATTTTATTTTTCTGTGGGGAAAATTGCATACATAATGAATAGTAGGTAAAAGGGAAAAATATAAATTATTTTTCAAAGTTACCCTGATCGTACAGTCTATAACTAATTTTATTGACTATTGTAGGTAAAAAATCGAATTACGTGATGGATGATGTATAGACCTGTGGTCTAGTGTGTATTTGTGTGTACTAGGTACAAAGTATGTATCTTATAATTTTGAGGGACAGATTTGCTGAGAGGATTATTAAATTAACTGAATAAATGCATGAGCAAGATACTGTATATATAGAGAGCAAAAAAATGATTAAGATTAAATTACATAGTTAGCACTTACACGCAATGAAATAGTTTATTGTGATATCCAATGATTTTAGAATAAAGGTTGTGTATATAATATATATATATAGTATGCAAACATGTGTGTGTGTCTGTGTGTGTGTGTGTGTGTGTGTGTGTGTGTGTGTAAGGATTCGGGAGGTTTTCGTATTAACAATAATTTAAATTGAGAGTGGGGTTATAGAGTCCTTTAAGTTTAAAGTGAATTATTATAAAATCTAATTACAAATAGTATTAATGATGATGTATGCGTATGAGTTTTAATGAATTCTAATATATGTCAAAAGTAATAAAATTCAATTAGGATTATCGATTTTACGTAATTAAATCAGTTGCACGTATTTTAAGGTAATAAAAAAAACGCACTTAGAAGAACTTACAATTAATGAAAGTAAATCTAGCGGTATTACAATTGAATTTCGACACACAATTAAATTCGACTACTAACATTCATAGCGTCAAACTGACTATAATTTTCGTTTGTACCTTACAAATGGTACAATAATACAACTTAAGGACAATTACTCACGATTAATTGAACAAAGAAAATGGAGAATACAAATTAAAAATAGAAATCAATTATGCATTTTAATGAGCTAACATAATTTTATAATATTCTTAAAAATAAAAGTAAATCGAGCCATAGATGAATTTCGGCCAAGAATAAAAAAAAGTTATTGAAATGGAAGGAAAGCATTTCGAACAATTTTTTTTAATAATTTCAGGTAAATTTTACATTAAAAATTATTTTTATATAAAAAAAATATTAAAAAGGTTTCATAATTTTTTGCATGTTAAGTAGAAAAATCATACTCTTTCGTTAAATGTTGATAGAATTTGAATTATTTGATATTTTAGTCTGCAAACTTGTTTGCATATAGATAAATACATATGTTTTATTGTGTAGAAGTTTTATTAAAATTAAATGACAAAAAGAATAAACACAACTGAAATTTTGGGTATGTGCGGTCATACGGGCAAATTTCCCTACCGTACAGAGCAGGATAAATTAGGTATATGATCGATTAATTATTACACAATTACTGTCATCATATAATCACAATAATTATAAAAATTGTTATAAACAATTGTAAAAATGGTTTTGGTTACCAATAATAAAATATATAATTTTACCTATGGCATGAAAAAAAAATCGTCAATTTCCTTCTTACAAAAAAGAAAAAAGGTAAAACTAAAAACACAAATCGGTCAATTCAGGTTGAATTTAATTCTCTTTAACAACAAAAAAAGGTTGAATTAAATTCTTAAATTACATTTTCTTAAACTAAATTCTCTTAAACTACAAAAAAATAGTTGAATTCAAATGACTGCATTGAAATGACTTGGGACTTCAAAACTGACTTGGGACTTCAAAATTGACTTGGGACTTCAAAATGACTTGGGACTTTAAAACTAACTTTAAATAAAACTGACTTTAAATAAAACAAACTGACTTCAAATAAAACAAACTGACTTCAAAACTGACTGAAACTGACTTCAAAACTGACTGAAACTAACTTCAAAACTGACTGAAATTGACTTCAAAACTGACTGAAACTGACTTTAAAACTGACTGAAACTGACTTTAAAACTGACTGAAACTTCAAAACTACTTGAAACTTGAAACTGAGTAACTTGAATCTGACTGACTTGAATCTGACTTGCAACTTCAAATTGAAACTTCTGACTTGAACTCTATCAAGTATCTTGAAACTGAAACTGTCTGAAATTGACTGCATTTGAACTGCTATCAAGTGGAGTCTATTATTCTCTGGGTTCGGTTGTCCCTCTGGATGGATGCAACCTACTGACTTGAACTAACTGAAGTGGACTGCACTGATCTGCTATCAGTGGAGTCTACTTAAACTGAAACTGACTTGCACTTGAACTGCTATCAAGTGAAGGCTATTAATCTCTGGGGCTTGGTTGCAGTGGTGTAGTGCTAAATAAAGAAGTGAGGGAACGCATTTTGAAAGTGTTACTCAGATGCGGGGGGGACAATGGCGAGCGCGGCGAGCACATACAGCTGGGGGTCCGGGGGCACTGTAAGCCCCCCGGGAAATCTTTTGAAATCTGACCAATTTCAGGGATATTTTGAGGTCATATGCACTGGATATTAGGATATATTCCAAGGTTGAAGATGCAGTAGTTCCAGTGTCAGTAGATATACGACATCCAGTACGATCAATAAAAATAGCTAACAACTGGAATGATTAACTAAAAAAAGTTAACAACTGGTACGCCGTGGTGACTGTTTCACCAGATCTTTATAGGCTAGCATTGCCTCAGTCGAAGCTAAAAGAAATGAAGCAGTTAATGATTCTTTCTCATATTTCTTCTAGTGGTGGGAATTAAAATTTCATGACGTTAGAGATTTGTAAGTTTGGATTTATTTGAAATAGTGAGGGAACGCCGTTCCGTCTACCAAAAAAAGTAAGGGAACGCCGTTCCCAATCGTTCCCACAGCACTACACCACTGCTTGGTTGTCCCTCTTGGTGCAACCGACTTACTTGAACTGTTATCAAGTATATAACTCTCTGGGGCGGTTGTCCCTCTGGGTGCAACCTACTGACTTGAACTGCTATCAAGTATTTCTATAAACTATAAACTCTCTATAAACTCTCTCTTTCTTAATTTTCAAGTCAATTCAATTCAATAATTTGAAAAAAAAATTGTAAACGAAAATACGAAATGTAAACACATTTCACTCGAATGTACACGAAGGTACAGTAATATTATGTTTGGTACATAAAATAAAATTATTCTATATTCATTATAATAGTGAAAATAACTCTGAAAATAACTCTGTGACATTAATTCTGTGACAATAACTGTGACAATTAACTTCTGTGAAAATTAACTCTGTGACATTTAACTTCTGTGACACTTAACTTCTGTAACATTTAACTTCTGTGACATTTAACTTCTGCGAAAATTAACTTCTGCGAAAATTAACTGCGAAAATCAACTTCTGTGAAAATAACTGTTTCAAAAAAAAAATGTATCACTGGTGTCTGAAATGTTCACTGTGTTTCTTGTAAATTCTGACAATACTATTTAACTGTTAATAATACTGACTTTTCAAATGTTTATAAATTACTTAAAAAAACAAACTCTGTACTTAACAAAATTTCTACGGCGAAATCCTTAGAGACGTGTCCTGAAGACGTGTCTTGCTGGCTACTTCTTCTTGGATGAGACGAGACGTGGATAACTTGGAGTCGTTACACACCGATTCAAGGGTGAATGTTACGAACTGGAAGTCGTGGGTCTTATTATCTTGGTAGTAGGGTCGCGACAATGTTTATCCTGATGCAGGGTAATTTCTATCCTGGCCAAATGGTGGCCACTTGTTAAAATCCTCTTGTTAAAATCCTGGGTAAAGTGTCGCCAAATTGTTAAGATCCTGGCTACAGGGTCGCCAAATTGTTAAGATCCTGGTAAATGGTCGCCACTTTGTTAAGATCTTCCTGTTATGGCCCTGGGTTGGTTCGAATCGACGGGGGTTCTGGTTGGGAGGCAGCAACGAATATTTCTCGCGATAGTTTCTTCTATAACATTCTAATTTTTTTTTCTCTCGCTATAGGGTCGACAGTTGTTAATTCTTCTCTTTCTATAATACTCTAATACTTTCTCTGAAGGATCGCCGATTTTCTTTTTTATAACTTATCGACTTTATTGACTGATAGTTCTTGGACGAGAGCACGGCTCGAAGGAAAAGATAAAAAACTTTCTTTTACTGTAATTTACTGCTAAAATGTATAGGTAGTGCTCAGCATCTGAATTAGCTTCTGAATTTACAGGGGTAGAGGTTCGACCTCTTTCGACCATTGCTCAGGCCGAAATCTAAAAATTAAGGAGGCAAGGGGCTTCTGCCCCCTCCTCGCTGAGAGTCTGCTAATAAGGGAGTGATTCGAAGTAATCGAAGTCAGAGCGAAGAAGTAGAAGTGACATTATTTTACAATTGCATGATTTATATACAATCTAAATTTTGGGGGGAATGCAGTTTGAAGGTTAAGTTTACCCCCTTTTAAACACATGATCAGATGAAAGATTCCAAATAAAAAAAAAAAATAAAAAAAAAAAATAAATAATCGTATTTCCGCCGAGTATGCATTTCTAAAGGGTGACATAATTTCGTAGTACATTAAGTACAATCCAAGTATACCCTGAGTACATTGTAATTTCGGGTTACTAACAATTATGATTATAATTATAGATTAGTTCATATTCACTTAGTATCGTTTAATTACACTTCCATTTAAAGTACATTACAAGTTATTATCATTAATTACAGTTTCATTAAAGTACATTACTACATTATATATTAAATTATGATCGTTTAATTAAAGTTTCATTAAAATACATTACGTCGTTTACAATTCTTACAGTGTTTTTATATTTATATATGGTTATTATATATGATTATTAGTACAACACAAAGTACATGGGCACATACGGTATATATTTATATATACATGACACACATGATTTAACATAACGTATGATAATGTGTTATAAATTGAAATTAGAGCGAGAGGAGATTTTTCTTTTTCAGATGTTCAATTCATGCTGTGATCATCGAATTTGATAACTTGCCTAAGCATTTATGAATATCTTGCGAGGGGTGAACGCACTTGAAAAAAATAATAAAAAAATAATACATGCGAACGTATTTGGACGATTTTGAACGAACAGGTACGGAGGCATAAAGTTTCGTACCATTTCGTAGACTGACACGAGTAAAAATGAATATTTAATAAAATTGATATAGGATAATGGTCAAGATCGGGCATGGATGTATGAATGAACAACATATAAATAATGACGTACAGAGTGTACAGTTTTTATTATTATGTTAAAGAATTTCCATACATTGTACATGAAAGATATTTATTCACATACCAAATGCGTGATTCAGTATTCGCGGTATGGAAAACGTGAAGAGAATTAAGTTACTTTATGACGTCACAATTATTCACATTATGTCATCCGTACAGTATAAGTCATTATTAGAAAAGATGAATTAGAGAAATACAGTAATGAATAAAGTACAAATCGAAATTCTATCCAAAACTCGCTTAGGCGATTTTGGTTTCTTATGTAAAAATGAACATTCAAACATAAAAACCATACAAATATAAGTACTGCATGAAGACAATGAATACATATAATGATTGTATAGGAATTGTTCATTGTTCATTTTTGCATATATATATATATATATATATATATATATATAAAAACTTATATATATATATATATATATATATATGAATAGAAACGACATAAGTATTAAGGAACGTTCGCCTCATTTTTCATTATTTCGTTATCTCTCCTCCTCGTGTGCAGAAACGTTCCTTAATACTTATGTCGTTTCTATTCATTTATATACTGCGCGGTCATTGCAGTTATTTGCATATATATATATATATATATATATATACACACACACACACACTCGTATATATAGAGTGGCGCAAAAGTCACGCATCATAGGAATTTTCGGTGTTAATTATAATATATTATTTTTTCCTTTTAGGTAGGGGATGGCTGCGAAATTAGCAATAGACAAGAGGGTGATCCTGGTTTTAATGCATGGAATACCAGGTACTACAAATCGACGAATAGGTACAGAATTTAAATTTTGTACCGATTCATCGATTTGTTGTACCTGGTATTCCATACATTAAAACCAAGCTCACCCTCTTGTCTATTCTTAATTTCGCAGCCATCCCCTACCTAAAAGAAAAAATAATATAATGAACACTGAAAATTCCTATGATGCGCGACCTTTGCGCCACCCTATATATATATATATATATATATATAGAGTACACCAAAGGAAATTCTAATATTGTTTACTCAAAGTATTATAAAATTTAATTTCTGGAAGTCGTTTGCATGTCTCCGGTTAAATTAAAATAAATTTGGTATTTTACGAATTACTTTATTGTTTTCAATCAAATTATTCATTAAATTTAATGAGATGGTAAATTATATTAAACTTGTTAATCATATGAATTCACAGTCGTACCTTACATATTACTAGCTCATTTATTAAATACGAGTTCTATTAGTATTGTTAGCCTAATACAAGTTTTACCTGGCTCCATGAGTGCAGAGCCTTCTGCCTCTCACCCTCATCCTGGATCCATGAGTGCAGAGCCCTCTGCTTCTCAGTCTCATCCTGGATCCCTGAATCCAGACACTGCTACATCGCCAGCTCAATACCATCTCACACAGGGTACCCATCAAGGGGCCTTGGCGAATCGGGATGCTGGGAATGCAGTGGGGGGGGTCATGGTGAGGAGGCATCTTAGACAATGGTGGTGAGGAGGGGCCGGAAGCGAGCGACCCCTCCGAGAACTGCAACCACTGCAGTAGCTAATGGTGGTGGTCCCTCGAGGTGGTCTGGTCCCACTCATGCACCGGCTAGAGGGAGTCAGCCTGTGGCAAAGGCTGGCAGAGAACGGCGGGGTATCATAGGGGGTGCCAAAACAGATCGTATGATGACTGTACCATCGAAGACTGCAAACATTTTCATCTCGAGATGTCGACCTGATCTTACTGCCGAGGAGCTGCAGGCATTTGTGGAAGATAAAGTGAACTTTCAGGTTACATGTAGGAAAATTGACTCCAGATGGACTACGTACAGTTCCTCTCAAGTTACAACAATCTGTGATGATCCAGAGGTATTTATGGATCAAGCGGTATGGCCGAAAAGGGTATATGTGCGGCGGTTCTTTGAGAAGAAGGGAAGAAAAACACCTGCAGTCCCTCTCGCAAGTGCTGGAGAGGGTAATTATGGAGACATCATGCGTCGTACTGTGGAGGAAAATCCAGCTGGGTCTAATGCTGAAACTGCTGTGCTTAGTATAAGTGGAATTCAATGTGTAGAGATGGCTGGTAGAACTCCTCCATCTTCCTAATTGTAACATTCAAAGCAATCTCTTATAACTGTAGAGGCCTAAGCTTGTTAAAAAAATCTAGAAGAGGAAGAGCCATTGTTGTCCCAAAGCGATTTGATGACTAAGCTGATTGATGCAGCATTGCTTGTATATATTAAGTTAAGGTGTATATATATCCATCTCATAATTGTAAGGTTAGTGAAAAAGTCACTTAATTTAGAGCTAGCATTTTTGGGCTCTTGTGGCATCATTGTTTGGGCACTCTTGTGGCATCATTTTTTGGGGGGCACTGCGCGTCCTTCCTACTCGTTTGTTGAATGCGGCACTTACAGGGTGTGGTCTTATAGAGAGCTCTCTTGCAGTTCAGTTTGGTTGTTTAGATACAAGATTGTTGTATCGTGCAATGGTGCAGGTTGTGTTGTTGTTGCAAGGTTTAGAAAGAAGACCATAAATAGTGACTCTTTTGTTTTTTATGTTAATTTTATGCAACTGAGGCCTAAGGTAGGCCCACATCGAGTCAGCAACCCTGAGGTAGGACCTAATAGGACCTCCAAGTCCGTAAGTTTTTAGTCTAGCTTAACTTGGGCTGTAGGTTAAACTGGCCCTTCAGAGCTTGGCCGTTCAGGGCTCAGCTGGGATTCTGAACCCAATAAAATAAAAAATAACATGGTCCTTCGAAACCGGATTCTAGCCCAAGACTGAGTCAGTGACTATTTTCCGGCAAGTTCTGATTGTGCAAATTGCAGCCCAAGTTAGGCCTGGACGGGTTGAGCATAATTGAGTTAAGGTCCCAGGGTAGAAAGTTTGGTCGCCCAATTGCGAAACTTGGCCGCTCGTCTGTCGTTGTTTTGGGCCTACATTTTTACCGGTTTGGTTAATTTTGGTTTATTATTCGTAGGCGAAGGTTGCAGACTTCAGTGCGCCAGTTACTTGGGTGGAAAATTTGATATTCCATACTGGTGGTTGGTCAGTACCCCAACCAAGCAATTCAGTTTATTTGAAAAAAAGCAAAATTTGAGTTTGATCAGTTTGGTTAAGTATTTTTGCCAATTCAGCTTATTTGGCATTGAGCCCAATTGTTGTTTGCATTGAAGATGAGTGCAGCTGAATTGAACAAGTTTAAAAAAAGGAGAAGCGCCTACAAAGGTCTAATTACAAAGGTCATTACCACTATAGATTCTGCCATAGAGCAAGAGGATTTAAGCTTAGTGACTGCGCAGCTTTCCATATTAGAAACTAAAAAGGTTGCTCTAAGCGAAGTAAATGTTAAAATTGAGGCTCTTATAGAAGAGGATGAAATAGAAAATAACGTAATTTACTTTGAAGAGATTATTGATGATATAATTAAAGTATGCCACCGAGCAAAAGAGTTTAGCAGTTCAGTACAGTTAGAGACCAGGTCTAATAATGAAACACAACCCTCAACAAATGATGTTTGTGAAGTTAAGGTTAACAGATCTGCAGTTCAATTACCGAGGCTTGTACTCAAAATATTTTCTGGGAGTATTCAGGAATGGCAAGGATGGGCAGACAGTTTTCAATCAGCAGTTCATTCTAGTCAAGTGTTAAGTGCGGTGGAGAAATTTAATTATTTGCAGTCCCTCTTGGAAGGGGAGGCAGCAAAGACAATAGCAGGATTAGCATTAACAGAGGCTAATTATAATGTGGCTTGTGATATATTAAAGAAACGGTTTGGTAAGCCAGAGATCTTAATTAAAAGCCATCTCCGCGAACTTTTAGCTATACCTCCTGTTAATAATCTCAGTAGTGTCAAGGAGTTACGGCAGTTATATGATGAATTTGAAGTTAGAACTAGGTCCCTGGACAACTTGGGTGTAGGAATGGAAAGGTATAGTATAACGGTGGTCACTATACTGGAGTCTAAATTGCTTAGCTCAATTTTGCTTGAATTAAGTAGGGGACACTCTACAGAACATGTGTACATCCCCCTTCAGCAGATGTTAAGTCTTTTAAGCACAGAATTAGCAAGACGAGAGGGAATTGAGTTTGCACAGTGGGATGTTAAACAAGGGGACAAAGGCAGACACAGCACCAAAGTTTCTACAAAAAGGAATAGCCCAAGTACAGTGTCAGCTCTACATGCATCCTCTGAGAATAAATTAAAGGGAATCAAGGAATGCATATTTTTCGAAGGCAACCACAAGTCATATAAATGTGAGGTGGCTGAGGCTTTACCTGTTGAGGAGAGAAAGGACAGGGTAACTAAGTCCACAGCATGTTTTAAATGTTTTTTGAAAGGTCACAGAGCAAGGTTTTGTAAGTTTAAAATCTTGTGCAAAAAATGCCATGGCCGGCATCAGCCATTATTGTGTGAAAACACTCCTAGTAGGCCTACCCCAGAAGTAGAGACATCAGCGGCACATGCCACTGCTATGAAAGGGAGTAAAAGTAAAGGGGGATTATTGCAAACAGCTGCAGCATTATTAACTGGGAATGATGGAGAAGCTACTGTAAGAGTGTTGTTTGATAGTGGTAGCCAGTGTAGCTTTATTAAGACCAGAATTTCCAGAAAATTGAAGTTTAAAGAACTTAAGAGGGAAAATTTAAGAATTTCTGAGTTTGGGGGTTCCGTTCAAAACCGAACCAAAGTTAAGAAGGTAGAAGTTCTGGTTAAGGGGTTGTTACCACAAGGTCCCACTATCAAGGTTCAAGCTGGAGAGATTGAGGAACTTTGTGCTCCAGTCACTACTTGTTTAGATATATATGGCATGAGTCCAAGAATTGCAAGTTAAAGGAATTAATTTGGGCAATAATAAGTTTGAAGGAACAGAAGATATTAGTCTTTTGATTGGAGCTGACTATTATTGGGACTTCCTCACTGGTGATATTGTCCGCACATCTCGAGGTCCGGTAGCTATTGAAAGTAAGCTAGGCTGGATGCTACATGGTAGCTATTGCAATGAAATGGAGGTTAAAGCTCTTTTTGTTAAGATTGAGGAGAACAGCCATGGTTTGGAAAGGCATTTGAAAGCCTTTTGGGAACTTGAATCCATTGGCATAAAGGACAAACAGGAGAAGCAGGCGAGTACAGTGAACAGTGATGTTTTAGAGCAATTTGAAAAAGGGATTGGGTTTAGAGATGGTTGCTATGAAGTTGGCCTCCCTTGGAAGGATTCTTGCAAACCCAGTTCAAACCTTCAACTAGCTAATAGGAGGTTGGAGACTTCATTGTACACGCTAAGAAAAAATGAGGAGTTGTTAATTGAATACAATGAGGCCACCCTAAGCTATGTAAGGGAGGGCTATGCTGAAAGGGTGCAAGGTGAGCTAGTGAGCCAGGAGGCACATTATCTGCCACACCATGCAGTGGTCGGCGAGACAAAACTACCACCAAACTGAGGGTAGTTTTTGATGGCTCAGCCAAGGGCAAAGGTGGTGTGTCCTTGAATGACTGTTTGGATGCTGGGCCAAATTTAAATGCAGATTTATTTTCCTTGTTACTGAAATTCAAGTTTGGTAGAGTAGCATTGACTGTAGATATGAAGCAAGCATTTTTGCGAATAAAGTTAAAACCAGAGGACAGAGATGCAGTAAGGTATCTGTGGGTGGATACGAAAGACTTGTTGGAAAATGAACCTACGGTTCAAGCATATAGAATGAAGTCAGTGTTGTTTGGCCTCAGCTCTAGTCCATTTCCGTTGGCAGCTACTATGCAGTACCATTTTAAAAAATATTCTGAAGTCTATCCTAACACTATTGAACACATAAGGAAAATTTTTTATGTTGATGATTTGCTGTGTTTCTTGGATAATACAGAAATGGCTAAACAGATATTCATGGAGGCTAGAGCTATAATAAGGGAGGCTGGCATGGAGCTTAGAAAATGGCAGACCAATCATTCTCATTTACAAGAGTTTATGAGTCAGTCCTGTGTAGGACCTGATGCAGCAGAAAGTATTGAGGATTCTGGTATTAAGGAGTTGTGGGCAATAGACACAAAGGTGCTAGGCATTGTTTGGCAGCAAGGAGAGGATTTGTTTACCTTCAATGGGAAATCTCTAGTAGAGCTGGCTGAGAATGAGACAAGGTGGACAAAATGTATAGTTCTTAGTTTTGCTTCGAAGGTCTTTGATCCTCTTGGATTCCTAGCTTCATTTGTGATAAAGTAAAAAATTTGGTTTCAGAGCCTCTGGGAAATTGGACTTGGTTGGGACCAAGAGTTATCTGATCATATGGTGGTAAGGTGGAAATATTGGTGCAAAGAATTGGCACATCTTGGAGACATTGAAATTCCAAGATGGTACTTTGGAGAGTTGAACAATAGTCCAGATAATTTGGAGCTGCACATCTTTTGTGATGCAAGTGAGGAAACCTATGCAACTTGTATTTATATAAGAGGCACATTCAAAGAGGAAGTAAGTTGCAGGTTGGTTGTTGCAAAGAACAGAGTAGCACCTTTGAAAAGGTTTTCTATTCCAAGGTTGGAATTGATGGGTGCCGTTGTCGCTAGTCGGCTTGCAGTTACGTTACAGTGCAAAAGTCTTTGGCCCTTTATGAAATTCCAAGCTATTATTGGACAGATTCCACTATAGTTTGGCACTGGTTAAGAAGCCAGGCAAGGAAATGGAAACCATTTGTTGCCAATAGGGTGGAGGAAATTCAAGCACACACAGATCCAAAGCAATGGAAGCATTGTCCAGGCACCCAAAACCAGCTGATTTACCAACACGAGGAATTTCAGTGAAAGATCTTACACAGTCAAGTTTGTGGTGAAATGGGCCAGAGTGGCTAAAACTTGAAGTGAAAACTGGCCTTCTAATCAGCCTATTGTAGGAGAATGCCAGGCTGAAGAAGTATGGGTGAGTGAGGTGAGAAAATGCACTGTGAACAGTTGTCAAGTTATGCAGCAGGACCCCATATTGAAGCTTGAGGACATTAGCAGTCTGAAAAGGTTGTTAAGAGTGACAGCATGGGTATTAGGGTGTGTCAATTTTGGGAGTGAAATGACTAAATTGAAAATCATGTGATTTGGTAGCAATTTAATGTAATCATTTGGCATACAAAATAATATCCTTGCTTCAAAAACAGTAAAAAATAACTCCAACCTACATCAATTTTAATTCAAAAATTCCATTTTTCCATAAATTCGTAACAAAATAACAAATGTGCGCAAACATCCTATCAACACTTAAAGTGGCAATAAGATATCATTCAGAGTCTTTATTTGAAAGTAACCAATGCAGTCATGTCCTTTTTGCTGCGGTTCCTTGACATCAGCATTCGGCTTGCTACTTGCGCTTTGATGTAGCCTTCTCGTCTCTCGTGACTGTAAACTTGACTAGCTGCTTCTGTGACCATTTTCACACATCTCTCCACACTCTGAGTGTGAGAAGGCCACTTTGGCACTTGCAGTGGAGCCTCTTTAAGTTGTGTTAAATCTTTGTTTGTTATGCATGTTGTCAGTGGTGGCTCCAAAACTTCCGAACTCAAGTTAACTAATTCTGACAATTTCGTGGCATTGACGTTTATCGGAGGTACCTTCCTTGTCTGAACAGAGCAGTCTCCCAGCTGATCATCATCTAGTGATGTTCCTCTAAGCTTTAGAATGATTTCCACAGCCTCAGTTCGCTCTTTGGTACATTGGCTGCAGAGTATTGCTTGCAAAACTGCCTCTGGCCTAGCATACTAAGCGGACCTTCTCACCACAGGTAACACGATGTCCACCACTACTTTCCTTTGGGTTCTCAGTAGCTATAATTGAAACAAGACGTGGTTGGGCCCCTCCATCCACATTGGATTAAGTTTTTCATTGAACCAGTGGGGAAGATAAAACCCAATAATAAATTCAACAATCAACATCAAATTATGTAGCATTTTGCCCTTCAGTGCATGTTTGGTAACCCAAATCCTGCAGAAACGAATCGCTGTAGTTAACCAACGACTGTGACTTACGGGTCCAATCTCCAAGAGAGCCAGATTTTGAGGCAACTCTCCTGATCTGATTGCTTGAACAATACGATAAGCGTAAGATTGATCCGTGCTGAGGTCTTTGATAACTTCTTCAGACAACATTGGAAGGGGAGGGCCTACTTCGACCTTTGGAAATTTTGTATTTATTTCTAATTCCGTTGCTTCAGCTAGCATGTTGCCAAGGGGGCCTGACCACTTGTTGCTCTTTGTAGGACCATCAAGTTCCTGGATGAGACGACGAAGAGGTAGTTCCCCTGTGTGCAAATCACATACAATCCAAACAAGCCTTCTTCCAAGTTTTTTCTAAATGCTTCATAACACCGCCCTGCCATCCAGTGTTCACCGCAGCTGAGTCTCCACCAACGGCCTGCAGTGAACTGTCAAGTCTTCTTTCTTGAAGCCAACATATTATTTGATCAGCAATTGCCTCTGCATGTTTCTTGCCTTCTACTTCTGCTTCAGGAACAAAGTGAAACAAATAGCGGCAACCAGGTTCGGAACACACAGAGTAGTGTTCTTCTTTGATGAGACCGGGAAACTTTCTGTCCATTCCCTCTACCTCTAGGAGAACTTTTGTGTCATCTCTTCTTCCATCAACCAAAAGGCAAGAGAGACCTTCCTCCTTCAAATCTTTTTCATGCTGATCAGATATTTCCTTCATTATTTTTTCTTGTGCTCTTCTTATCTTATTATGATCTATCACTAAGGATGTATCCTCTCGGCTGTTGAGGCCTGCATCTCTCCAAGTGGCAGTGGCAATCTCTGCAGTCTCTCGTAGCCCCGTATGGTGGCGAATACTGGCAAGGGCAATGTTTGAGATGTCTTTAGTGTTGTATTTCATTCTCTTCGGCGAAGGTTCAGATGGCATTTTGGAGCTATCATCTGATGTTGCTTCTTTCTGTTCATCTGAAGAGCTTTCAAAGAATGAGAAACCTCTTGATCGAGCTCTTCATTTCTTTGGGTGGCTTCTTCACTCTTCTTTTTCTTCCTTTCTTCCCTCTCTCGGATTTTCTCTTTTTTCTTAGCAATAACAATCTGTTTTTTGGTTTCTGAATAATCTGCCGAACCAATCTGCATACTTCCTTGGCCTCCTGCCTTTGTTCTCTGCACCTTTATGAAAGCCAGCTCCAAAACAGGGATCTTCTTCTCACGAGGACAGCGAATCAATGTGAGGTTGAGGTTCTCTTCTGCATGAGGGAGAACAATTGGCTTTAGAACACAACTCTATGGGACACTGGCAGTTAAAAATGTCAAGAAGAGTATCAAGTGTGTGCAGAAATTTATTTTTCTTTGCTAGTTTTCCTTTACCAAGTGATGTCTCAACTGCTTTGTGCCACAGCTTTGTTAATTTTAGTTCAATAGTTCTATACTGATTGAGTACAAGTGGTTTGAATAACATATTAGCTTTTTTCCACTGATGCAGAAGAGGGGGAATCATGTCCTTTATGAGCTCTTTCTCTGTGTAGTTCCTTCTATCCTTTGTATTTTGTTCACGAAGGAGTAACCCTAGTCTCAGCATATATATATATTCAATGTCAAGAATTAAAATTTGATTTTGCATGCTGTGTCAAAAATGTATACTATAGTCTTGCTTGAGTCACAAATTTGATTTTTTTAACCTTTGGCTATATTTATTTAATTTTAAATTAATAAAATAAATATTGCCTATATTTATTTTATTAATAAATGTATTTTATAAGAAAATATAACTACATTCGATTTTACAGATAAAATTTCAGCATCAAATATTTTTCTTGTTTTTGGTATTATAAACTGTCAAAAACCAAAATAAACTAATTGGTTGAAATATAGAATCTAGTCCATATGCAATGGCTAAAAAGAGAAATATAAAATCGAGTGCTCAAAACAGAGCTGCTAAGAAACAGAGTAAGTAGTATAGCCGCAAAAAGTTAGAGTGCAGAGATGTTGCAAGAGATAATGATCAATGTTGCAAAGGGGAGGGGGTATGTTGCAAAGGGTGAGAGTATGCAATGAAGGGGTGGGGGTATGTCGCAAAGGGGGAGGGGTATGCAATGAAGGGGTGGGGTTATGCATTGAAGGGGAGGGGGTAGAGGGGAGGGAGCTTTGGGGGAGAAGGAAGGATGACCTCCCCCCCAAAGGGGTTGCCTTAACCTAAGAGAGAAAGAGAAAGGATAGAAGGAGGAGGGCTTTGGGGGGACAAGGTGGGATGTCCTAACCCCCCCAAGGGAAACCTAACCTAAGTCTTAACCTAAGAAGGAAGGAGAGAGTTCTTTATTCAGCCGCAGTCATCATCAAACTGGCCGCTCTGAAGCGAGGCGGGCCTTATATAGAGGAGGGTTGAGTTGCCAGATACCATTTTTTATTTTAATTGTACAGGTATACATTATTAGGGTGAGTTGCTAAACACCACCATTTATTTTAATTCGTTACCAAAGCAAACGTACTTTCTGAAACCGAAATTGACAATAAAAAATTCAATATGTTTATTAATTATTGTAAATAAATAGAATTTGCCTTCTACTGCACAAAAAATAATATAATACGGAACGTACAATCGTCAAAATAATAGTTCAGACGAAATACACACACCCACACCCACACACACACACTTGAACAACTTTCTCCTTACCTTATATATATATATACATATATATATATATATATATATATATATATAGAAAGAATCATATTAACTGTGTCTATTTAATTTTGTCATCCCTTATATATATATATATATATATAATATTATAAACGGATTTTCACCTTAAAGTGAATTAATTATTAAAACAATATTAACATTAAAAAATTCACTAAACAATTGGCTGAGCAAAAGAAATCGTTCCATTAACATATTCTCAAGTCTATACACACACACACACACACACACACACACACACACACACACAATTATATTAAATAATTATTCTCTTACAAATACGTTTATTTTAACATTGTGTTCAGACGACAGCGAGAGGTGGCAGGTAATGAAAAACTCCAGCAAAAGGTCCAGCCCGAGGCCTTTTAAAACCACAAACTAGCGAGAAGGAATTTGGGTCAAAAACATCTTCTCGCTCTGTAAGCGTTTGTCTTCCTTTTATATAAAAAAAAGTTTTATATTTCATCAACTTAGTTATTTTTATTTACACGTAATTTGTATGATATCATCTTCTTAGTTACTGAAATGAATGAATAAAAAAAATGGATGGAAATATTATTATTATTATTATTATTATTATTATACATTTTTCAAAATTAACACACACACACACACCACACTATATATATATATATATATATATATATATATATATATATATATATATATATTATATATATATATATATATTATATATATATATATATATATATATATATATATATACATAGGGTGGTACAAATTACAATAATAATAATAATTAACTCTTTCTCGCCGAACTGTTCGTTCCAACAACGGTCAAGCTTTTCACACCGCCTTAGACTCACAGTTTAACGTGGAAACCGAATACTCTTTTCTTTTTTAAAAATATAAGTAAAGGAATGGATATATTTATAATTTCTTTATTATAAAATCCTCTCGAATACATTAGTGATTATTGATCCGGGAATAATGTTGCTTCAAAATGTGATATGCACAAAGACAATGTAGATTTTTCTATGTAGTAATAATCTATACTATAATAAGAGAGCTGTCCGTCCGTCTGTCTGTCTGTCTGTCTGTCCGTCCGTCACACTTTCAGAAATTGTGAGAAAAAATTGTGAGAAAAAAATTCAGAAATTGTAAAAAAAATTCAGAAATAGTATTACGGGCGGAAATGTGAAGCGCAAGATTTTCATGACTGTGTTCTTTTCTGTAGTTAAGCAACGGGGGAAGGGTGGGAGTGGGGGGAAGGGTGGGAGTGGGGGAAGGGTTGGGGTGGGCGGAAGGGTGGGGGTAATGGGGGATGGGTGTGGTAATGGGGAGGGGTGGGGGTAATGGGGGAGGGTGTTAGCCCCCAAGTTGTATGAATGGGGGTGAGGAGGTTTTGGGAGATACCAGATTCAGAAATGTTGACACAATGTGAAGCTCAAAAGTTTCACGGCTGGGTTCTTTTTTTGTAGTTTAGCCTGTCTAACCGTCAGCGAAGTGACGGGAACTGTACTAGTAATAATAATAATAATTAACTCTTTTTCACCGAATTGTTCATTTTGACAAAGGTCAAATCTTTTCACTCTGCCATAGACCTACAGTTTAACATGGAATCGCTGCAGCGGCTGAAATGTCTTCGCCCCGATCTCAACCGCCAGCTACTCCACCAGTAGGATACCTAGGGTACCCATTTATCAGCCAACCAAGAAGAAATTCAATAACTAAATACAATTTTTCCACACGCCTACGCGAGAAGTCAAACCGAATACATTAATTAATCAAAGTTGAAACTCAATTTAGTATGGCGGCAAAATAATAAAATATTGTTGTGATCGATATTGCATAAAGGGGTTGGTTGGGGAAATCCAAGCATGGATGCAAATATTGACGTGGTAGAGACAGCATGGGGAGAAAAGTATAGATTGCAAATATTGTCGTGTTAGAGATTGCAAGGGGGTAATACGAGCATTAAATCTATGGAGAGAAATAAAGACACCGTTAGTGGTCCAAAGCATGGACCCGTTATATCAGTGTTACGATTGGTACAAAAATTAGACCCCGCCCAGTTACACTGGCAACAATCATTACGAACATCCTCTCAATCTTTTGAGCATTAAATCTATGGAGAGAATATAAAGATGCCATTAGTCGTCCAAAGCATGGAACCGTTATATCAGTGTTACGATTGGTGCACAAACTTATCATAGCCCCACCCAGTTACACTAACAACCAATCATTAAGAACATCTGCTCTTGGTCTTTTTGGGCGGAGCTTGGTGATTGTGCATATAAAAGGAAATATTTTTCAGTTGGGGGTTACAGTAGCTATTTTCGCCAGTGAATAAACATTCCCTCTGCCAGTGAATAAACATTCCCTCCGCCATGGATCACGAACTTTACACTTTTCCAGATTTGTATCAAGAAGGTGACACTGCAGCATTGACTGCAATTAATCTTTTTAACGCGATTGACCGTGATGGATTATTTCCAACGCAAACCGTTGATGATATTTGTAATGACTCTCCTTACGATCCGACGCAAGGGACTACCATAGAAATGTAAGTGTCTATAATTTTATTTTTTCAATTATTCACAAACTGTCAGAAAGAAGATTTCATATATATGGAGGGATGTAGTATCTCGTCAAATACTTCATTTAGATACTCGCCATTATGCTAAAATCGCAATTTTTTATGGCAATCTTTTGCATGTTTTTTTTATAAATGTTATTCGGAATTACCTCTTAAATGAGCTTCTCTGAGCGCAAAGATATCTTCACATAATGGGGTCTGTCTTACAATATGTATACTCTGTATATGTTTTTATTAAAAAAGATTCAATATGAACATTATTCTTTCTCCTTTAAGGTCCGATGAGGATTTGACACGTGTTATACAATCTTTTGAAGAACCTCGTGTCATGGACCTGAATACGGAGGATATACCGAACAGTCAGCAATGAATGTCACATCGAAATAATGTAAGTGTTTTTCGATCTTTTTGGGGGGAAGACAATATATTTTCATCAATTTATTAAATGAAAGAAATCAGTACAATAACCATCTTAAACTACAGAATATACAAACTAACGTTACAAATATATATATACACGAAAAAACATTATACAACGAGTACGCACAATTGGAAAACGGCTTTTTATCTGTCTGCATACCATTTCATCGTTTCGTTGAGTGTGACACGGGTCGAATAATTTTAAAAATTTATAAATCTTTACCACGTGACATATGCATGAGAAATGAAATGCAGTACATTCCACAAGTATTACTAAAATATCCTTGTAACGAATGGGTTCCATACAACTTCGGGAATATGTAACTGAGCGAGAAATTTTACAATAACAGGGTCACTCCAGGGTTGAACCGAGTGAATCAAAATAGTACAGGCGGTGCCTATTTTTAAAATAGATTGCAAACCAATGAATCCCTTCATTACCGATGACATCTGTGTTCACAATAAGACTACCGCATTCTCGCGTAGTTGGCAAACTCAATGTTTCATTCTTCGCAAACACCCGATAAATTTGGAACGTGTGACTCGTTCACTATTCATTACTCTCTGAAGTGTATTAGCATCCATTTTAAAAGTCAGTGATAACGCTCCTAAATCTATCTACTTCTATTAGGGCTTGCGACTCAGATATACTAGTACACTAATAGGTGCGTCTATAGGCTTGGTGAATTCCAACCTCACTGAGATGTTTCCGCTCTGTTGTGGACTTAAATGCGTATTTACGCTAGCAGATAAGTCAGGTGTAATGTCAAACGGATAAAGGTTAAATTGATCAATGAATTCTTTCTGCGTTACCCCATTACCGAGCTCATCACAATCACCTGCAATATGGGCCAGATTACTATAGCTCTCGCGCAAAGAGGTAACACAGCGTCTGATGAATAGTCCGTATCCAATGTTCCACCCAAAGCAATGCCATAACGTATAGTTATATTTTTAAGTCCGAAATTCTCGAATTTAAAGGCACTCTTTTTATATTTTCCATTCACCGAAGCATGGTCCTGCATTCCGATTAATATCCTTTTAGGAAGATTTCCCAGGGCGATGTTTCTATCTGCTTCGACGCCAACCCTGCAGGCACCGTATATAGTTTGATTTGTACTCTGTTAATAGGGTATTTCACTGTAGCGTTTAGTAAATTTTTCTCAATTTCTAGTTGTTTTGGTGAACTTAATTTCACTCGTCGTACGCGGAGGTATGTCTCCATAATGTGAACCACAACGGGTTTGCTCCCTCTTCTTGATCAGCATCCAGATTTAAGCAGATCTCAGGACTCGTGCGGGTGAGCTTTATTTTCATATCCACCCCGTTCACAAGCAACTTCTCCTGGAAAGTGAAATCTGTGTGCAGACGTCCAAAACACTCGTATATCTTCTTTTTAGAATTTTTAAATTTGTCCTTTATACTACTTTCGTCTTTAGTTTGATAATATCCCTCGGCACTTAAAAAGGTAGCCTTCGCTTCTTTGGAAAAGTTGAGGACATTTTCCAGATAGGCTCGTAGATGATAGTATCCCGTGCCTGACGATATGTTGGCCTGATTTAAATATACGTCACACTGGTTGAATATGGAGTGCAGAAAGTTTGTTTCAGGGTATACAGCATATTTGTCATCGCAGTCCGTTCCATCAGAATGGGCTATACGTAGCTTAGCGTACATGTGCACACAGCTTGGATCAAAAAAGTAAGGGCCTGAGCTGGGTATCACGAATTCTATAGGAGCACTCGGGGAACTAATTGTGTTTAAAGGGTTAATTGTAATAAAGTCACTGTGCTCAATAGAAACTTGAGTTGGAGGCATCTCAAAAAGGGATAGCTCCGATTTACAGCATTGTGAACTACATGGGTGGATGAAGCGTGCCATGACGAGTTAGAAATAGTGCCTCCTCTCTCGACAAGTAGTAAACAAACTATGATTCATGAGATCAATGTCCTTAGCTTATATCAGTCAAAAAAGTGGTCAACCATAGGCTTCATTCGCTTACAGCACTTCTTTTTTGATATCCTTTTACGTTTAATGCCACGTGATCCCTTCTTCCGGACAGCCTCTTCTTCTTCCCCACCACGCATTTTTCTCTTTGCATCTTTGATGATTTCGTCCCGTGTACGTTTAAATGTTTTTTTAGAGCTTCTTTAGGTTTAGCCCCAGCCAATATGTCTTCTGCAGTGTTAAGACCTGATTGTAGCGCTTTCCTTCCGAGGTATCTGGCACCCTCTTCAGCAAAGGAACAGCCGTACGTAGTATGGATGAAAAAATGGACCCAAGTCCACTACCGCGCTGGTATCTCACCCCTCGATAGACGGTGAAAGGCTTTCTATCCATTATAACTCAGTGCGTCGAAAGTGTAGCTTCACTGTTAAGCTCCCGTTACCGAATGGGAAGTTTTCACCCTCAATCGTTCTTATATATATATGAGATATTGGTTATTAAATTAGTTGCGACATTCACATAATGGGGTCTGTCATATGTAATACTCAAACTCCTTCCTCTATGGTTGGGGATGTGGGCAATGCGCAGCAGGCGTGCCTGGGTATCCCCAACAAACTGGTGCTCCACTATATTACTGTAAATATAGCACATGTCTGGGACTGAGAGCTTTCAGCAAATTTCTCCATCTTCAATTGAAACATTAAGCTGGACAAGTCACGTTGTGCCTCGTGAAATGTCTCTCTTTGGAAGGCTGCGCTATATCGGCCCTCAGCCGCAATTGTGAACAGCTCTTTATCTCTAATATTTTTACTAAGCGTTGATTTTAACCTCAATGTGCATGCGGGCGTGTCTATGTTTACGATTTCAAAAAGTAAATCGTTTGTCAGGTACGAATTTTCAAGACTCTTGTTTAAACCCTCCACAATATCCATGGCTGTATCATAATGCCCGATTCCTAACGAAACATTTATGCTATAGAACCGTCCCTCACCGCACAGGGTTGAGCGTACAGTATTGTCTAAGATTATGCCTAATTTTTCGCATTCATCGGTGCTTCTAAGGATCAGAAATATGACCTGTGCTTTTCAAGAGTTAAAAATTTGGTGGTTAACTGGAGTTCACATATCCCCACCTCATACGAATCACGACCCAATTCAATGGGTCCATGGAGCTCTGTTACAAAGTTGGCTAGTGTGTTGTTAGGGTGTACAGACAGGGACGAGGAGGACGGGAGTGTGACGTAGAAATGGTTAGGAGCCATGTTGCATACTATTTAAGCTTCATTATTGCATCAGCTTTTATATAGGTGTTGAAGCTTTCTGGGTACCCTAGCCATTTCACCAGGTACATTTTTCTCTTTCCTGAACCTTTGCTTCCTAAAATTTTCTCAATTTTAAACACATTTTTTCCTAAATTAAATGCCACTTTCTGCAACTCCTCGCGGTAAAAGCCTCCTGAGATTTCTTCCCCATTCAAATCTTCAACGTAATACATCATTATCTCACCTTTAGGTCTCATAGCCCTAACTTTAAAAATCTCACGTGTCCATCCTTGCTCAAAACCCTTTGCGAATTTATTTCCCGAACGCGACAGCCTTACATAATCATTGATTTTGAAACGCGCAGAGTGTGGTGGTGTTGGTGATCCATCTCTTCTCGGGAGCGTACCTCTTTCTAAAACTTCGTTAGGTGTTGTCCCAATCGTGCGATGGCGTGAGCGGTTGTAGGATGCCAATGATTCCAGAATGTCTAGAAATCTGTATGTGTTTTATGTGTAAAATAGCGGTGCATGCGTTCCTTTATGGTACGTTGAACTCTTTCAGCTAAAGAAGCCTTATGTATAGAATTGGTTGTGTAATAGCTGATATTAAACTCTGTCAACATGTTCTGAAAAGCACGGCCTATAAATTCCTTCCCCATATCCGTACAAAAATAGCCAGGAACCCTGTTTTCTTTTAACATTAGCGTTTTGGTGGCTTTAGCAACTGTTTCAGGTGATTTATTTTTCAGAGGAACTAGCCACAGATATCTAGAGAATACATCTATTATGAATAGAATGTAACGGTAACCATCGTTATACACAGAATATCTTTGCATGTCTGTTAAATCTGCTTGCCAAATAGAATCAATCGAGGCAGCCGTTGTCTTGGCTGTTTTAAACCTTTTTCTCACCGGCTTATGAAGCGTATAAGCGTCCTGCTCCCGCAAAAATCTCTCAACATCTTTTTTTCCTACTCCGTAAACACTTCTGTACAGTCTATCTACACCGCCGTAGGAGGCTGGGTTAGAAACGTCATAATAGCGTTTACTTAATACGTTAGCCATTTGCGTATTTTAGAGGCACGTGGGTAGGCTTGGTCGTTGTTTAACCTCTTCTTTCTCCTCTTCAAAGGTGTTACCGTCGGGGGTGATGGCGTCTTCAATTGTGTCACGTGCGTCGCATGTTCCAAGTCTTTTAACCTGTTCAGATTTCCTATCAATGTTTTGGGGACATTTATTTGTTGTAGTCTTGCTTTAATATGCTTCCATCCTGATGGTGAGGGTCTATCCCACTTTCTCACCAGATCATGGACAATGTCTACGATATTCGATCCCTGTACCTTTGATCCTTCCACAATGATCTAGCCTGTATCGGTCCATTGTATGGCTGGATCCTCATTCAATAGTACAGTATATAAAGACTTAAACCTTTACTCATCAATGTATGTGGGAGGGTGCTTTTTAATACATGCTCGATATGTTGTGTGGCCGACCCCTTAATCTTTGGTTGGTCAGCTGTATCGTCGGGTACAGGTCCTATGTCATCATGTCCATCGTTCCCTGTGCTGTGCCTAATAACCACAGGAATCTCTGTATAAGATTCTTTTCTCATCAGGTGTTTTTTCACTGTTTAATAGGGCTAGCAATTCGCTTTCCATTCTTTTAAGTCTGCTTTTACGGGGATCTAGATCCGTATCTGGATTCCTTTGCAGTGAAGCGTACACCTCGTGTGGAATCACTACCACTTTCTTCATTATATTAATCTAGTCAGTAAAGGACCCAAAACTGAAAATAAGATGGGGAGAAATGACCCTCCTCTTTGTACAATAATTGTTTTTTCTTCGCTACAGTTTGACTTTTACGAGCGAGTGCGCGTATTGTGGTCTTGTAACGGCGTATGCGAGCCTTCTGAGGTGGTTTCATTGATACGTTGCAATTTATAACGTTAAGACAGATTTCACAGATGCATTTTAAAAAGTCGGAGTCGATATTTTTAATAAACATCTGCTGCATTGCCCGGAGCAGTCGATGATAGATTTTTATTAATTCATGGCATTTCTTTAGTCTCTTTGTCATTCTGGAATATACACCGTTTCAGGCTCGTTTGGAAATATATTCGTTCTTAGAAGCACCCTAAACGTGTTTCGCGGATGAAGGTCGCAAAGAAAATATCCGTAACGCGTGCTTGTAGCTTCTTTATAAACTTCCAAAAACTCCTTACGTTGATTCGGGAACATTTGATTGGCTAATACATCTCTACGCATGTATCTATTTTTGAAAAATAGATTCTGATTGATGAGGAACACACTTATGTTAAGACGGTGCGAGAATACTGTAAATGTCTTGGCAAACGTTTTATCCATCTCCAACATGAGATCGTCAATTACAATGACTGTATGTTCATTTCCCTTTAACGAATTAACGTCATATAGCACCATATAACTTTATGCACAAATTTTGAGAACATCTCTCCCTTTTCTTTAATGATTTTATGCATAAACAGTTTTACCACATCCTGTAGGTCCAGATATAATACATGTGGATAGGCTCGTGAATCTGAATTTTTCTACAGCGTCCATTTCTAACACGTCACACTCCTAAGTGGATCATTTACAAAATATTACAAATATTGAGTGCTGTTCCTTATATTCTACAGTCTTGTTTTTCTCTTCTCCCACAGAACCGTGAATGACGATGAGGTACAGCACCCCATCATCGACATTACGGATGACCCGACGACAGTATAGTTGTGATCACAGAATCCTCCCCCACCGACGAACCCTCACCAGCGACACCGGTAGCACGTTCAAAGCGGAGGTATGATGAAGAGTCCCCACGTCAGGTGTAAAGCGCGTCAGGGGTACTAGAACACCAGTAATAGAGCCCCAACCCTCAACGTCTTACGCAACAAGCCCCCCAACAGCACCTTCCGCCAGACTCTGTACTGAACGGACGCATTTCCTGAGCTCTCTGATATTGCATCTACTTTTGCCTATTGCTGAGAATTTTACTTTTGGAAAGTTTTGAATTTTATATACTTGCGTTTATATTCACGTTGTTATAGTTAAGTAATTGAATATTAGTGGTTTTTAGCGATTTAGAAGTTTTCATAGCGTGCCGGCTTAATTTAATTTAAACTTGTGACGGTTTAAACTAATTTTTAACTGCGCGATGCCGTCGCAGAAAGCGTCGTGTGTTAGGTGTAGGGTAAACCGGTGGTATTCGGAATTTAAAGATTATAACGGCGGTCCTATGGCGATTACTAAGAGATCAGTTTGTTTCTTTTGCGAGTTAATTGAGGAAATAGTTGACATAAAACGCAGTGTACGTGAGGTAACGGAGAGACTTGCAACACTTGATGAGGGCAGGGGTAGGGCTACGGTTGACGGAAGCCGAACTAATACTAACGTTGAAGACGTTAGTAATTTGAAGGGTGAGGTGCGTAACCTAGTTTCTAGTTTAGGTAGCTTGTCGAGAAGGTTGGATAGAGTTGAGAACGGAGTTAAGGTTGGTCCGAGAGTAGTAGATAGCGAGGGATTTAGAGAAGTTAAGGGTGGAGCTAGGCCGCGTACGTTAGGTGATAGGAATCCCCCCCCTATCGAGGTTTCGAACCCTTTCGCCCATTTGGAAAGGGACGTGAATGAGGGGGAAACTATTTTAATTGGGGACTCTTTAGTGCGCCACATGGACAAAGAGTTTGTTGAACGGCATCCAACCAAGAGGAGGAGGGTCTGTCTCCCAGGGGCCAGGGTTGACAGAGTTAGAGACGAAGTGGATAGGATTGACGTTGCCTCCCGTCACTCAATGTTGGTGACGATGGTAGGAGGCAACGACCCGTATAGGCCCAATACGAGAGTGCCTGACCTTTTGGAGAGATATAGGGGGTTAATTAGGTCCCTGAAGGCGAGGTCAGATAGGTCTTTAGTTCTAGGTATTACCCCTAGGCACGGGTTGGGTCTTAGGATTACGTCAAAAACAATATTTTTGAATAATAAAGTAGAAGAGATTTGTGCTGAGGAAAATGTACCCTTCGTAAAGCTGTTGTCAGAATTCAGTGATCCTAGCCTTTTTATAAAAGATGGGGGTGCATTTTAATGAAATAGGTAATGCTAGGCTAGGTAGGTTAATAGACGAAAACGTACGAAAGCTGTATAGGTCGAAGCCTTCTTTAAACGTTGTGGGTCCGGGGAACGCGGGCCCGTCGTGAAAAATAGTTTAAAACGCGGGCCAGAGCTGGGCAGTATTTAAATACATTTGTATTTAAATACGTATTTAAATACATTTGTGTATTTAGAACTGTATTTATAAATACATTGTTTTTTCATGTATTTAAATATAGTATTTAAATACTTTAATGAGTATTTAAATACAATGTATTTAAATACTCAAAATATAAAAATGTAAATACTTTTACTGGTTTAATACACGTTCTGTACTAGCACAGTACGACGCGTCGACTGTGTAGTACAGCATGGTTCATGTTTCAACGTGTCAGTTCAATCAGTTGTGTGCCACTCTTAGTCGAAAGCGGTTGATTTCTTTATCGTGTGCGTGTCATGGCTTCAACAAGCAAATCCGGTGAATCAAACAGTGATATATCTGCAGATAACAATTTAAAATGTATTTACAAATGTATTTAAATACAATTGATGTATTTTGTATTTAGTATCTAAATACATTCGTAAAATGTATTTAGTATTTAGTATTTAAATACATTTCTCCCATGTATTTAGTATTTAGTATTTAAATACATTCAATGTATTTATTGCCCAGCTCTGACGCGGGCCCGTGGTAAAAAATAACTTAAACGTCTTTTATTGTAACGCGCGTAGTATTAGAAATAAATTAAATGAATTTAAGGCGATAATTTATTCCGGCAACTACGATATAGTTGCTATCACTGAAACTTGGTTAAATACCGTGACTCGGGACTTGTTGGGGGAACTTGATATACCGGGTTTTAAACTCTTTACTAATGATAGGTTACATAGGTTTGGTGGCGGCGTTTTGCTGTACATTCGTAATTCCCTTAGGGCTATCGAGGTTAAGTTGGATTTTCCGGCAGCAATTAATGCGATATGTGTTGAAGTTAGGGCGCGTAGTATTAGTTTTAATTTTGTTGTTGTTTATAGACCTCCCGACTTAGGCCTGTTCAAAAATCAACTTTTTCTTATTTTCATAAGTTTCTGTACATTTTCCCATGCTTTTTGACCTGAAAAAGACGAAAATCACAACTATTTTGACCTAGGATGTTGGGAAGCATTGCTGCATGGAGCTTTAAATTTTCTGCCTTGAAATCGGCCAAAGCGCCAATTCCGGGGTCTCTTGAATTATGTTTTGCACTTTAACTTTTGATCTAAACAAGATAGAGCAACAAATTAGGTATCAAATGAAAGAGCATAAAATTAATAAATAATAATAATAATAATAATAATAATAATAATAATAATAATACATAAATAATAATTAATAATAATAATAATAATAATAATAATAATCTATCATTTTTCAGGAAACAACAGAAACTCAATCAGAATCTAGAAAACCATCTACAAGTTACAACTTCACAATGGCATTAAGCAAGGAGCTGAGGGAGCTCCGTGGGCGCACAGTTGATATCTCAGAACCTCCACGTACTGTCCACAGGCAGGTGTCAACTGGGCCATCTACCAGATCTCTCACTGAAACTTTCCTGGTTGGATACCCTTCAGCTTTTATCAGTGGTTCCCAGCTTCCCACCAACAGACAGGCGTTCCAGTATTTCCTTAATCTTCAGAATTTACCGGAAAATGCAGGGAGGCCCATGGTTCAAGACCTTGCATATGAAACAGTTGAATCTATCATCCCATTCTGGCAGATGGCTAGGATCAAGACAATGACCAAGTACAACGCAATGAAGCTCTTCATGAAACTACATGAGAAACATCGTGCTCTGGTGAAAAGCAAAGGAAGAGCAAGTAACCTGGAGGAAAAAGAGGAGCATTTGTGCTGGAATTAGACAGCCTGTTCGATATAGGAGCTCCAGATGCAATCCAGGAAATACAGAACAACAGACTGTTATCCAGAGAGAAGAAAGATGAGGATATCAGGTTCTACGAAGACCAAAAGACAGAGGAAAGGTCATATGTCTGGTCATGACAAGATTTTTGAGACAAGATCCCTGCAGCAAGCAGCGAGGAATGAAAGACTGCAGCATAGACAAGAACAAGGTAAAACTAATTACTTTGAACGTCACAAAAAGTTTTAAGTTTTACTCCATTGCGATATTTAGCATGTACTTAACAATTACTGTCTTAACATGTTGTACTATTTTACAGCTGCAGCAGAACAAGAGGCAGTTCTTCATGTGGATGACATTACCTGGGGTGACAACTGACAACGACGCTAACACAGAGGACATGGATTACCATCAGCCTCGTCCTGGATGTTCTCACCATCAAGACACTGTGACTAGTGTGACTTTGACGTTTCCAAGGAGGTCATGGAATGTGATGTCATCTGCCAATACAGCTGATCGTCTTGGTTTATCAGACAATCAAGTTACTGCCATGGTTTCTGCCACCTTGAAAGCTGGAGGGGCTGATCTGGATAACTTCGTCATCTCAACCTCAACAACACGTCGCAACAGAATGCTGTCCAGGTATAATATCAGCCAGTCACATGTCCAAGTTTTGTGAAAACCCCCCACAGTACGCTGCCTTACACTGGGATGGAAAGTTGCTCAAAGATGTCTTGGGCAGTGAACCTGGAAGTACCTCAGAGACTTTAGCTGTGCTAGTGTCTGGTCCACCTTCATACACTGAAGGAAAGTTATTGGGAGTACCTGTCATCGACAATTCTTCTGGCACAGCTCAGGCTGAGGCTTCAATGGATTTACTGGAGACATGGGAACTTACGGATAATGTTACTGCCCTTGTTTTTGACACTACATCCAGTAACAGTAGAGTTCACAGAGGAGCTGCCAAACTGCTAGAGAAAATGCTGAACAAAAAGGTGTTTTATCTGGCCTGTCGACATCACATCCTGGAAATCCTAGTAGGAGCAGTTTGGGAGAAGCTGTTTGGGAAGGTGAAGGGGCCAGATAATCCCTGGTTTGAGCATCTGAAGGATGTTTGGACGGACTTGTCCAAGGAAAACCCAAAGATGCTGGCTATCAACAGCAAATGGCTGAAGGAAAAGAAGAAGAACAGTGAAGAAATACTCCAAGACATTCTAACAGCAGAAAGGCTTCCAAGAGCGACTACAGGGAAATGGCTGAACTGACAGTCATTGTTCTTGGACGAACGCCTCCTCGAGGTATTCACTGGAGTCGACCAGGCGCCATTCATCAGGCCAGATGGATGGCCAGAAACCTGTACCATGAAAATGCTGATGTTTGCAGATCAACTTGAGTACGACGAAAACACTGTATCAAAGCTGGAAAGACTCAACACCTTCCTTGCGCTGTTCTAACACTCCTGTATGGATGATGTCAATGTCTGCTGCAGATGCTCCCGTGAATGGTCTAAGTCTAATCCAGGACATGTTGAAGTACAAGAAAACTGACCCAGAGCTTGCTGATGCAGTACTTAATAAGATGGAAAACCACAAATGGTACCTGACGCAGGAAGTCGTGCCATTTGCCCTGTTCAGCAGTAGATTGAGTGACACATTGAAGCACGACATTGCTGCCCAGTTACATGCCACTGAGAAGCCAGACAGCTTCAGAACAGGAAAGCCTCTATTCCAGAGAGTCACAGCTAAGACCACCCTGGTTGATCTCATTGGCCCAGAATCACATTTCCTGCTGGACACACTGAACATTGGATCCGAGTGGCTTCTGGAACCTGTCACGTCTTGGCCACAGAATGAGGACTACAGAAAAGCGTTGGACTATGTTAAGAATCTGAAAGCGGTGAATGACATTGCTGAACGTGGTGTCAAGATGATGAGCGACTTTTCAAATGTCATAACAACAGATGCCAAGCAAAGGGACTATCTCCTTCAAGCTGTGGAGTTCAACAGACGCCGCTTGACAGCTTCAAGAAACAAACTCTCAACAACTGACTGTGTAAATGTCATTATGAAATTAATCATCATGTAATGCTTTCACTTCTTGATCGATTAGACTTGTGACAAAATGTTAATCTCAAATTTGTGTCATGAATAAGGCGCCTTGTCTGCCTTGAGTGTGAGAAAACGAATTTTGTGATATTTCTGAAATCTTTGTATGTACCAATGTGCCATTTCTTGTTCCAAGACTATCATAGTTGTATAAGTTAGAAAGAGGATTAAAAACACTTTAATTTGGTGCCTATTTTGTTGCTCTATCTTGTTTAGATAAAAAGTTATAGTGCAAAACATGATTCAAGGGACCCCGGAACTGGTGCTTTTGGCCGATTTCAAGGCAGAAAACCTAAAGCTCCATGCGGCAATGCTTCCCAACAACCTAGGTCAAAATGGTTGTGATTTTCGGCCTTTTCAGGTCAAAAAGCATGGGAAAATGTACAGAAACCTATGAAAATAAGAAAAAGTTGATTTTTGAACAGGGCTAACTCTCCTCCCGTTCAACCCCTCGATACAGATACTAGATTTTACTCACTTCTTGATAATTTTATTGACAATCGGAATAGTATAATTGTCGGAGACTTTAAGTGCCCTAATGTTAATTACGAGAATTTTACTGGTAATGAGGAGGGTTTGAGATTGATTGAGTTTATGGAAGATAACTTTTTACGACAGATAGTTACCGAACCAACGCGCGGTGACAATATTTTAGATTTGGTGATGACGAACGGCGAGAATATAGTCGAAGGTTTAGAAGTAGGCGAGAGTTTAGGATGTAGTGATCATCAAATTCTTAGGTTTAAGTTATCGATAGAAAACACTAAGGATAGTAATGTAATAGAAGTCCCTGATTTTCGTAGGGCTAATTTTGATAGTTTTGAGGATAGGATGAGAGTAGTGGACTGGGATAACTTATTTATGGGTAATGACACAAATTTGCATTGGGTGGCGTTTAAAGAAAGTTTTAGGAATATTGAAAGGGAGTTTATTCCTCGTAGGCCCAAGCGCGCTAGAAATCATGGTAGGCCCAAGTAGTGGACTAGGGAAATAGGCGAGTTCATAAACGAGCGTAATAGAGCGTATAGACTTAATAAGCGCAATGGCACGGCAGCTAACTTTAATAGATATATCGAGCTTAGACGTCAGGTTAAAAGATCAGTTAGGAATGCCAAGCGTAATTTAGAGATACGTATAGCTGCGGATAGTAAACTTAATCCCAAAAAGTTTTTTGAATACGTCAATAATCGTAAGCCGATAAAAGATAACATAGGCCTTCTAGTGGATGTTAATGGCGCTTTGGCTTCTGACGTTCAGGCGATGGCGGATATTTCCAATAACCTTTTTGCGACAGTTTTTACCGTAGAAGACGCAAATAATGTCCCCGACGTGGACGATATCGTTCCATTTAGTAGCGAGACTATTTTGGATGAAATAACTGTTTACGAGGCTGAGATTGCGCATTATATCGATAGGCTAAAAGTTAGCAAGGCTCCAGGCCCTGACGCTTTTTATCCCAGACATTTGAAAGATTTGAAAGACGTTATCGTAGGCCCCTTAACGAAGATTTTTAATCAGTCACTCGAAACGGGGATTATTCCTAAAGACTTCAAATTAGTTAACGTCACGCCCATTTTTAAAAAAGGCGACCGCACGGTACCTAGTAATTATAGGCCCATTAGCTTAACGTCAATTGTAGGTAAACTTTTGGAATCCGTAATTAGGGATCGTATCATCGATCACTTAGAAAGTAGAGATTTGATTAATAGTAGTCAGTATGGGTTTCGACGCCATAGATCTTGTTTAACTAATTTGTTAGAATTTTATAACGAAATAGTGCGCGAATACGATAGGCATAGAGCGGCTGACGTTATTTATTTAGATTTTAAAAAGGCGTTCGATACAGTTCCGCATAGGAGATTAATTGCGAAGGTCAAAGCGCACGGTATACGCGGTCAGGTAGCTAACTGGTTAGAAGAATGGCTTCGTGCTAGGAGGCAGAGAGTGGTAGTTAATGGTAGTGAATCGGGGTGGTTGGATGTAGGTAGCGGTGTCTCACAGGGTTCAGTGTTAGGCCCATTGCTATTCGTAATTTACATTAACGACATAGATGTAGGGTTGACTAATAACGTGTCAAAATTCGCGGACGATACTAAAATAGGCGGTAAGGTTGTTAACGAGGACGATATAATAGGCTCCAAGACGATATAAATAGGATTATGGAGTGGACGGATAAGTGGAAGATGCAATTTAACGTAGACAAATGTAAAGTTTTGCATGTAGGTTCTCGTAACAATAATTACACGTACACGATGGATGATAGGGAGTTGGCAAGCGTTGACGAGGAAGTAGATTTAGGCGTACCAGTGCCTGGAGTCTTGCGCAAAAGCTAATAGGATGTTAGGCTTCATAGCGCGTAATTTCGAATTTAAACGAAGGATATTATATTGCCCCTTTACAAGTCCCTAGTCAGGCCTCATTTAGAATATGCCGTTCAGTTTTGGTGCCCTACTTGCGTGAGGATATTGATAGGTTAGAAAGGGTTTAGCGTCGTGCCACGAAACTAATTCCGTCAGTGCGCAACAAACCTTATGAAGAGAGGATAAAAGAGTGAGACTTGCACTCACTCGAAACTAGAAGATTAAGGGGGGAGCTTATTGAAGTTTTCAAAATCGTTAATAGCATCGATAACGTAAATTTTGACAAATTGTTCACTTTCGATAATAGTAATACTCGTAATAACGGATTTAAGTTGCGTGGCAGACGTTTCATTAATAATATCGCTAAAAACTTCTTTACGTTTAAAGTAATTAATAAATGTAATAATCTTCCCGCTCCCGTCGTGAATTCTACCAGTGTTAATGTGTTTAAGAACCGTCTTGACAGACATTTTAAAAATATTAACGTTGTTTAAAATAAATAAAAAAAACAATTAGCAACAGGAGCTCTGGGGGTGGTGGTCGAGGATGAGTCTGTTGACGATTAATGTCAGCTTGTGACATGCCAGCGTGTGATGCCAGCAATAAAATTATTAAAAAAAAAAAAAAATTAGACTAACACGAACGTAGATGTAGCTCGTAGCGTAAACTAATCCAGTTTTTGTTTAACTTTACCTACTTTTTTTTTCTTATCCCCTCCTTACTTTGCATGTCTGTAACTCTCTTTTCTTGCATGTTTGTAGTTTGCATGGTATGACATTGAGTTAAGACTGTGTTTGCATGGTTTGTAAGCGTTCTTATTTTACTTCTTTTCATCTTTCACCCCTCTCCTATTTTCTCCGACTATTTTTCTGACTTGTCGGCAGTGGCCGACGGATGATGATGGTGAGTCTTTTTTCTCTTTTTCTGAATGAATGTTAACCCACGAGTGATAGGTGTTCCTCCTTACTTAACCCCTTATTCTCTTCTCTTCTCTTAACCCCCTACTCTTTCCTTTCTCTCGGGCTAACCTTAGATTGGATCTTAGGGTCTTTGTTAGCCTTAGCTTCTGTAGATCTGTAGATCCCCCTTATTCATCCTCCACAGCAGCTCCCCGTTCTGTTGAGGCTGCAGTAATAGAGCCCCAACCCTCTACGTCTTACGACACAAGCCTCACAATAGTAACTCCCTCAAATATAGCGCCTGGTACAACCTCTACAGCAGCTCCCCGTTCTGTTGGGGATGGCATAACATTCGAGTTGGTGCGCACCGCAACCCCCACCCCGGCCTTGACTAGAAATCGGTATATAGTCAGGGTTGATCCTAGATCCATGTATAGCAGTGGTATTGAACACGGACTACGGCGCGTGGTAGAGCGTGTTGTGGCGTTTGCCCTTCAGAACCGTGACGAGCGTGAAGTCAGGACGAGGCTGTCCTTCGGATTCGGGTCAGATGACGGTGATGTAGATGATTTTGGGTAGTATGCCATTCAGCGTGAGCTGAAGATGTAGAGTATATATTAGGACGTATAATGCAGGCTTCAAAGTAGTATAGCCTTCAATATGGACACTTCACGTAAATATTGACCGTGTATTCCGTGTTGCGGGTCATAGTGCCATACCTTATACTCTTAACTTCAATTCTCGATTATTTAGAAGCATATAAACGTCGATCGTGGTTGCGGCTTTATAGCAGTAGTCTTAGCTCGTATGTTTACTGTACTAAATACACAGGCCAAAAATTTGGTTGCCTACGGTAGTGGAGCGTGCCCGTAAACTAGCTGTAGACTGTGAACTTGAGTTTGACTGTGCTATGGGTCCTGAAGAGCTGAGAAGGGTAGAACAGGAAATGAATGTTCGTATAGTTGTATTTGGACTGGATGATCGTCGTAGAACTGTGTATTTTTTAAAAGCTGTGTGAGAGATCGTACAAGACCCCTACTTATTTTAGGATTGTCAGGGACAACGTATCTCCCCATCCGTAATATAAGGGCTTTACGCGAGTTATGATAAAAGTCGAAAATATGGGCGACATCATGATTTGTGTAAGGGTGTATCGAGTTTGCGGATGATATAGTGAAACATTGTAAAGATTGTCACATGGTATGTGACAGTGTAAAAGCCCAAATGTGAAAGCCGTGTAGTTGAAGCTGAGAAGAGGACTGTGATGTGTGTAGACGCACATTTTTCAATAATAACTGTTTTGACTCCATAAATCAATTGGCACGTGCAGGAAAATGAGAATCTGTGAATGTGGTATGTTTCACATGATGGATAATTGGGGAAATTTAGCATAAATGTGATGAAATTCACTGTCTACATGCCATGAGAAATATAAGGCGGACGGAGTAAACATGTGTGTTATATGAAAGATGCAAGCCTAAAAACAACCCTTGTATAACTGTATACTACGATATAGAAACATACACGAACGCTGAAACCAAAGAGGTTATTCCACATTTACTTGTGAGCCAGACTATCTGTGATGAGTGTATGGATCGAGTGTGATGAGTGTCACAAATGTGGTAAACGACAAACGTTTTTAAAACGATGCCACGATAGCCCTGTAAACTCTTTGTGTCCTATATTGTCAAGTTAGCGGACAAGTTCAAAAAAATGACTGTGTATATTCTCGCCCATAACGGGGCAAAATTTGACACACAGTTCCTTTATAAGGAGTTGCTTGAGCACGAGTCATCTGAGATATTTACAGGTGATCCCTTGAAAAGAGGCAACAAATTAATACAGATGCAGATAAGAGGTAATGTACAGTTTAAAGACACTTTATTATTCACACCTTGTAAATTAGCAAAGCTACCCAAGGTGATGGGCGTAGCGCTGAAGTTTCAAAAGGATATTTCCCTTACACATTCCTCACTAGCGAAACTTTAAATTACGTAGGTCTACCTCCACCCAAACATTACTTTAACTATGAATGTATGAGTATAGATGAACGTGAAGATTTTGACCGATACTACAACAGTTTTAATGAACGTAATCCTTATAATATAGCTGATGAATGTGAACGTTATTGCGTGAATGATGTGCGCGTACTTAGAGTATGTTTCCAGGCCTTTAGAAGGATGTACATAGGCCGTTTCAAATGCGATCCGTTGCAAGTCGCAACCACCATCGCATCATTATATTTTACAGTGTTCAAGAATAACTTCATGCCTAAAGACACCTTAGCCATTATTCACAGAAACAATCCCCGCAGTTATGGGCACAAGGCTATTTACTGGCTCATACACCTACATCAGCAGACAGGTGTATACATAAAGCATGCCCGCAACACGGGTGAAGTACCCATTAAGGTTAATGGCCGTGTTTTTTGGGTTGATGGTCTAAGTGAAAACCGTGCCACTGGTGAGAAGACTGTGTACTCCTTTAACGGTTGCTGGTGGCACGGATGCCCCCGTCCTGAGTGTGGAATCGCAGGAGATATCCACGGTAGATCTCCTGCCGACTGTCTTGCGTGGACCCGCACCCGCGATCAACTTATAGGATCCCAGTTCACTCACAAAGTCTTGTGGGAGCATGAATATGATGCACGGATGGAGGCAGACGGACAGTTCCGTGAAGAAATAAACACGATCAAGCGTTCAATGGTGCTGGATTTTCTCAAATGTTGTGATAGCTTGTTCGGAGGGCGTACAAATCCCTTCCCTTCAAGCTATACTTTCCGCCTACGGAGGGTTCTTTACACCCTTACGTGATGAAGAACAATCCGTATCCCGTAGATGCACCTGAGAAACTGGTAGGACCTGACCTACCCATCATCAACGATTTTTCAAGAAATTTGAACGGGTACTATTTCGGCCTTTCTTTCGTAGACGTACTCCCCCCTCGCAATTTATGGATGCCGATCTTGCCCGTCGTTATCGATCACAAGCTCATGTTTCCCTTGTGCGTGAAGTGTGCGGAAGAGAACAATGGTGATTGTGACCATATACCCCACCAGCGTAAGATCAGAGGTGTATACACAAGCCCTGAGCTGGACCTAGCCATTCGTAATGGGTATAGAATAATGAAGATACATGAGGTGTGGAGGTTTCAGAAGCTGCCCAACCTTTTCACGCCATATATAAACGCTTTTTTGAAAGATAAGGTCGAAGCATCAGGATATCCGCGAGAGGTTGATACCGAAGATGAAAAGTCGGCCTATATTCAACGTTACCGTGACCACGAAGGTATACAGCTTGACCGTTCCCAAATTGTAAAGAACCCTGGCAAGCGCTTTAGTGCAAAGTTGTGCCTAAACAGTCTTTGGGGAAAATTTGCACAGAATACCGGCAAAGGGAACGTTCATTTGGCGCAAAGTTATAGTGAAGTTTGGGATTACGCCAACGCCCCCGATAAAGAGGTCATGGAGATTGTGAATGTAGGTAATACTTACATAATAAAGTACAACAATACCGAACTGGCCACAGATACCTCACGGGTTACAAACATACCTGTAGCCAGCTTCACAACGGCCTACGCACGCATCAAACTTTGGGGCTTATTGCATTCTCTTGGGCGGAGGTATTGTACGCTGATACAGATAGTGTGATATTCACAGAGAGGGAGGGTGAATACATGCCTCCTATTGGGGAGTTCCTCGGTGAGTTGACTGATGAGATCAAGGATGAGTATGGAGACACCGCATACGCCGACTCTTTTGTCTCAACAGGTCCAAAACTTATGGGGTACGGTGAGGGTGGGGGAGGATATGAAATATATCGTGAAGGCAAAGGGTATCACGCTCAACCATGCGAATCGGCGGGTCGTTAACTTTGAATCGTTGAAGGATCTAGTGTGTTTGGATGATGATGATGAGAGCGATCGCCCGCCCCAACTAACTGTAGGCACCCACAATTTTCGTGCGCAGAAGCTGGGGGGCGTGAAGGAACTTAGGGGTACAAAGGTGTGTCGTAACACCTATAGGAAACGTTACCAGTTACCTGGTACCTATGATACCGTACCCTTTGGATACCATAATCTTTGATGCGTCTATTGTTAACTTATTTATCACGTATTTGTAAATATATAGTATGTCTTGAATATAATCTTTGATGTGTCTATTGTTAACTTATTTATTACACGTATTTGTAAATATATATAACTTGAATATTTCATTTATTAAATAAATCGTGTTTCAATTAGCGTTTCACTTTCTCCTTTGTGTGTGTGTGTGTGTGTGTGCACAGGTGAAAGTTCTAAGCCCCGCCCACTGTAAGACAAGCAACGTGAGTCATGCTACTACCTGGGATTCCCTGCGCGGTCAGTTGTTTGCAGTAAGCCCTTGAGCTCAGACGTGTGTTCTCCCGCGTAGACAGAAAATAGTAATGGCTACCTTTAATATTGCTTGTTCAACGTTTATGAAATGGTATTCTGCAAAGTGTCAAGATGTGGTGGATACTGAAAAACTCCTTATTCCATCCTCCTTTGCCTCTTTTAAGACTACATTGAATCATGCGAAGGAGCAAGATGTACAAATACTCTATGGCTCTTCTGGTGAGAGCGTTGTAGGCTTTCGTAGTACAGACGAAGTATTGAGGTATGTTATAGACCTAAGCTTTATAAGGCTCACATATACCGTGAAGTAAAAGAGACAACGCGTGCAGAAGAGAAGCAAGGATATAGATAGTGAATCTTATTGATGGGTGGTTGACAAGCGATATTATGTCATGTTACACCATATCCAGTACTCGTACCCTGCGACTGAGAATGTAAATCTCGTCATCATGGAGAATCTTAAGTATTTTTATCACTATATTAATGTATATCATGATGAGGTTTGTAGTGAGGTTGTGGCTAATGCCCTGCGTGAGTTTTTAACAGACTTTAGAGACGAGTATCGCTTGTTAAACAAAAAGGAAAAATATGGGCATATGTTCCTCTCAAGTAGTGCGCCGGAGTGTGAAGATGCTTAGTTTGTGGAAATGGTGAGTGGTAAAACAATAAAACCGTTATAAAATGTGTTTTGTTGGTGAAAATTACTCTGAAGGAAAATGCTTAGTGCGTATTCTGGGAAGTGGGAGTGATAAAACATTAAAACCGAAATTAATTCTTGTATCGGAAAATTTCTCAAAACCCCTGCCCAATATAATGGGATACAACGATTCATGCTGGATCAGCGCCGTACACGTTTCATTAGATTATGGTGACTCGCTCCTCCCGTCGAACCGTCGCGTTGCATGTGCCTCATAGTTATCTCAGAGCTTGAACCGAGTGGACGTGCGCTTCTCGAATACGATGAACTTTCTTTGAGCAGCATTCTCAACGCCGTGTACGATGTGTCCGTGACGAAGTCGTTGCGCGTGTTCAGGCGTAAATCCGGTATCGTTAACTATGTACTGGAAACGGATTGTAGACAAACAAACAAACGGAATGTTGTTTATTTAAGTGTCGAGGAGATGAATAGAATCTTCGTGACAGTTGAGAAGTGGAGTGAAGATCGTTATAAAATTCCTACGGGTGTAGGTACAAGAAGAGAGCAGATTAGTGACACCCCCTCATACGCCGTTGTATGTATTGTGTATAAATAACGATCAGCCATGCATTGATATACGGTTGGTGTGGAAGAATGCTTCTGATAATAATGCTCTTGTTCCTACGCGAAACTGTTTCATCCTCGGCAGAATGTTTGAAATCGTCGGATTCCGCAAGCTGAAGCCTATATTAGACGCGCGTGTTACGGATATGCTTTATTTTGATAGGGTACTTGAATACGCATACACCGCTCTGCTCGATGGGTTTACCGAGTGTAGGGTTGAACAAAGTGAGAATGGTCTAGAACCGGAGGATTATTTAAAAAGTTTAGACTCTTTGAAATATCATGAACTTTGGTACAAAGCAATTGATCGGTACAGGGCTGAGCTCACCTACACCGTTCACCCGGAAGGACTATTTCTTTATATAACGAGCAGCTGTCGTAACGACTTAGAAGATTATTTCAATTGCCGCTATGTTGAGTGAAGATGAGTTCACGATTGAAAAGCTCGCGTCGGTAGAAATAAACCCTCGATTGGAAAGGCGTGTTTATAAACTTGTGTTTAATAATGTGGCTAACGATGAACTCTTTGTGCGTGCTTTTGATTGTATTCTAGACGTATTTAAAGATAACTTACCAACCGGTTGTAAAGTGGGAACAAAAGTAGTACTGAACGATATGAAGGCTCTTCATATCGAGTACAGATTTCCCTATACCTTAAGCGGTGAAATATTATTAAACCGCGTATACAGCGTAATGCAGAGCAATAATGATGTAATTGTAGACTCTATTACGTGTGAGTTTAGTGTATTGAAAAAAAAGTGAGTGTATTTATATATTTAACATATTTGTGTGTGTGTGTATATATATATATATATATATATATATATATATATATATATATTTAAACTGCAAACACGCAGTATAATTAACGTAAAGAACGACGCTTGTATAGGAGAGACGCTTGTATAGGAGAATATTCCGCGCAAGATGAGAGCGAGAGAACGAAACAAATTAAAAAATGAGGTAACCACCCGGGAATCTAACCCGGGATCTTCCGATTGCCGGTCAGATATGATAACCATTACACCACGGGCCTCACTCAATCAAATGCCGTAATTCCTCTACATACGCGCAGAAACCAATGCCCCAAGGGGGCACCTCCCGCATGCCGTACATTATATACATTTAAACTGCAAACACGCAGTATAATTAACGTAAAGAACGACGCTTGTATAGTCTTGAAACGGACATGTTATGTGCCTTGAAAAGTGGACGTTCAATTCTGCCAGTTGAGGTTTAAGTTTTGGTTTTTGGTTAAAAATATAATAGTTACTCCTTTTTCTTTGATGTATTCAATCTGACGTGAAGGCAGCGAGTCTTTTGCTTATATTGAGGTTCTAAATGTAGCAGGGCTAGGCTGCTTTAAACCCTAGATCCATGTCCCAAAGCTGGATCCTGTTTGCCTTCCAGATAGCTGGTGAGGGAAGCTATATTTATGGGACCTCTTTGCGAGTGACCCGTTGCCCACGTCGGGTTAGCATCATGAAAAAGAAAAACTATGGTATTTGTCATTCACCATTACTTATTCGGACTATAATGGATTTAATTATCCCAGAAGAGTTCTTTGTTCCATGCACGGTCTGTGTGTGTCATACATATATATATATATATATATATATATATATATATATATATATATATATATTTCTCCTGTACTGTTATATTGACGGTTATACGTTTTGTAGTTCTTATTTTTATTTTGCGCGGTAGAAGATAAAGTGTATGTATTTATTTATTTAACATAATTGTGTGTATATATTTCTGCTATATTGATGGTTATATTATTTCTTATTTTTTATTTTTGTTTTTTGATCATTCCAATGTGTATTTATTTTCTATATATTTCCATAATATAATTGTGTGTGTGTATATATATATATATATATATCTCCTGTACTGTTATATTGACGGATATATTTTTTGATTATATGCATATTCCTCGTTCATATTTCTTAAACTATTATTATTTTTAATTGATCATTCAAATGTATATTTATTTTCTATATATTTATAATAAACAGAATGATGTAATGTTTTTTTAATTCTTTTGGTTGTAAACAATTGTACCAAATGGTTGGTTACGCCTTCTAAACCTACTAGCGGAATTCTAAGCCAACTTTTAAGAATTAATTAAATAAATGGTACAATCTGGCAACCTAATAACGTATACATGAACAATTAAAAACGGCAACTCGCGTGAATTAAGATAAATGGTGGTATCTAGCAACTCGCCTTAATAATGTATACCTGAACAGTTAAAATAAAAAGTGGTATCTGAGAACTCAACCTGAACAAGCCATTTACGCCTTCCAAGCCAACTGGCTGATTAGGAGTCTATAAGAGGACGGCGGGTCGGCTGAAGTGTTATTATGCACTTGGCAGGAGCCAGGTGAACAACTCTCCTCCTTTCTCTCCTTCTCCTGTCTTTCTCTTGGGGGATAACGCCGCCTCCAAGTTTCATGACCCCTTGTTGCACCTGCAGCATCCCCCCATCCCCCTTTGCAGCATTGAGTTGTTGCATAACCCCTCCCCTTCATTGCATACCCCCTTGCAACATACTCCACCCCTGTGCAACATTCCTTATTATGTCTTGCAACATTGATCATTATCTCTTGCACCATTGCAACATTCTTGCACACTAACCTTTTGCGGCTATACTACTAGCGCACACAGGAAGAAGAATCTCTCAGGCAAGGAATACAGGCATTTTTAAATATAACTGAGCCTAGTCAAGTGACACCTGCCACTGAAACACTATCAGCTGTTACTGTAGCTAAAACACTCAATTCTAGTCAAGTTGTTGAAACAAGCACATCTTTCACTGAAGCTGAAACATTGCAGTCTAGTCATAGTGATGACTCTGATGAGATAGATCACATCACTGTTACAAAAAAACTTCAGTCTGGTCAATTTGTTGAGTCAGCCACATCTGTCACTGTCACTGAAAATAGCAGATAATTGTAAGCACAAAAGTTTCTAAAAATCAATTTATAAAATTCTAATGAATAAGTCTCTTGTTATTTTTTCCTTAACTATAAAATATGTATATTAACCATTCCAGCTCTGATGATGATGGTGATGACAAAGAAAAACAACATGCAGTACATGCACCGAGTTGTGTACCTAATCAACCAGAGTCGATCAATTCTAGTCAAGAAACTGTTGATACAACATGATGAATACATAAAATAAATAAAGGCAATTTATTTTTTCTCAATCTCAGGTATAGTGTTGATGTAAAACGACACGTGCTGAACTGTGGACCTAATCAACCTGATGATAAGTACCTTTCAAAAAGAGGAAATGTCATTGGTGGTCGCAAACGTCATTGTTCACATGGTGTTTTTAACAACACCAACAAGCTAGTTCGTCATTGGTTGTCCTATTCTGAGACAAAAGATGCGCTTTTTTTGTATCACATGTATACTGTTTACTGATAACAGTCTGCGAGGAGAAAATCAACGGTCTAAACAAGGAAATTCATTTACAAATGCTGGTTTTTCTGATTGGAAGCACCAATGGGAAGGAGTAAGGAAACATGAAACTTCAAATAGTCATAGAATGGCTGTTGTTGCCGAATTGGTGTTTCTGAGACAGAGTTCAATCTCCAATGCATTGTTGAAGCAAAGTGAGTCTGAGAAGAATTTGAGAAACGCTGCAGTTATAAAGAACAGGACGTTTTTGCATAGGGTTGTCAACGCTATACGTTACCTTGGTATACAATCTTTGGCATTCAGAGGTCATAGAGAATCATTGGATTCAGATGAGAACAGAGGAAATTTTTTGGAATTGCTTGATTTTCTTGCTGTGTATGATTCAAGTACTAGAGAGCAGATAGAAAAGGTTCTTCATCAACAGCAGGAAACTGAGAATCAGAGCCGTGGGTCTAAGCTAACTTTTTTGAGTAATGATACTCAAAGGAAGATAATTTATATAATTGGAGAAGAAATAACAATCGAAATTGTAAAGAAAATAAAAAAGCTGTTGCATGGTCCATCATTGTTGACACATCTCCTGATGTATCACATCAAGAACACGTTAGTATTTATGTTCGTGTTGCTGTGGATGGTGGTGTTTGTGAGCATTTGCTGTGCCTACAACATGATTCAAATACTACATCAGAAATGCTTCTGAGTTTGGTAAAGTCTGCTTTTTCTGACCGTAATGTTGACTGTTATGAGACTCTTGTTGCCCAGTCATATGATGGTGCTGCGAACATGAGTGGGTGCTATGGCGGATTACAGGCGCTAATCAGACGCGATATCGGTGAGCAAGTTATATAATATATATGTTCACTGCAATGCACACATCCTCAATTTGGTACTTTCAGATGTTTCGTCAGCGTCTGCTGATGCTGTTACTCTTTTTGGAACACTGGAGACATTATTTGTTATGTTTACACAGTCCAATCGCATATATTCACTTTTTGAAGATACACAAAAGGAATCAGGTTTGGAAGTTAAAACATTGAAGAGACTGAACACAGTACGCTGGACGGCTCGTGAATTTTCTCTAGATGTATTCATATCTAGATACACATCGATATGTGAAACTTTGAATGAGATCACCACATCTCAAGAGTTTAGTCAAAAACAGCGTTCGGAAGCAGCTGGTCTACTTCACATTGTTCAGAGTCGAGCATATCTGGCAACAGCTTGCCTGTTTCATAAAATATTCATGATAACAGGCCCACTCAGTCGCTATCTACAGACAGTCAATGTGGATGTTGTCAGAGCACTTGATATGGTCTCAGCTTCGATGCAGCAGCTACAAAAGATTCGCGATAACCCAGCTACTGTTATTGATGCTGTCGAAGAAATCGACGATAAAGCACAGTGGCCAGTCATATGTGCACGTAAAAAGAAGAGACAGATCAATGAGAATGATACTGAAATCACTGAAAATAGTTAGGCAAAATGGACACGTGAAACATTTTATACTGTTCTAGACAAAATTAACTCGGCAATGAACGATCGATTTTCTGCAAATCGAAGTGTACTAAAATCAACACAAAAATTTTGTCCAACAAATTTCTCTAATATTGGTGCTCAAATTTCTACATTGGAGAATGAGATCGATGAATTCTGCAGTAATTACAGCATCAATAGTCACGAATGTGCCTTGGAACTCTTACCTTCAGTTTCGTATTCCCTTTATTATCGGACACAAAAACGATTTACAGCGCCTACACTGTACTCAATCATGATGCGGGTCTTACTGAAGTCTATCCAACTCTTTCAAAAGCATATGGCATATTAGTGGCAATTCCCGCTACATCAGCAACGGCTGAGAGATCCTTTTCAGCATTGAAGCGAATCAAAACGCGCATAAGGAATTTCATGTCGCAGGAGATGCTGCTGGGTACAATGCTGATGTCAGTCGAACGAAATATAGCAAAGAAACTAGACACAGACTGGCTAATTGTTCGATTTGGTCAATCATCTAAATTTCTCCTGAAAGCCCTAATTATGTAATAGAGACGTTAAGTATTTATTTTCACATACATGACACACATGTGCTGTGCTTTCTATTGTTTTTAAACGTTTTGTGCTTTCTATTGTTGTAAGAAGTTTGTAATAATAATATTTTCTGCATACAAACAACCTATATTTCTATAAATTTATTAACCGAAAAAATCTAGCAGTTTGGCCCTGTTTATAACGTTCAAAACGAAAAATGTAAACAAATACGTCTCAGTCTCAAAACGGTAAAAAAAAAAAAAATTAAAAATTTCGAATCATTTCGAGAGGGCGCCAAAATGCTCTCTGGCCCTACCAGTGATGAGAGTCCTACCACGCCACTGGCTCTGCTTCACAATAATTCTCAGTGAATTGATCTGATCGGCACAGGATTGGGTCTCTCTAAATCCTGCCTGTTCTCTTCTTAGCCTAGCATCTACCACCCTCCTTATTCTTTCCAAAATAATATAGGTCAGCACCTTACTAGGTATAGACAACAGTGTGATTCCCCTCCAGTTGTCACATCGCGAGAGATCTCCTTTCTTTGGTATTTTCACCAGCAAACCCTTTCTCCATTCCTTGGAAAACTTCTCGATTTCCCATATACCGAAGAGTCCATGTAATTCGTCTGTCATCATCCCTGGGTCCACCTTCAACAGTTCTGCCGCTACACCATCCATCCCTGGCGCCTTTGCTCCTTTTAACTTCTTGATAGCCCTCTGGATTTCAGCCTTACTTGGTGGTCTAACATCTATGTTCAGCTCCTGGTTCCCTCTCACCTCTTCTTGAATTAACTCCTCTGGTCTATTTCTATTCAAAACTTCTCTAAAATGCTCTTTCCACCTTTCCAATTGTTGCATCTCCGCAGTCAATATCGTTCCATCCTTTGATTTTACTTGTCTTTCTCTATAATTTCTCCCCGCCAGTGTTCTCGTTATCTTGTATAATTCCCTCGTATCTCCTCTCCGCGCTGCTGTCTCTGCCTGTTGCGCCATCTCGTTCACAAATTGTCTCTTATCGTTTCTGGCCTTTCTTTCAACCTCTTGATTCAGTTGTTGCCAATTCTCCCCCAACTCCATCCTCTTTATCACGTCTTCACATCTGTTCATTCTTTCTTTTGCTTTCCTTCTTTCTTCTACCGCATTCCATGTGTCCTGTCCTCAGTCATCCACTCTCTTTTCAGCTTCTTTCTGAAACCGATTTGCTCCTCTGCAGATTTCCGTAAGGTTTCTCTAAATCTCACCCATTTTCTTTCCACTCTTTTTACTCTATCCTCTTCATTTTCTTCATGTGTCAAGACTTCTTCATCTTTATCCTGGAGAATAGCAAATCTATTTCTCACAGCCAATTTGTATTCCTCTTTGACCTCCCTTCTTGCGAGCCTATTTACGTCAAACAGTCTCCTTCCTCTCTCGACTCTTTCCTTGGCTTTTGCCAGTCTCAATTTCATCTCAGCTATCACCATATGATGATCGCTTGCTACATCTGCTCCTCTTCTATTTCGCACATCCATCAGCGATCCTCTACAGTTCTTCCTAATGGCTATATGATCAATTTGGTTTTCCGTTCTGCCATCAGGCGACATCCAGGTAATTTTATGACACTCTTTATGCGGGAACAGGGTACCACCAATCACAAGCGCCTGCTTTCCACAGAAATCTGCGAAAAATTCACCATTTCTATTCATTACTCCTATACATGCTTGCCCATTACAGCATTACATACTCCCTGTCTTTGTTGTCTCTCCCCACCTTTGCGTTGAGGTCTCCCATCAGGATAACAATGACTTTTCTCTTAACTCCCCAAAAACTGTAGTGAGCTATTCATAGAACTCTTCCTTCTGCTCATCCTCCGCTTGTTCTGTAGGCGCATAACATTGAATAATTGTTATAGGTCTTGCCTTCGTCTTAAATCTTACTCTTATTATTCTCGAAGAGATTGGCTCCCATTCCAATAAACTTTTCTCCACCTCTCCTGTGAGCAATATGCCTGTCCATCTCGTTTCGCTCAATCCCAGAACCGCCACCCTATATCTCTCAGCCTCTCTTGCAATTCGTTTAAGCCTCAATGCCTCATACATAGTTCGTATATTCCAGCATCCAAATCGTGTCCGATATTTCATGCCAAAGTTCGTCAACGTTAGATCCGTCCGGTTTTGCACAGTTTCAGTTTCTGTAATCGTAGCGTCTAGCTTGTGCAGGATTTAGGTTGTGCAGGGGATTAACCCACAGCAGTCGAGTCCGGTGGTGGGGCTGCCACCTTAAGGTCTCCGAACATATCCTGTCAGTTTTTGGTCCACAGGCGTAACGCCACTCCCCACTGGGGAGCTCCCCTATCCTCCACCTGGGGACGTGCCCGATGGGGGAACTGACAAAGACCCCTCACGGGACGTATCTTATACTTCGAACATATTATGGCAATGACCGATTCAAGTTTGTTCAAGGGAAGACGCTTCGTTATAGTAACCTTCCATTTACTATCAATGATAACTGCGTACTGGAAATAACTTAAAAGGCTTATTTAATGTGTGGTGCAGTACTTTATAAAAGTGACGTCATCTTCCTGTGTTTAATAGAGTAAAAATAAAATAAGTAAGATTAGTTAGGTTACGTTAAATCTCTAATTCTTAATGCATGTAGTTAAAGAAGTCTTAATTACTCTAACACCGTGGCGAAGGCATGAAGTGCGAAGTTATCAAGCTAAGTGACCTACCTTTAATTGCATTGGGTCTCCCCTATAAATATTAAATAAAATCGTGTGGCGTGAACCACAACAAAAACAAGAAAATGAGTGTCGTATGTGTTAAGGAATTGATAAACTTAGTTGGTCCTATACATCTTATAATTTATTTATATGAATGAAGGAATGAATTGCCCATTCATAAAAACGGTCCTATACCGAGTATATACAGGATGTTTTATAACATGTAGGACGCACCTTCAGGATGGATTCAGGACCTGAAAACAATGAAAAATGTGTATATAAACATATGCCCAAAATCGCTTTGTTTCCGAGTTACAGCCCGTTTTGTGTTCCAGCAATTCTTTCCGCAAACTGTTTACAAACACTGCTTGCCGACAATGTTTGTGAGTGTGTACGAGACTTATTTCATGTATGGCCTTGCCGAGTGTAATGTTCCGTACACTCTATGACATGTTTCAATATCGTTGAATGTAGAGCCATCAGTAAATCAGTCAGAGGTGCATCGCGGTGTTTCACTGTTCATATTCGTAACTTCTTCCCGTGAATAAATGCAGTCCAGTGAAAAAAAAAAAAAAATTTTGTGCTATTCAGTGATAGTGTGCATTTGAAGTGAGAATGGGGCTTATTCAAACAGAGAAATGGCAGAGATACATCTTATTTATGGACTTGCCGAGTGTAATGCGGCCGCAGCAAGACGTCTGTATGCGGAAAGGTTTCCGAATCGCCGCCATCTGCCAGATAAGAAGACCTTTCAGAGAATAGACGAGCGTCTTGGTGATACAAGATCATTCAACAAGCGAGTTTCAGATGGTGGTAGACCAACCAACGCCAGAACTGTTGAGTTGGAGGAGCGGGTCCTGAATCGCGTGGAGGAACATCCTGGTGTCAGCACCCGAAGGATAGCAGCAGCAGACGGTGTAAGATACACAACTGTGTGGAGAATTTTAGGGGAACAACAACTTTACCCATATCACATTCAAAAAGTACAAGGCCTTACTGAAGCTGATTTCCCACCACGAGAGGCTTTTTGTACTTGAGGATAGAAAAAGAGGATCGCGAGCACACTGTCCGCTCAACAGTGTGCTTGCGATTCTCTTTTTCTATCCTCCGTGTTTTTTTCTGATGAGGCTGCCTTCACAAGAAATGGCGTGATCAATTTTCACAACACTCATCACTGGGCCGAAGAGAATCCGCATGCCATCATTCAGTCAAGGCACCAACAACAAATTAGTATTAATGTATGGGCAGGACTTATTGCCGACAATTTAATCGGTCCTTTTGTTTTGCCTGGAAGATTAACAGGAGAATCGTATTCCAATTTTTCAAGGAATGATTTAAGCGATTTACAGATGAAGTTCCTCTTGGTGTTCGACGTCGTATGTGGTTTATACATGGCGGTGCTCCGCCTCATTTTAGTCGAGTAGCCAGAGACTATTTGGATGACCATTTCCCTGATAAATGGATAGGCCGTGGAGGACCCATTGCGCGGCCTGCTCGCTCCCCGAACCTGAATCCAGTCTATTTTTACCTGTGGGGTTATCTGAAATCCATCGTTCACGTGACACCCATTGACAACGTTGAAATGCTTCGCCAACGTGTAGAACAAGGATGCCAGAAAATCCGAGCAATACCTGGAATGTTTGAACACGTCAGGCAGTCTATAACGAGGCGTGTTCAGGCGTGTATTCAAGCGCAAGGTGGTCGTTTTGAGCACTTCCTTTAAAGGTAAGGCGGATACTTGCTGGAACACATAACGGGCTGTAACTTGGAAACAAAGCGATTTCAGGCATATGTTTATATAAACTTTTTATTGTTTTCAGGTCCTGAATCCATCCTGAACGTGCATCCCACATGTTATGAAACACCCTGTATATACGCCTAGGTGGTGTAGTGGTTAGCGTCTCTGACTACGAATCCATCGGCCCCGGGATCGAGATCCGGTGACGGCAGGCGGCGCGCAGCAAAACCCAGCTGTTCATCCTTCCACACAATAAAGAAAGTAGTTGACAGATAAATGGGTACCCTGGGCAGCCTAGTGGTTAAAAGGCTGGGATGCTGGTGGGGCATGGTTCGGATTCCACGTTAAACTGTAGGTCTAAGGTGGAGTGAAAAGCTTGGCCTTCGTCAGAATGAAGAATGAACAATTCGGGTGGTAGCAAACCAAAGGTTACCAAAGGTCGTGTTTCTTTCTTCTATACTGTATATACCTACAGATCAGCAGAAAAGTCAGCGATGCAAATGAAGTGGAGGCCTTGCAGAGGGACACGAACAAAATATATACATAGTCAGAAGACAACAATATGACATTTAACACCGAGAAATTTCAGTTCTTCAGATATGGTAGAAATGAGGAACTTAAACAGACTGCATATTATGCTCCAGATAGACAAGAAATTCAGAGAAGCACGAAAGCGGTCGACTTGGGGGTAATAATGACCATGATGCCAAATTCGAGACACAAAATCAGATAGCAATAAACAAAGCAAAAAGAGTCGCGGGACAGGTACTAAGAACGTTCAAAAGGAGGGACAAGACAGTAATGATTCCCCTGCTGAGAACATTGATCATACCAAAACTTGAATACTGCTCAGTTTTGACGTCCCCATATAAAAAAGGAAGAAATTAATAAACTAGAAGAAACGCAGAGACATTTCACAGCCAAGATTGATGGCTGCAAAGAACTCAACTAATGGGAAAGACTACGTAAACTAAATTTGTACTCCCTAGAAAGAAGAAGAGAAAGGTATACCATAATCTATATATGGAAAATTATCGGAAAACTGGTGCCAAACCTCAAACTAAACCCAATTACCATCCAAACAACGCTGGTAAATAGGAAAGGCAGAATGTGTAGTGTTCCCAAATTAAAGGCTCAACAAGGGACCTCTTCAACACTGAAGGAAAATAGCTTGGTTGTTAGGGGGCCAAGACTTTTTAACCAGCTTCCGAAGGACCTCAGAAACGTTACCGGGGTCAAAGTTGAAGTCTTCAAGAGAAGACTAGATGCCTAGCTCAGGACGGTACCAGATGAACCGGGTGTACCTGGCTATGTACGGTGAAGAGCGCAAGAGAGCAACTTGCTCCTGCACCAAGCCAGGACTAGAGGCGGGGCCACCAGCTTGACCTCCGTGTGAAGAAAGACCGACGCACTGAACCCTAACGAGGTTAACGAGGTATATTTACACAAAAAGTGTGCGCGTGGATGCATATGTAAAGAGGTGAGTCTGTACATGCACATATCGTTCTCGATATTGTATTAATAGCACAAATCGTCATATAGAAATCACGAGTACAGTATTTCTAAGTGATTCCGGTATGAAAGCTTTCAGGGCCATTCATTCGGAGAGGCGGAAGTGCTTAGAACTCGGAGTCGTCATCGTATTTGGAAGCGAGTCTGTCCTTTTCCTTCGAAATGAGTCACATTGCGAGAGGAGGCTGAGTTTACAGCACGAACGCTCCGCTCACATCATGCAGTGAGTTGTGAAAAGAATTAGTTCTACAACTGTCTTGTTTGGATATGCATGCTGCGTAGTACAAATACGCATATAATTGCATTTATACTTTAGCTGAGAAGTTTTCAAACGCTATACTTATTAGTGCAGTTCAAAAAGCAACGCAATAAATTTGCTACAAGATAAATGGTAATGAAATATATTTACTTGTATAATTATTTTTTCTTTTAATGTGAAAGTATTTGGCATATGAAACTAATTATAGTCCCCAAAAGGGAATGTACTTAACAACGTGTGTTCATTTGTTCGTTATACCTTCAATTCATCTGGCGCCATAGTCCAAAGTGGTGAAAAACTTGTGATAATGTTTCTTTTAATTAAGTGATGTTCAAAATAATTTAATTTTGCCGCTTTTTTTATATGGCTTAAAATTTTTATATAAATGCATTAATTTCCAATTTTTGGATGAATATCTCTTCTATTAATAGATTAAGCCTGGCCTACGAGTAGGCCTACGAGTAGGCCAGGCCCAGGCTATGTTAACATAGGCCTAATTTGTGTCACAATATTAAGGATTGGCGAGGGTCTTTCTTGAGATTTGTTGAAATGAAGGTCTAAGAAACCGGGTCACTCAGTTGAATCAGTATACTTTTCCTAAGTTTCCAACCATTTGTCATAAAATTTTAGTCTTATAAACAGGACCCGAGAATGGTGGGTAAAACAGGGTGAAGTTTAATGGGATCCCGGACAGCCCAATTAAGAAAATGGGAGCAAGTGTAGTTTACGTCCCCCTGTGGTGCCTAGTGTAGTTTACGTTCTCCTACATTATCCTAGTGTAGTTTGCGTTCCCAACTTTGTCTGCGTATACCTACCTAATCAAATAAAACGTTAAAACTAACGAAAATATTACGACTTAACCTAACCAATCGTCAATTTATTAGGCCTGTGCGATTAATCGAAAATGTCGATTCGGGTCGATTCAGTAAAAGAATCTTCGATTCGCTAACTGTAACCTGTCGAGACGATAAACTGGCACTACCCCAAAACCATGGAATGTCGAAACCGTGGAATAACAATTATATATATATATATATATATATATATATAACCCCGCAAGGGGGTTCTAAGCTCGTGCTCTTGAGTGCTCTTTGTGCTCGTTTGTACGTGCTTGTTCCTGGAGGTTTCACGTGCGCCCTCCCGGCCCTAGCACCCAAGGATGATGGGGCTCGACCCTGCAGTCCTTGGTCTTTTTCCACTTCGACTGTCCCCTCCACCCTTTCTTTTTCCTC